>JAJJWW010013730.1:0-279563 GCA_023531295.1 Papaver armeniacum
TAGTTGATTTTATATCATTTGGTATTCATGTTTACATTCGTTACGTAGGTGTTTTAAAATGTTTTTCAATGATATAAAGTTTACGAATATTCGTGGTATAGTTAAATAAATAAATCATTTCTAAATTATACTACTAGGTTAACTAATAGTGGGACGGAGGGAGTATTTGTTTGTGTCACAATGATTTTTCGGGAGTTTAAAACGGCAGTCTGGCAAGAATTTTTGTCCACTATATGCCATCTCATGGTCATCATTTTTCACACGATGGCTATGCAATACCCTATGAGACATTATCTAGTCATAGTGCAAGTTGTGCGAGGCTTGGAAATATTTTCTAGCCGGCGTAAAATCCATGTTCAACTCTTAGGAGATATTCTCTAGTCAATCCGATACTCGTTACCGGAAAAGACTTTGGATTTTGGATTTTGGATTTCCAATACCCTAACGATACTGCTACAATGTAGGTATTGGTTCAAATGTCCAAAGGCATACAGAGGAAATGATGTGTAAAATGGTCTGGATCCAATTGACCAACAAAAGTAACTTGCCGTGTTTAAACTTCTATCCCTTGTTGCTGGCAGTGACACCACACCATAAAAACTAACATGAACGTCATACTCAATTTGACTTTACAAAAAGCAAAAAGGAAACAAACCAAAGTCTGCAATCTAGCTAGGCTCATGTTTTTAGTATCCGTTGTGCTGCTGCGTGCCCACGAACACCATAACTCTTTTATTCTTTTCCAGAAACAAAATTCTCGTTTCACTAACCAATCCTGATTCTGACAAAAATAAAATCATGTTTCAAAAGCAGAAATCCCGTTTCACTAACTGATCCTAACAAAAATCACGTTTCAAAAAAAAGGAAGACCGTCAGTAATATAAAATGCAAATATCTAAGTAATTACTATTAAGCTGACCAAGTCAAGCAATGAGAAGCTTGCCTAGCACACCAGGAACTGAGTGAGAAACTCTATTAAGGGGAAACGGGATACTGTTAAAGGGTGCAAAATGACAAAATTAGGTTCTGAGTCCAAAATCATTGAAAATTTAGACTTGTGAGCCAGTTTGGCATGGTCTGTAATTGCACACCCTTACTTTAAACTGCCTGCACACACATTGATTTGGAAAACCAACCAGGAGTATGAATCTCGAAAACACTCGAGGCAAACTAAAATCGGAATCCAAATCTAATTTAATGCATCCCCTTCATCATTAATGTTTTATGGCATTCAGATACGACTCATCCCTACCAAATGAATTCACCATTATTTCTAATGTTGAGACTCCAATTATATCCACCTAACGGTCTCGATTCGGATTCATATTCCCCTCGTGTAGCTTAGAAGAGCCTTGGATACAACCAAATACAAAATCTAAATTGGAGATTTGTTGCCCAAAAAAAATCTCAAAATATCACGCCTAAAAATTAGGCACAGTAATTACACGGAAAATTACATTAACTACTCCACCATTAAGACTAATTCTAATCAATCAAGTAAGTAGGCCGCGTAACTACCTCCTCCCACTAACATACAAAAGTCCGTCCACATCCTACCTCTTTCTTCATTCACTCATCATCACATCTCTCTCTCTCTCCCCCTCTGGAGCGCACCCTTCAATAAACAAACGCAGAAAAAAATACACCATCACCACCACAAAAGAATAGAAGAAAAATAAGAAAAAGGAAAATCATCATCAAAACAAGAAAAATCATCATCAAAAACACACACACGCAGAGAAGAGTTTGATCAAGTGCTGTTCTATTAGAAAGAAAAGAATGAAGGAATTTCTGGTATTAATTACTACTATTTTGTTCATCAGTAGTATCTTATCAGCATCAGCATCTTTGATACTGAGGAAAAATCTTCCAGTACTCTCATTTGATGAAGGTTATAATCATCTGTTTGGAGATAATAATCTCGTTACTAATCACAAAGATGATGGTGGTAAAACAGTTCAACTTCAACTAAACAAAAGAACAGGTGATTCCATTTTTTCCTTTCTTCTCCTTTGATTTAACTTTACATCTGTATCCGTGTCTGATTATTTTTTTAATATGTTCTTGGGGAAATTAAAATCTCTGGTGCTGCAGGTTCAGGATTTGTCTCTCAAGACCTTTATCTTCATGGATTCTTTAGTGCTTCGATCAAATTACCAGCTGATTACACAGCCGGTGTTGTCGTCGCCTTTTACGTGAGTACTACTGATTCATCTATCGATTCTAGGATTAATAAACACGCAAAATCAAGTCCTCTGATTTTTAAATTGCTGATTGGAATTTTGATTTGCAGATGTCGAATGGAGATATGTTTGAGAAAAACCATGATGAGCTAGATTTTGAGTTCTTGGGAAATATAAGAGGAAAAGATTGGAAGATTCAAACAAATGTTTATGGGAATGGAAGTACAGCAGTTGGTAGAGAAGAAAGATATGGTCTCTGGTTTGATCCATCTCAGGATTTTCATCACTATTCAATTCTATGGACTCAATCTCACATCATGTATGTACTCCTGTACTAATCTCAACAACCCATTTTACTTGTCTTCCATTCTCTTCCATTATTAATTTTAATTCTCTTGTTCTATTTTTAGTTCTCATAATCTTTTATTTTTTCTGCATTAGATTCCTCCATTTTTAGCTGCTCATTGTGTGACAGACTGGCACTTTTTTTTTTATTATCGACATCAAAAATAAAGAAAATAATTTAAAAATACGGAAAGATTTTGTTTTTTTTTTTTAAGTGCTTTTTATTTTTCCCACCCACTATTTTTCTGATATTTATTATTTATTATTGAAAAGCTGAACATTCTTTTAGTACAACATTTATTCTTCTGATGCAAAATAAATAATAAATGAAAATTCTGATAATTTCTTTGAATTTTCTGTTTTGCAGATTTTATGTGGACGATATTGCCATCAGAGAAGTGCCAAGGAGTGAAGGAATGGGAGGAGTTTTCCCCTCAAAGCCAATGTCATTGTATGCAACTATATGGGATGGTTCAACCTGGGCTACAAATGGTGGTAAATACAAGGTCAATTACAAATATGCCCCTTTCGTAGCCGAGTTTTCCGATCTTGTTCTTCATGGTTGCACGGTTGACCCGATTGAATTATCATCCCTCAATTGTGATACAACAACCAACAATATCGATATCTTGAGTAGTTCTGATAATAAGCATACTACACTTTCGTCCGAACAGCGGGTTGAAATGATGAACTTTAGAACGAAACACATGACGTACTCGTACTGTTATGATCACACTAGATATTTGTCTCCTCCGGCAGAGTGTGTGCTCGATAGCCGTGAAGCTAAGAGACTCCGACAATTCGACCCGGTAACCTTTGGAAATGGACCTCCTAGCCGGAAGGGTAAACACCGTCATCGTCGTACCCGCCGAACGGACTCAATGGTCACCATGTGAACAAGATTGGCGGTATAATGTCTTGCAAAGTTGCAACCACATGCATGGTGGGTATTTTTTAATAAGATTTGATTTTTTATTTATTATACACTATATATTTGTGAATTTGAGCTAGAAATTTGTGACAGATTACGTGAAATTGTCCCTCGGTAATTTTTTTCTTTTTTTTTTCTTTTTTTCTTTTGCCATTTTAATGTTCAGAGGTCGATTTCTTTTTCTGGATATCCTTGGTACAGCAATTTCTTCATATCCCTAGATTGATTGAGATATAATAAGAGGAGGACTTCTTGAGCTCTTATTGCGTTAGATTTTTTTCATAATTGAGGTGGCCAGAGTGGGGATCCATAGGTTCCCATAAATAGGTTCGGGGACCATTCGAGCCATTTAAAATCCTAAAATCCGCAAAATTTAAACGGTCCGAATTCTGACAATTTTTAAACTGGGGTGACCGTACAGGCTCCCTGTTGCATTGCATGCCAGTATAGTAGTAATTGCGAAAATGCATGCCTAGGATAGCCGTGAAGCCAAGCCACTCCGATAATTCAATGGTTTGAACTTACAAGCATACGGCCATACGGGTATATTTATACATCATATTTGTGAATTTGAGCTATTATGAGAGATTTGTGAGTAATTACATAACTTTGTATACAAGTTTTACCTTTTGTCGGCCTTTTGACACCAAAAGAAGCCTTTGTATCTTCTTTTTAACAGTGGAATGCGCGTATGGAAGATTTTTATAGGTGCGCAGGCCTTAAATCAAATGAAATAAAATAAAAAATGAAATTAGAAGAGTCACAAGTAACTTTGCTGCCTTGGCTTCCTTCATATCACATCTCTCTTTTGCCATTGCCACTTTAATGTCCCAAGGTCTCTTTCTCTTGAGACTTTTTTTTTTCTGGAAATCCTTGGTAGTCGGTACTCTCTATATGATGATTTCTTATCCAAGATTGATTGAGACAGAAGAGAGGATTTTTTTTTTAGCTCTTATTGCATTGGATTTTCGCATGTGAGGTGGCCAGGGGGGATATCCACTGGCTCTAAATTCTGACAATATTATTCTGGAGTGACCGTACAGGTTCATGTTGTCTGTACAGATGGTAGTATTAGGGAAGCGAATTGAGAGGTAAGTTTGAGAGGGAGCAGTACTGAACTCAAACTGTACATGGAGATGGACCAACTGGTGGTGGTGGACAAAGGTGTGCAACTCAATTGGCTACCAAGCCTAAAGTCTGTAACATATTGCCCATTTTACCTTACTCTAAAAAGTTGTTTCCCCTTAGTCAGATGTCTGGCTTCACCCCTGGTTCTGCCGGAGAGAAAAGGTGGTTGATGCTTCACTAATATTTTAGGAAGAGATCTATGTTTGACAACGGAAGCATAAAAATTGCTTGAAACATCATCAGAGTAGAGTAGACCTGACTTGCGCACTACCACTTGTCCATTCTAATACAAAATCTCAAGATTGCTAATAGGGGTACCAAATTGCTTGAAGGTATACCAACATATATAGGACAAAAATCCTTTGCCTTTGGGTTTGTACACCCCACGACAATTTGGTACCCCATTAGCAGCGTTGCAAAACCTGTTCACTCCGAAGCTTTTAACAATTAAGAATCAAAATTTACAAGAAAGATAGGAAAGTAGGGACGATATGTTCTAAAGCTTCGACAAGAGTTCGTTCGTAATAGGTTTGGCGGCTTTGCTTGTACATGGTGGGACATCCACAGCTGGATAGCAGTTGAAAAACCCATGTGGCAACAAGTGTTCAATCGGCATCACAGGCCAGTCTTCCAGTTGACGAATATGAGTGATACCAGAGTGTGTGCTGGATAGCCGTGAAGCCAAGCGACTCCGACAATTCGCCCCAGTAACCTTTGGAAAGGATCACCAAGGGTAAACTCATCGTCATAACCATTTCTATCGAACGGATATTGAACACAAGTTTTACCTTATTTCTTTTTAACCATTTTTGAGTAACATGAAGTTTTAGCATATGACATGCGAGGCAGCCGTAACACGACTAGGAAGCCACTAGTAATGGAAGTACAAATTTCATGCAAGGCAAAACATCTATAGTAAGGGATTGAAACACCCCCAAGCAAACTGGTACCCGTAAGCAGTTTAGAAAAAACGGGTTTTCTTGATTCTTCTTTTCTTACTTATTTAGTCTCGAGAAATGCAGTAGCCCGTGAATTTCAAAGATATCTCCTCAATAATCAAATGGTGGTGAATTAGAATTAGAATGAGCTATATTTCAAAGAGATATTTTGTAAAAGGGTAGTATGTTTTTGGTTATATTAGGGTCTGGGTCGTAGAACATGCCGTTCATGCATTTGGGTCGTAGACTAACCAAAGACCATTAAAAACCATTTGTTGACTTTTATAATTTACCAAACACCTTGACCGTCACATGACTTCCGCTGACAGTTAAAATACTATGAAAATATTTAACCATGTATTCCTTTTCCATTTCCTTCCACCCCTAGTTAGCAATTCGTGATACGGGATACGGACGGAACGGGATACGGACGGGTATTACATAGATTTGTAAAAGTCGAATTTGGTGATAATTTGTAAAAGTCGAATTCGGTCAAGAATTCGGTCAACGGTTCGTGATACGGTGATAATACAGAACGACATACGTACATATATAATTCGTTTTAGAGATATGAGTTCGGTACACAAAAGTCGGCATGTACAGATAGGTTGAAAAGATTAAATATATGGTGGAAAATGCGATTTGTGTACAAAAAATGCTACATAAACAAAAATTTGTGTAAAATTAGCACCAAGGGCCGTTGGTTCAGTGGAGCAGAGTCGAGTGTTGGAGTAAGATGTCAGTTGTTCGACTCTCTCCACAAGAGCTTGCGTTTCACGTTCTTGAACCTTCAAACTCGACGGTGAGTAGGTGCCACAAAAATGAGCACAAACTATATTTCCACAAACTAAATACCGTATAGAACTTCAACTTCTTCTCTAAAGGACACTAAGGGATTTTGGTGATTCTACAACTAATGTTTGAATACTAGAAGACTTTGCTGGCTAGTTTGAATGCTCACTTAGAACTCTCAAGCTTAATCTCCGTACTTGGTTTATCTCTTGCTAAACTCACTACAATTAAGTTTTAGTGTTTTCTTCTACTTCTTATATTTTTTCAACAAATGAAACTAGAAGCCTATTTATACTCAAACTTCAAGTATCCTCTCTTGGCAAATGTCAAGTAAGAACTAAACACTTGGAGCAAGTTCTAACACTTGTTGGCATGGAGATAAACACATGGAGTAAGTGATTAAACACTTGTTAGCATCATGCAAACACATGGTGGCAAGAAAAAAGACACATGTTTCACCATGGCTTGGTTAGTTGGAGAATGATTTTTCTTTTGACAAAGTCAAGCACATGACTTTCTATAACCACCCAAGATGGACTTTGGGCATGCACACACACATGGGTGCCCATATTTCCAACATCTCCCACTCACACATAGTGTGTGTAACGTCAGCATGCTTCCCAATCAAAGTCCTAAGAGAAAAATGTTCATATGAGTAAATAGTTTGTGCGACCGCCGAGATACCTTCATTTTGGGAGATCCATACTAGAACCTCATTACGAGTCAGCATGGAGACATCAACCCTTCACAAAGAATGTTCGTATCTCATTACCTCGGATAATTTGACTACACCTGACACAATACTCTTAATCCCTCTAGCAAGCATTATTGCACCCATGTACATTTTATCAATTGTACTCATGATTTTCGACAGACGAAAAACGCAGGCCAGCTATGAGTCACAGTTCATGGTGCATCATCAAATTTTCTTCCAAGAAATTCATATCGTTCCAATTCAACTTAACAACTTTCCTAGACATGTATCATCATACAGGAAGTTGCATCGTATTAGAAAACGTGCTAAAGTAACATCATTAAGTATCCTCTTCATGACATAAACTCAAGTCAAAGGAGTAAATGAATTGGATATTAATCCAGTGGCTCACATAACAATGAAGTAGGAAATCATTCATCGCTCTCACAATCGGTCGACTTAGCACATATATCACAAAGTGTATGCTATGGCATTTCTCCCACTCAAATGGGCATGTCCAGCATAAAAAGCACATGTCATACATATCTTAGTCTAGTCGCCATTTAGGCACCTAACTTGATTTCTATTCCAACAGTCATTCACATAATAACTGTTCAGAAAATCACATCTGGCTTTATAACAGGCTTGATTAAATGGTGGTCACATTTAATGATCGATATCTCTATGAAATCTCATCTTAGACATATTAAGGCGACTTATACTTGTATAGAAAAGCCTGCTACAAAAGCACATGGTTTTCGAAAAACATATTTTTTGAAAATTATCTTTTCTTTTGTCTCATCTTGCTCTATATACTAAGCGCCAAGGAGAATCACCTATGTGAGTAGGCCGATTCTTGCTTTCCGACAACTTAAATATCCGTGTACACATCAAAAGTATATGATTTCTATAAAAACATATTCATTAATTTAAGAAAGCATTAATACTTATAATAATAATGTCATTATCACATGTTCTACATATCAAATCCTGTTTAATCCCATGTTCTCTACGTGAGATTGAAAAGCAATTCTCGGAATGCGCTTAGTCAAAGGGTCAGCCAACATTCTATTTGTGGAGATATGTCTAAGAACAACCTTTCTTCGTGCAACCATATCGCGTATAAAGTGGAATATCCTACCAATGTGTTTGGTTTTTCCATGGTATTTGGGATCTTTCACATATGCTAGAGGTGATTTTCTATCACTGTGAAGCAACACCGCTTCTTTTGCGTGTTCTGAGACACCGAGTCTCTCAAGAAATCTCCTCAACCAGACAGCTTCTTGGACGGTTGTCGCAAGTGCAACATACTCTGCTTCCATTGTAGACAGAGCAATACAATTTTGTTTCTGACTACACCAAGTGATTGCACCACCTCCAAGTTTAAAAACGTATCCTGAAGTGGATTTAAACTCATCTCTATCGTTGCTCCAATCGGCATCGCTAAATCCTCTGAGTCTAATGTCTTCACCATGGTAACAAAGAGGGAGATTTGCAGTCCCTTTAAGATAACGAAATTTCCTTTTAACTGCTTTCCAGTGATCTGGTCCGGGGTTACTTTGGTAATGACTTACCATCCCTACTGCAAACTTATGTCGGGTCTAGTACACAACATAGCATACATAAGACTCCCAACCGCAGATGCATATGGTACATTGGACATGTATTTATTTTCTTCTCCATTCTTAGGGAATTGATCGTTACTTAGGACATATGCTTTGTCCATAGGAGTGTCAATGGGTTTGCAATCATGCATTCGAAAGCGCTCAAGTATCTTTTTTATGTAAGTCTCTTGAGACAAACTAAGAGTCTTTCTTGAGCAGTCTCGCATGATTTTAACACCTAATACATAATTAGCTTCACCCATGTCCGTCATTTCAAAATTAGAGGACAACCACTTCTTAGTGGAAACAATTCCATCTACATCATTACCCGCTAATAGAATGTCATCGACATATAAGGCTAGGATAAGAATTCTTTCCTGGGATCGTTTGATGTACACAAAATGGTCTTCCTCAATCATTTCATAACCAGCAGAGGTTATAGATTGATGGAAACGCATATACCGTTGTCTAGATGATTGTTTACGTCCATAAATGGAACGTTTGAGACGATAAACTTTGCGCTCTTGTCCTTTGACCTCAAAACCCTTCGGTTGAGACATGTAAATCTCTTCGTCTAGTTCCCCATTAAGGAATGCAGTTTTAACATCCATCTGGAACAATTCTAAATCCAAATATGCAACAATAGCAAGCACGAGGCGAATTGAGGCAAACCTAACCACTGGAGAGAAGGTTTCCTCATAGTCAATACCCTCTTGTTGAGTATATCCTTTTGCCACTAAACGATATTTGTATTTTTCGATTGAACCATCCGCCTTGCGTTTAATTTTAAAGACCCATTTGTTTCCAATAGACTTTCGCCCAGACGGAAGATCAACCAACTCCAAAACGTCATTCTTATCCATTGATTTAATTTCCTCTTGCATTTCAAAAAGCCATTTATTGCAATCAACTAAGGCTTAGTTTGGTATTGCTGCCGCTTTTGTAAAAGCACTTTTCTACTGTGCGTTGCTGTGCTGTGCTGTGAGAAAAAAGCAGTTAAACGTTTGGTAAAATATTAATTAAAGTTGAAGCTGATTAAAAAAGCAATCAAAATGTGTTTGGTAAAATTTCAGATTCAACCATTGTTGTTGTAACAAATGACAAAAACAGACATATCACTCATGATAGTTTTATTCAATTTTATTGGGTTTAAAAATAATTAATTTTTTTACTATATAATATTAATGTTCATACTAATTACCACTATCATTATGATTGTTAAGAAATTATTTTACTTAACAATTAAGTAATTATTTGATATTTGTTTTATTTTTACTGTTGACAAATTAAGTAATTATTCAAGCAAAAAATAAAACTAAAATTAAGTAATTATTTAATATTTGCTTTTATTTCTACCGTTGACAAATTAAATAAATGGTATATAAAATAGTTCGAAATAATAAAAAATTATAATATTTAAAGAATGCAATATAAGAAATAGTAAAAAATTGATTGATTGTAAATTTAAGGGTAACTTTTGTCATTTATAAAATAAAGTAGGGATAAAAAAGATAAATCAAGCATTAAATTTATGTGGGACCACAGCTTATGCTTTTGTAGCTTTTAAAAGCTCCTCCTCCCCGAGCTTTTAAAAATTGAGGAATTTGGGAAGTGCTTTGGATAAAAAGCACTTTAGTTTTTTTTTACCAAACACCAACTTCAAAATTTATTGACATATATAGGTTTTAAAAGTGCTTTTGAAAAAAAATAAGCATTACCAAACTCAGCCTAAAGAGATGGCTCTCTAAAAGAAGTAGGCTCATCTTCAATACTCGCAACATACATTAATATTCCCCCTTCAATCTCAAAATGACGACGGGGTACTTTTCCACGCTCACTTCTGCATGGTTCAAAAACTTGTGTCTCTAGCGGTTCACTCCCACTAGGATGTAGATCACTCCCACTATCTTCAGAGATTATAGGTTGAGAAACTAACTCTCTACCTTCTCTCGAAGATGGTACGATATCTTCACTCTCTTCTATTTCAAAGAGTTCCAAGTTTTTGTTAATGTCACTGATTCGAGGAAAATCATTTTCAATGAAAATAATATCTCTGGACTCTATCTCAGTCATCCCTCCACTTGGATGTTCACCATACATCACATATCCTTTTGAGCAATCAGAATATCTTATAAAGACAAGCTTTCTTGCTCTAGGACCTATCTTTCCATACACATGAGAAGCGTTGTGAACATAATCAGCTGAACCCCATGGGCGCAAATTTCTTAAATTAGGTTTTTCGCCTTTCCAAAGTTCATATGGCGTAGAAGGAACCGATTGAGTTGGGACACGGTTCAAAATGTAGGCCGCAGTCATAATAGCAGCCCCCCAGAAAGATATTGGGAGGTTGGCTTGCACCATCATTGATATAACCATATCTAATAATGTTCTATTCCGTCTCTCTCGCAACACCATTTTGTTGTGGAGTATTTGGAATAGTAAGTCATCTAGTTATTCCCTTACTCTCACAAAATTCCCTAAACATATCGGACAAATATTCGCGTCCACGCCTCATGACGGAGAGTCTTTAAACTCTTCCCAGTTTGATTCTCAACTTCTGCAACAAAGCGCTTGAAACAATCCAAGGCTTCGTAGCGGTGAGAGATCAAATATACATAACCAAATCGCGTATAGTCGTCAATAAATGTAAGAAAATAAGAATAACCGTGTCTAGCTTTCACATTCATAGGTCCACAAATATCAGAATGTACCAACTCAAGAGGTTGAGTAGCACGTTTGGCCTTACCAAAAGGTTTCCTACAAGCTTTTCTTTCTAGACAATGTTCACATACGAGTAAGGAAACTTTAGCGAGTGAGCCTAGATGGCCTTCTCAAGCTAACCGAGTCATCCTATCTTGTCCGATATGTCCTAGTCTAGCATGCCAAGTTACACAGTCAATAACACTACTACTACTAGCATCAGACACTAAAGTCTCAGAAGAAACAAAATTAAACAAGTCTAATTTAAAGAAATTATTACATAGATAACCATGTCCAAACAAAATACCATAAAATAAGATGTCCAACGTACCGTATTCTATTTTAAAATAGTACCCTAAACTAAGAAGTGAAATAACTGAAAATAGATTATTATGAATTCCAGGTACGTATAACACACCGTGAAGTGTTAAAATGCGTCCAGAGCGTATATAGAGCTGATACGTGCCAATTCCCGTAGCATCCTCACATGTTCCATTGCTCATATAGACTCTATATGTACCACGTGAAATACGCCGATAATCTACGAATCCCGCTCGATCTCGAGCTACATGTTTTGTTGCTCCCGTATCTACAATCCATTCAGGGAGAGAGTGAGCAACCATTAAATGTGAACACACAGATGTCTAAACAGAGTTAAATGAAAAAAGTACCTTTTTTGGCTCAGTGCACTCACGGCCAAAGTGTCCTTTATTTCCACAGTTATAGCATTTCATCTTAGATTTGTCTCTTTTGCCAGCTCGCTTGCCACGACGGCGCTTAGCTGGTTTTCCTACCTTTTCAGCATCCCTTTGGCTATTGTTCTTGCGCTTCTCTTGTGGTTTTCGCTCACCTTGAGCATACAAGGTAGCCCCACGTGTCGCCTCTTGGCGCTCATCTTCAAGCTCGATGTGTCGAAATATGTCAGAGAAATTCTTGATGCTTTCATTATGAGTCAGAATTTGCTTCATATGCACCCAAGAATCAGGCAATGACCTTATCACAGCTAAAACTTGTTGTTCATCACTAAGAACATTCCCAGCAGATTTCAACTCACGATTCATTGACGACATCCTTCTTAGATGTTATGTCATTGAATGCTTGGGAACCTCAAATTTCATCACTAAGCTGCGAAGTCTAGTGGTGGACGTACGACCAAAGTCAAATTTTAGTTGGTCCCACATTTGCTTGGCAGTTGGAAAATCCTCATATTCTCCAATAAGTTCATTGTGCATGCTACTGAACATAGTATAGCGTGCACTACGATCTTTCTTAACCCAGGCATCGTAGGCTTCAAGGTCACGATGGTGTTGGGAAATATGACCCTCTGCGGGTCGAACCATTTCATTTGTTAGGAATGCCATTTTTCCTCCTTCATCCAACAAGTATCGGATTTTTCTATGGCACACATCATAGTTCTTCCCATCAAGTTTGTCACCCTTATTGAGATCAGCAATCACATTGTTGTTAGCCATTTCTGCACGTTTGTTACACAAAGTTGGACATAATTATTATGTGTACACTCACTATATTGTCTCAAAATCTAATTGAGAAAATCATATCTACACACAAATCCGAGATCTAAAATTTCGCAAGGCTCATAATCATCACCCAAATATGCATTTTAATATAACCTCTATCAATTAATTTGGACTAATAAATATTGGTAAAGCACATAACATAAGCCAATAAAACCACTTAAAATCAACCAACATATGATGATTAGTACCTATCAACATAGATAAATAAGCTACATATAAACAAAGTACATCATGTGAAAAACGGACACGAAATCAGGAGTTTCTTGCTACTAATTTTCAAAGTACCTCACTCATGAATTATTTTCAACTAACGAAAATAAAGCAAAAATATGCACTGTTTCAGAAACATATATTATTGAAATTATTTTCAACTAATGAAAATAAAGCAAGTAAATTATTTTTAAACTAATGAAAAATAAAATAAAAATATGCCCCGTTTCAGAAGTAATGAAAAATCCACTTTTAGATTTTTCTAAAATTCTGAAAATACACAAAGTAATATATATTTTCGCAAACACATACACTGATTATTTTTGTTGAGCAAGACACTTATGATGAAACTAATGATATTAAATTAAACAACATGATTCAACAAATTAATCATATTTAAAAAAAATATTAATATCATGCATGTTATATTTATATGGAATTAATTAAATCAACCACAAAGGTGATTATTCCACAAAATTAATTTTAGGTCATGGTCCTTTTAGGCAAAAGCCGTTTAGTCGATGGTCCATTGGATAGTCGGTGCAAGACCAGAAATTGGAACACATTAAACCACAAAGGTGATGGCTCCACATAATTAATTTTAGGTCATAGTCCTTTCAGGGAATGGCCGTTTAGTCCATGGTTCAAAAAATAACGAAAACGCATAAAAGGATATGATACCAATGTTAGTCATATATAACTGATATATATGTAAGTTGAACAAATCAAATGCGGAAGCGGGTTATTAGTTCTACCTCGTAATCGCTTGAAATGAGGATGACGTCGAACCAACGGATCACTTGCGTTTCACGTTCTTGAACCTTCAAACTCGGCGGTGAGTAGGTGCCACAAAAATGAGCACAAACTATATTTCCACAAACTAAATACCGTATAGAACTTCAACTTCTTCTCTAAAGGACACTAAGGGATTTTGGTGATTCCACAACTAATGTTTGAATACTAGAAGACTTTGCCAGCTAGTTTGAATGCTCACTTAGAACTCTCAAGCTTAATCTCCATACTTGGTTGATCTCTTGCTAAACTCACTACAATTAAGTTTTAGTGTTTTCTTCTAATTCTTATATTTTTTCAACAAATGAAACTAGAAGCCTATTTATACTCAAACTTCAAGTATCCTCTCTTGGAAAGTGTCAATGAAGAACTAAACACTTGGAGCAAGTTCTAACACTTGTTGGCATGGAGATAAACCCATGGAGTAAGTGATTAAACACTTGTTAGCATCATGCAAACACATGGTGGCAAGAAACAAGACACATGTTTCACCATGGCTTGGTTAGTTGGAGAAGGATTTTTCTTTTGACAAAGTCAAGCACATGACTTTCTATAACCACCCAAGATGGACTTTGGGCATGCACACACACATGAGTGCCCATATTTCCAACATCCTCAATAATCAAATGGTGGTGAATTAGAATGAGCTATATTTCAAACCACTGTAAGTTATATAAATTCCATGACCCCTGACAGCACTAGATCAGCTTGTCTATTCACCAAAATATGTACTAAAGTGCCTCACCACACCAAAGAAAAACAGTGAAAGCTATTAACAATAGGAGTCTAGATCACCATGAGAAGTGGTAAAACAAACATGAAGCATGAGCGTGCATGTATTTTTGTTGAGCAGAAAAAGTTTAAACACCATGACTTTTTTACACTTCTTTTCAAAGGTCCCGTAACATGTATTATTTGAGAAAGATGTCTCAAGAGCAATGCATCTCTATAAATAGGATACTTCTAAAATGCGGAAAATGCATAAATTTTTGCGGGTAAATCTTTGATACTGTTACAAGATGGTGGTTGTTTATGTGTACTCCACAAAAATCATGACTAAACTTTCTTATAATGAAGGTAGCTTCTGAGATGTTGGAGCAAACTGAAAAAGTATCCACAAAAAGAGAATAGAGATGAAGGAGTAAAATAAGAACAATGACCTTTATACATAAGAAAAAATGGGCATGTCTAAAATTTCAGCAAGCTGTTCCGGCAATCAATTATTAAATCGCCTAAAGATTAATATGCAAACGAGAACTACTATTTGTATACGGTAGAAAATAAGTTATAAGAAAGGGCCTAGTTCAAAATGTACGAGAAGACCTTCTGTTTATTAAAATAAAATCTTTCGGTTACACAATATATGTCCATGCACTTAGAATCCGAATTACCAAATCGAGGTTTACAATGAGGGTGTGACTACATGGATCAGGCAAAACAGTTCACTTGAAGAAACATATTTAGTTCTCTAGATAAGAAGAATGACTTGTGATGTAGGCAGAGCACATTGGTTTACACTTGTGGTCGATGTTCAGGATTTTTCATGATCTCAATAAAAATGTAAAGGAGAATTTTGACTGCCTTACTCGTGTAGTCGTGTTTGCATATTTTTAACATATAAATGCAACATATCTGCCTTTGTCATCTTTGCGTATTTGAGATATACAATTTTGGAGTGGTTTCCTGACTAGTCATCAGTTTTCTGATTCAAGCACACATGATGCATCAAATAAAGTGTGTAACCAATTAAAAAAGCGTTAAACCTTTGAAAAAAGAGTGCAACTGATGGAAACGAGCATGCCATAGCCTATTTAGAACGCAAAAGATCTGATTGTTGTTGATGAGTGTCTATTTAAAATAGACCAGCTTGTGATCCCACAAACATTGACCACTAAATTCACAACCTCGTAAATCCAAAAAATTACAACATAATGTAGAAGTCATTGCCAAATTAGAATCAATATAAATTTTTGATGGTCTTTGCAGAAGAATAAATTGACGAAAAACAACAAATACAAGCAAAAGCTATAAATTCACGAGATAAGAATCTAATATATACCCTAAAAAAATACTGAATACAACTAATATAAAGATCGAAAGAATGACATCTAGAACAATATGGTCAATCTCGATTTTTTTTCGAGACAGGTTATTTAATCTCGGCGTGATGAGATGTGATCAGAAACTCATCGAGACGGCTAAAATTTCACCGAGATCCTGCCGAGACAAGCTTTGAAAAGTTTAGCAGTAAAAAATCAAATCCAATCTAAAAAAAAGAACTTAAAAGTGGTATTGTTTTCATATATGTATTTAACGTATCTACTATCTAAAGTGCACTTGGCATATATATTTCAGTTATAAACTTTGAAAAATAAAGATTCCGAAGTTTCACCAAGAATTTGCCCAAGATAAAGTTGCCTTAGTGTCTCGAACTCTCGGTTAGAACCGAGACGGAAAAAGATCCGTGATTGACTACATTAATCTAGAGTAATAACTGAACACATTTCAATCAGAGCGAATCTAGGGTTCTTCCTTGGAGAGGGCTGGATCGTCACAAATTTACAAGGTGGTTGAAGATTTTGGGGTTTTCTTTTCTTTTTGATTTCTTCTTTTGAGTTGAGTTGTCGAAGTCATGATGGCCACAAGGACGGACTATCATATGTAGTGCAGCCGACCACTTTGGCAATGTTGCCATTACTTGTTGGCTGGGCTGGGATGTGCTGAGCCGGCACATTTTACACCTCTAACTAAAACTGCTTAAAAAAAAGAAAAAAAAAAAGATGTGATTGGTGCATAAATGTCTTGCAACAATATGGTGGGACATAAATTTAGATGAGAGATTTATGAGAGGTTACATAAATTTGTATGATTGTTTTGGACACAGTTTTACCTTTTGTCGGCCTTTTGACACTAAAAGGTGCAAACTCGTCACACCCGCCTATTAAAAATGAAGAAAAGCCTCTGTATCTTCTTTTGACAGTGGGATGCGCGTATGGAGATCTTTTATAGCGCAGGCCTTAAATGAAGGATGGCTGATTGCCAAAAATGAAATAATAAGTCCCAAGTAAATTTGCTTCCTTGGCTTTCCCATCACATCCAGCATCTCTTTTCTCTTTGCCAGCTTTAATGTCCCAAGGTCACTGTCTAGATTTCTTTTTCTGGATATGCTTGGTAGCTGGTACTCTATATGATTTCTTATCTTAGATTGATTGAGATACAGAGAGGATTTCTTGAGCTCTTGTTGCATTGGATTTTCACATGCGAGGTGGCCAGGGGGATATCCACTGGCTCTAAATTCTGACAATATTATTCTGGATTGACCGCACAGGTTCCATGTTGTCAGTACATATGGCAGTAGAGGTGTAAATTGGGTTGTGCAAAGACGAGCACAAACCCAAAGACAACACGCTAAAATTTGAGCACAACCTGAGCCAAAGACTAAGACAACACGTTAGTTAAATGGGACGTCTTTGGGTTTGACTAATAGGCACGAAGACACAAGACAAAGACGCTACATGTATAAGCACATGTCCCAAAGACAAAGACAACACGTTAAGAGAGCACGTCATAACATGTACAAATACACCATATAACAAGGCATAATACATCACATTTTTTGTATATTTCACAAAAGAGTCACTATTCTAGCTAGTTTTTAACATTTTATGTTGACTTATTTATAACAACACATATAATACCTTAATATTTGGAAAATAGATTTCAATATCGTTGTTATAATGTCGTCACCTATATTTAACTAGAACATTAATTTACATGACAATAATCCAATTTTATATTTGATGGGCTATTTCTTTTTATTGAATAAAGTTGTTAATTTTACTTGAAATAATTTCAAATGATATGTTGTCTAATTAAATTCTTGTGATAATGTCCGACTTAATGTATACATTAAGTGATTTCAAATTATTTATAGCACGTGTGCCAGCACGGCACAACACGACACGTTTATTCGTGTGCTGTGCTGTGCCTAGCTTTTGACTAGTAAAGTGTAGTTGCAGGAAATCCCACACTACACCCCTCACTATATTTTGTAGATCTAAATCATATTAATCACCTAAATTTCAAATATAAGTGCTAGAAATTTAAATAGACACATAAGATTTTTTACGTGGTTCGATCAATGTGATCTACATCCACGATTCTTCACTATGATTGTTGAGGTTACATTTGAATTACATTGAGAATCTCCATTAATGGATATTTTCTAGAGCTCTAGATCTAATTATTAGGGGAAGAAGATGATAAAGAAAATAAATCTCTCTCTTCCTAAAAGTGTTCCCTCAAAATTATTCCTCCTTTTTCTCTCTCCTGCTCTCCTCTTTATATAGGTGTTTACATAATGGATGACAGCTCACATACAGCTCATATTCTCGCGAGCCCTTTAATGATTTCGCAGGCTCTTGCTACCTTCTCTCGAGACATTCTCTCGAGTCTTGCTACCTTCTCTCGAGACACTCTCGCGAGTTAAGAAAATAATTGAATCTCGCGCGCTAAGAGAATATGTTGTGCGATATTTGAATCCTACATCTTGCCTCTTTTCCTTGAATATTGCTTGAAGAGCGATCTTTAAGGAAAAATCATTGTTGTAGTAATCTTTGGTCTTTGTTGATGAAGGAACGAGCGGAAGAATCTTTTGGACTTGAAAAGTACGTACTTGCCTCTATTCTTTTGCGAAGTTCCGAAGCTTTGAGAAGTATATATGAAGTATCGTTTCTTGAATTATGCGAAGTATGAAGTATCCTTGAAGAAGTATATGAAGTACTTAATCCTCTAAATATAAGAAGTATTGCGAATCCATCATGCGAAACTCTCGCTCCATGTTCTTTGCCTCATGCTATGTTTCATTCTTTCGCGAAGTTCTCGAAACTTTGCGAAGTGGATAAGAAATATTAATCCTTGAAGTATATAAGAAGTATTGCCTCTGTTCATGCGAAGTCATTATTCCATTTTTGGTGAGGATTCTTGTTGTTCATTGGTAAACATCTTCTTTGGAAATGATTCTTGCCGAGAAAATAAAGAACATAAAATGTTTTTTCGGTAATCCATTGTTGCCTCTGTTCTTTATCTACGAAGGTAGAATCGTTGAAAAAGTGTTGAATGAGTGAGTTATTTCTTCATTCTTATCTTTCCTCTATCTCCTGCGTTGTGCTCATGCGATAGTATAATCTCTTCATTGCTTTATGTTGAATTTTATCATTGCGACAAGATCGCAGGACGTCTTTACATTTTCATGCAATGACCCATTGACCTTGCCTTATTATTTTTGTGTGGTCTTCCAAGTTAGACCTCCCTAATTAGAGGTCCTCCCCTGCCACCTTTCATCGCGACAAAATCGCAGGACGTCTTTACACTTGCATGTAAAGACCCATTGATCTTGCCTTATCATTTTCCAAGTATTTTTGCCTCGCAGGATGTTTTAGTTGCGACAATATGACAGGCCTAGATATCCTTGCGAACATAAAGCCCCATGACATTGCCGTCGTGCGAATTAAATCGCAGACGTCCGTACACTTTCGTGTAAAGACCCATTGATCTCGCCTTACCCTCGCGTTAGTATTATTGCCTCGGCAGATCATTGCACAAATATGACGAGCCTAAATTCTCTTGCGAAAACATAGCCTTATGACATTTGCGTCTGTTTTGACACTCCCCTAATGGAGAGCGCCGCCCTTATCATCTCCCGGTTGCCCCTTCAAGGAGGCGAAACATCGGCCATACAAGACTAGCTCCTCCCATCCGGTCTTAACAACAACCAGTTGTTTTCGCAGCCTATTATCCCTTATACCTATATGGTTTATGGTTACAAGACAGCACCCTAAGTGGAGTTTTCTTCGGGCGAGTGCAACATATGCCAAGACTTGCCCAGAATGGCCAGGGTAGGTTCATCCAGCCCGGGCACTCTGGCTCAACCGTGTACCTCGGCGCCTTGAGCATACACTGACTCCTTGGAAGAGACCCTCGGTCGCCCAACCAGGGTATAACCTTATATATATAGTTGGGAATCCAAGGTACCTCTCCCGGATAGGCTTTCATGGGCCCCAAATTTTCATGACTCAGGCTTCAGGAGCGGTGTAACCTTTCCCCCGAGCCATGTCGAGAGATACCCCCTTATATGACGCACTTTAGGTCTTACATTTGCCTCTTACGAAATGTTATTCGCGAACTAGGGTGTACGCCATAAAGGTTCGTCCCATTCTGGTTATTTTATTGATTCTTCTTCATATGCAATAGGTACCCCCTACTACGATGCACTTTAGGTACTTTTGCCTCTTGCGAAATTCTGATTTCGTCATAGTAGGTTTGCCTCTATCTGATTATTTTGTTGATTCTTCTGCATATAAGCTCTTTTGTAATTTCGCTGATCTTTGATAATCTCTTCTGATTTCCATAAAGATAAAGTTTTCCAGGAAAGCGGTACTTAGCTTTTGTGGTTTGCTGTTGTTGTTATCTCTTGCGAAGTATATGATTTGCTTGAAATTTGAGAAGAAATAAGAAATGAAGTCTTGTGAAATTAACTCTTGATCTGCGTCTTGTATAATGTTGCGTCATACCAACTGTTCTAACCATTTCTTGCGAAATATGTCTCATGAAATAATCTCCCATTCTCTTCTTGCGAAATAATCAAATGTGTTGCGAAGTAAACATTTGCAAAACAAAAATTCTTTGCGAAGGGGAAGACTCGAACTCACGACCTTATGCTTGAATTTTATTGCTTGGACCAACTGTGCGGACTACCGTTTGTGAAGTAGTAGTGAGATTTACATAATTAATTCTTTTCATGTCATGCTTTGTATAAATTTTATCTTCATCTTTTCTCCTTCTTCTTCCAAGTCAGTGATCTAGTGATTACGACTTTTGTTACTCTAAGCATTCTTGTTAACTCTCTTCGCACAGTGTTTAAATATGTTCTCTTCGCAGCATCGTTGTCCTCTTCGCAGCATCATTGTCCACCTTGGTATGATGTCTTGCTATAGATCGTTATTTATAGTTGTATAGGAGGCTTTCATATTTCCTTGTTGATGGTGTTTAAGACTCAAACATATGAGTATACTTCGCTGGGCTTGATTTCTTGTGATTGTTCCTTGCGGTCTCGTCACATTGGATAATTCTTGACGCTGCTGGTTGACATCGATCCTATTTTGTTAAGTCTGTTGATGTATTCTTTCATTTCCTGATTCATATTGATTCTTTCATGCTGCTTGCGATGCTTGGTTGAGTTTTATCTTCGCCTGCTTTACGCATTTTTGAAGTCTTTGAAGTTGTCTTTCCTTTGCCCTGCGAAGCTTACACAAAGAATTCTCACCGTCTGTATTCATTTGCTCTTAGTGACTTTCATTGACTGATATGCTCGCTCCTGTTCTCGTATAGCTATGTTGGCTTTTTTCATTGTACTTCTCTTCATCGCCGGATGTGTTATGTTGTTCTTCCTTTCCTTCCTCTTTGCAGATCTATTAAATTTGCATGAACAATAAACTTCGCAGATATTGATTAATACAAACTACTTATTATTTCGAACTATCCGTTCTTCTGGAAGTGGGTTGATCGTTGCGAATTAAATTGATTGATCTCGAGTTCTTTGTGACTCTGTTGTTGTTGCGACGAGATAGTTTTGTTGTAGGTAACAATACTTTGCACAAAATGTAGTTGCGAAGGTGTCGAATACTCAATAGTGATTGAAAACCTTCGAGATTGTTGGTATCTACTTCATTAAGCTCGTCATTTATTGATGATGTCCATCGGAACTTTATTGATGATGTTCATTTGGAACTTTATTGATGATGTTTCGCGAAGTGAACTTTGATCTTCGTTAGCCTCTTGCTTGTCACTTTGATAGTTGCAAAATTAATGTTCACCGGAACTCCTCTTCTTTGGAATGATATTTCTTCGCTGGTGATGTAGTTAATTTACTTTGCTTACTTCGTGAATCCCAAGTCTCCTCAATGTGTCTTTCTTTTACGATTGAACTTCATTGGAATCTTCCTCTTCATCATCTGTTGTCTCTCAATGGGTTTGTAGATAATCTTTCTTGCTGCTCTTTCTCTGTCCCTGTTAATTGAGATGATTTTTTCACATTTACCTCTTCTTTGCTATGTTCCCGTCCTCGCAGAGCTGTTTTTCTTATCCTTGTAATATGCTGCTTCTTGTTTTGCTTGTTATGGTAATTGTAAGTGCTCTTCTCTTCTTCATTCTGCCGCATCTTCTTCATCTCTGTTATTTGTTGAAGATACTCATCTTTAATTGTGCTTCATGGTACCTCTCTAATGATCTTTCTCTCATGCGATGACCGTGTTTGCTCAATAGTGATTGAAACTTGAGATTCAAATACTCCCCGTTGGCGTCATTGCTCGCGGCTCTTTGAACTTGGCATCCTTATTTATACTTGCCGGAACTGTGGACGAAGATCCTCTCTTATGTCTTCGCAGGAAAGCTTTATATCTTCGCGAGACTTCTTCCTTATTGAACTGTTTTGCTTAGTTGTCCTTTGTAGTTTGTAGGTGCTTTTGAGCTGGTTCTTTCCTTATTGCTGCTAGTGAGTAGAGTTCACTTTGGGCTATAATGATACTTGCGCTCCCGCAAAACATCCTCCCTACCGATTTCTTCACTGTGCGTTTTATTGACTCGTACTTGTTATTTACCCGTGTGAAGACGATCGCACAAAGCATATTTCTTTCATGTTTACTTGTTTTACGGGGTGTGAATGTATCTCTCTGTCCTCTTTCTCCTTGCTGCGATCGATGTAATGTGCAAACCTCATGAATTGCGGTTTTCCTCGCAAAGAGGATCTATATCTTATTTGTCTTTGTGAAGTATTTTTATTGGAACTGCTGATTTCTTTTCCCTTAGGAATACCCTGTTCTTGGATTGGTCCGGAATTTGTTGTGGATCTTCTTGCGCTGTTGAGTTTGGTTCTCTTGTGTGAATTTCGCCTATGCTTTTGTAATTTTTCATCCCAAGATAGGATTTCCCTCGAATGCTATAGTCATACATGTGGTGTTTTCTTCATCTGCCTCTCGACATTTTTTTTTTTTTTTTTTTTACTTTTATTTCCTGTATGGTCATGAGTCTTTAGATCCAGTGAAATCCATCTCCTACAATAACTAATTTCTTTGAATCTTCTTCAATCTAACAATTAGCAGGCCCTTTTCCTTGTCTACATCGTTCTTTTCTTTGTCTGGTGTTTTTCCTTCTCTTTTTTCCTTTACAGTGTATAGATCCAATTGAATCATTACCAACAGTAGCCGATTTTTCTAAACTTTCTTGAACCAGCCAGATTAGGTCCCTGTTTCTAGCGCATATGTAGTTGCAGGAAATCCCACACTACACCCCTCACTATATTTTGTAGATCTAAATCATATTAATCACCTAAATTTCAAATATAAGTGCTAGAAATTTAAATAGACACATAAGATTTTTTACGTGGTTCGATCAATGTGATCTACATCCACGATTCTTCACTATGATTGTTGAGGTTACATTTGAATTACATTGAGAATCTCCATTAATGGATATTTTCTAGAGCTCTAGATCTAATTATTAGGGGAAGAAGATGATAAAGAAAATAAATCTCTCTCTTCCTAAAAGTGTTCCCTCAAAATTATTCCTCCTTTTTCTCTCTCCCCGCTCTCCTTTTTATATAGGTGTTTACATAATGGATGACTCTCACATACAACTTCATATTCTCGCGAGCCCTTTAATGATTTCGCCGAGGCTCTTGCTACCTTCTCTCGAGACATTCTCTCGAGTCTTGCTACCTTCTCTCGAGACACTCTCGCGAGTTAAGAAAATAATTGAATCTCGCGCGCTAAGAGAATATGTTGTGCGATATTTGAATCCTACATAAAGCACAGCACGGCACAGCACGTTTAAATCGTTGGCACAGCACAGCACGGCACATGGCACGTGAAGCACGCGACTTCGTGTGCTGGGCTGTGCCGGGCCGGCACGTTTTACACCTCTAGATGGTAGTGGCTCCCAAGCCTAAAATCTGTAACATATTGGGTTTCCAAGCCCATTTTACAAATGGTACTGGCTCTCAAGCCTAAAATCTGTAATATATTGGGTTTCCAAGCCCATTTTACCTTACTCTCACCCCTAAAAGGATTTTTTGTTTCCCCTTGGTCAGATTTTGGCTCCACCCCTGGTTTCGCCGGAGAGAAAAGATGGAATTGCCAAAAACATGCTTCACTAATCTTTTAGGTCGAGATGTATGTTCGACAACGGAAGCATAAAAATTGTTTGAAACATCATTAGAGTAGAGTAGACCTGACTTAGCTTTGCTCTGATTACTTTTCCATTCTTAACAGAAAATTAATCTGTCCACTCTGAAGCTTTTAAACATAGAACCAAAATTTCGAAGAAAGAAAGAAAAGTAGGGACGATATGTTGTAAAGATCCGACAAGAGTTCGTTCGTAATAGGTTTGGCGGCTTTGCTTTGTAGTTGGTGGGACATCTACAGCTGGAGAGCAATTGAAAAACCCAAGTGTTCAATCGGCATCACAGGCCAGTCTTCCAGTTGACGAATATAAGCGATGTCAAATAGGGAACCAGAGTGTGTGCTGGATAGCCGTGAAACCAAGCGACTCGGACAATTAATTCGCTCCAGTAACCTTTTTAAAGGGACCTCCAAAATACATATATAGACAAGCTGACAGCACTAAATCAGCTTGTGTATGCGCCAAAAAACGTAACGGAGGGAGTAGTAAGGTGCCACACCACACCACCACACCAAAGAAAACAGTGAAAGCTATCAACAATTGGAGTCTATCGATCACCATGAAAAGCGGTTAAACAAACATGAAGCATGAGCGTGCATGTATTTTTGTTGAGATTGCGAAAGTTTAAACAACATGACTACTTTATATTAGTTTTTAAGCTTATAATTAGCTACACAAGACATATATATACTTCTCTTAAAAGGTCATATAACATGTATTATTTGAGAACCAATTCTCAAGAGCAATGCACGTCAATAAATAGGATACTTTTAAAATGCGGCAACTCCATAAATATTTGTGGGTAAATCTTTGATAGCGTTACAAGATGGTAGTTGTTTGTGTGTACTCCACAAAAATTATTGATTAAACATTTTAAACTTAAAATGAAGCTATCTTTTGAGATGTTGGAGAAAACAGAAAAATTATCCATGGTAAAAAAATAGGGAGTATAATAAGAACAATGATTTTTATAATAAGAAGAACAGGTCTAAATGATTTTTATGAAAAGGAGAAGTAAAATTTGCATATGGCAAAAAACTGGCCTTGTTCAATATATGATTAACTTATGTTTATTAAATGGTATTATTATGAAAAGGAGAACTAAAATTTGCAGGAATGACAGAAAACGGGTATAGTCAAGATTTTTGTCCTTGATCAAAATATAATGACAAGGATATGTTTATTAAAGACTATTCGAGATGGCTGAGATTTCACCGAGATCCTGCCGAGACAAGCTTTTCATACGAAAAACTGAAAAAAGTTTAATTAGCAATGAAAATCAAATTCAATCCTTAAAAACTTGGGAAAAAAAATAAAAACCTTAAAAATTGGTATTGTTTTCGTATATGTACATACAAGTTTAATCTATCTAAAGTTCGCTTGGAATATAAATTTTGGTTACAAATTTTGGAAAATAAAGACTCCGAAGTTTCACCAAGAATCTCCCCAAAATAAATTTGTCTCAGTGTCTCGGTCCTAACCGAGACAGAACAAGATTCGAGATTGACTACATTAATCTAGAGTAAGAACTCAACCCATTTGGCCATTTCAATGGGAGAGAATCTAGCATTCTTTCTTGGGTAAGGCTGGAGTGTCACAGATTTGCAAGGTGGTCGAAGATTGTGGGGTTTTCTTTGTGTTTTTTTAAATAAAAAAACAAAATGCGTAATTAGTAGCTAATTTTGATAAAACAAAAGCAACTAAATGTCGATAGAATTGTACAAATTTTTGTTTAATAACCTAGCAACAAGCTGAGCACCAACACCTTTTTGAATAGCAATCCCTAATCTATAAAAAAGAAATTTACCTACACCTAAACAAAAAAAAATAGGCAGACAACTAAAAGTTCAAATGAAAAAATTCAATAAAGAAAAATATGACCACAAAAAGAAATTTTTAGTTTAAAGAAGAAAATGAGAAAGAACTGTGTTGAGGAAGATTTTTTTTTCTTCATTGTAAGTAAGATCTACATTAGGTTAGCTAAAACGTATTTCACAAGTGACTCAAAATAGCATCAGTGTGGTTTTATTTTACGCAACTGGACAGGTACTTTCAGGGTAGCAGGAATGTGCAACTGCAGGACTGAATCTGTAGAAGAAGCGGAAGTTGTAGCTTTGTTACATACTACTCAATGGGCCATCACAAATAACCTGCAAAATCTGGCAATAGAAGGAGACAACCAAAATATTATCAAGTATTTACAAGGCACACAGACCTCAATCAAATGGCAATGCTTAGCAATTCTAGATGAAGTTAAGAAGTTGGCAGAGAATCTAATTTCATTTGGGGGATTTCATTTAGTGGATCGAAGAGCAAACAAAGCAGCAGACTTGTTGGCTAAAAAAGGGAGAAATTCACCTCAACAACTAACTAGTTTTACTGAAGTTCCTATGTTTCTAATTCCAATAATAGCTTTTGACACTGTCAAAGCTCAAGAGATATGTGATATGAACTCAAATTCTTGAAGAAGCTAATCACACGGATTCAATCATCGGACGGACAACTCATTCAGAGCTGATTACATATGAGTCTGAATCTACAGATTAGTTTTCATTGCAGTAATATATCATGTCATTTTCAAAAAAAAAAAATGTTAGGCTAAAAACATTGAGGGTCATAGCCTAAGTAGCCCTTTACTCGTCCCGTAGTCCGAGATCATTTCGTTTGCAGAAAAATAACTTCAAGCATGGCTAAGGCAAAGTATCAAAATAAAGTGCATACAAAAACCAAGAAAACCATTAAAAGCTATGAAAAATAATGTTCACACGGAGCATCTCCAATAAAAGGTTAAAATATTATTTTTTCGTGACATAGGATTTTAGATTTTTTTTTTGAAAGGTGGATTTTAGATTAAAATATCCTGGCTTAATTGGGGGTCAAAACATTTTAATTGGGGGTCTTGCGCTGGAGGACAAAAAAGATTACCCAATCCTAATTTGGGTCATCCCTTCAAATTTTTTTTGTAAAGGGCTAAAATGCCCTTGTGTGATTAGTATTAAGAATTAGTTAAGTTGATTAGTGTGGTAAGTCTGTTTAGATTAAAATCTGATTTTGGGATAAAACTTTGGGAAAATTTTATTTTTGAGTTTTTATGTGTTGAGAAGAAGAGGAGGAGTTTTTGAAAGGAAAAACTAGGGTTTTTAGAAATGAGTGATTCAAATGGAGGGAATGAGGTTGGTGAAGTTTCAAATAACAACCATGATTGTGTTGATGGTAATATTGTCTCAACTAATTTGGGTCACCCCTTAAAAAATATTTTGTAAATGGCTAAAATGCCCCTGTGTGATTAGTATTAAGAATTAGTTGAGTTGATTAGTGTGGTAAGTGTGTTTAGATTAAAATGTGATTTTGGGATAAAAATTTGGAGAAATTTTAGTTTTGAGTTTTTATGTGTTGAGAAGAAGATGAGGAGTTTTGAGAGGAAAAGTTAGGGTTTTTAGAAATGAGTGATTCAAATGGAGGGAATGAGGTTGGTGAAGTTTCAAATAACAACCATGATTGTGTTGATGGTAATATTGTCTCAACTAATCCCATGGATTGAATGTTTGATGAAGAAATGTTTGATGAAGAAATGTCAGTAGAGGAAGCCATGAATAACATTCCAAGGACTATATCCTAAGATTTCTCTATTCGGATTGAATATCCTCGGCACTGTATATGGACATTTCTGATGCAGGATTGAGATGAAAAGAGGACATATTGAGTTCTTATTGCATTGGATTCTCTTTGCCAGGGGACACAAACTGAATTAGATTTCGGGAATTGGGACCATTTAAAGTTCGAACCCCGAAATCACTTTTCTGTTTGTAACAGGTCCAGCTGCTTTTTCAGCCCCACCCATCCGTGTGGAGACATTTAAAGAGTAATGTACGTTTGAGACAGATAGCACATTGAAAGTACTCATGCTGTATATTGGGGGGGATGGACGTTACTTTCTGTCCGCGCGGCCGCCGGGTGCCGGCGACAAAAGGTGGAATTGCCATAAACATAGATATATCTTTGAAAACGTGCAAATCCAAATGAATTTTATTAGATTTCTAGATACTGTTTGTGCAAAACGGAAGCATAAAAATTGTTTATCAGACTAGTAGGCCATGACTTAGTTCTGACCAACTTTCCGATTGTTAATAAAAAATCAATCAAAATGTATAAAAAAGATTGACAGAGAAGAAGGGACAATATGTTCTAAAGCTTCGACAAGAGTCCGCTGGTAATAGGCTTGGCGGCGGTGGCGGCTCCATTTGCCTTGACGTCTAATTCACTTGTGCTTGGTGGGACATCCACAGCTGGAGAGCAATTGAAGAAACCATGTGGTACAAGTGTAAAGCCAATATGTTCGACCGGCATCACAGGCCAGTCTTCCAGTCTAGGAATATGAGTGATACCGAATACGTACCACAGAACTATATCTGTTTCCTCGAGGGACCGATTTTGCTTCACCCATGTAGTTAAACCTTCATTGTCCCGTGGGTTTTGGTTCGGAAACTCGCCTCCGGGGTACATCTCATCAGGGGCATATTGTGTAACCCAGAGATTGTGTTTCAGGAATGCAGCTCTTCTCATGAATTTTGCCTCCGGGCCTGCCAAAGGCGCACAGTTTGAACCAGGCATTAGCTTATATCCTGTTAGCTGCCCTGTACGGTTGGCGTTTCTCGTGTTCTTGACCTGAAAAAAAGAAGAAGAATGGATTGACAATCAGGACCAGTTTCAACAGCTATAGAATTTGTTAAAAACAACAATAGAAATACCAAGTAAGAATGACTTACAATCCAGTGGCGAGCTGATAAAGGATTGCAGTTACGCATGGCTTCCATCTCAGACTTGAGCACTCTTTCTTCTGCGTAGAAAGCATTGTTATGAATGTTGTTCTTCCCAGGTTCTTCGACTTTCACATCCACCTCAACTACCTGATTGAATGCTTCACCAGGCTTACAGTCCACAGCCATGTCCATACGAGAAACAAAGAAGTGTTGATGCACTGGTGCATATAATCCTGGAGCTATAGTTGTGCCGTATTTCCTGGATTCACCTGGTTGCAGTGCTCCTAAGCTGAGAATTCCAGTTAGCTTAACCTCGGCTTCTATTTTTCCATCCTGGTAGAAATGCCAGAAGAATCCGTACTCGTAATTAGCCACGGTGCAGAAAAAGGATACCGTGAGCCTTCTAGACCTTCGAACTTCCGCTAAGCCAGACCTCCAATCTTGATGTTTCCACAGTATACCATGGTCCTCCTCATGCAAACATACACAATTCTCAATCGTCTCTACTCCTCCGGTGAAGTTTGTAAAATGGGCATCGAAATACTTGATAAATCCCAAACAATCACACCCCCTTTTCAGAGAATGTGCATTCTTGCCCAGGCCATCTTCTCCAGCATCAAATGCATTTTTCCTGTAATGTGGCTCGTTTGGATCACCATACGGGACAACCATCTCAACAAAACTCAGCCTGTGTGCTATGGGTCTCCGTCCCCCGCTACCATCAGTATATGCAACAGAATATATAACCAAACCCTCTTTGGGAGTGAAACCAACCCGAAAGTTCCACTTTTGCCATTCTACAAACTGTCCGTTAACACGGAAGCTAGGTCCTTCTGGTTGAATGATCTGCAGGGGCTTCACATCACTACGGTCCACACCTCCTCTTGTTTGGCCAGCAGTATAGTTTCTTAACGGATCAACAGGAGGAAGCGGAACAAGTTTACGGTCCTCGAATTCAATCACCACCATATTTTGCATGTCAACAAGAACATAGATTCCTTCCACTGGACGTGCATACCCGTTCTCCATAGGGCAGTCACTCTCCGTCCTACAGAATATGAGTGGTTTAGCAAGCCTGCGGCTAGGAGCGTCTTTATCGCTGTAGTATCCTACACACCATGGATCAACCATGACAAGATCCATATCCAGAATCCCTCTCTTTCGCATTGCCTCCTGGAATGGAGGGAAATCTTTCACAACAGCTTCACACTCAGCATATTCCACAGCATCCATGGGAGGTTGAACGTCAGGTATAACTTGCGAAGAAATAACCTTTCCCCTATTTGGACCACCACGAGTCGCAGCGTGTACTTGAGTCAGTTCAACAATCCAAATACTGGTCTCGTTTGATCGTTTGTTGTATACCACGAGTCTAGCCTGTCTTGCAGGGAGTTTGCTGGGAACGAACGCACCACCTTTTGATTTTGGAAGTAGTGATGGCTGGAAAGGTGGGAAAAAATATGCATCTGCGAGTGCTATGATGCTTTTATCTGGTTCCACCAATACCACTTCGATAAACCGCATACTATCCCTCTCTTCTGGAGTGGCTCCTGCAGCTCTGACTGTCCCGACTGCAACTGCGATTTCAGCAGCTGATAAAGGGTCCAAAGGATGGCAGCTTTGTGCCCTCAACATATTCTGAATACCTGTACGTAAAAATATTATCCGATGATTAAACGACACGAGCCAGATGATTGCATGTAACAATCAAAAGAATATCAAAACAAAGACAAAAATATTTCTCTAATTCACAAGAATCGAGAAACTATCCGATGATTATTAAACTAGATGATTGCATGCCATGATTGAAAGATCAAAACAAGAAAAAAATACTCTAAAAGAAAATCGAGAATCAAGAATATATACCTTTGGAAGGATTAGTGGTTGATGTAACAATCTTCTTTTTCTGTTGTGATGATTCCAAACTTGAAGAACCACCAGTACCACCATTAATGGTGCTGCTGCAACAGTTGTTGTTAGATGTTGTTTCTTTGGAACTTGAGGCCATTGTGATGATGATCTTTGAGAAATCTTCCTCTTCTTACACTTTTGAGATGAGATACATCCAGCGATCCTAACCCTCACCTACTTATATACTACTTTATGAAACCAGTATTCTACTCTGGTTCGGTTTCTATGATATTCTTAGAGTTTGAAAGGGAAATGAATTCTAGAAAGACAAGGATACTGCCGAGATATTATTATTTGTCGTGTCCTACTTGGTTTCGGAAATATTACAACAGACGACACGTAGAACTAAGTCATCTGCTCATTCCCTCCTCCAAGGAAACTTCAAATTTGTATGCAAAAGGCTCAAAAGTGCCATGTTTGTGTTCTAAAACAGTCTTGAGCCTGCATTTTTAAAAACTCATATAATTTTCAGCACTACATAATATTCATATCAGCTTGTAAGAAAGAGCCTCACTCTCAGTTTCATAGCTAAGTTTTTTTCATCACAAATTTTACAAATACCATTAGATCAGCATTGCCAGTTGACTTCTGTAGTGATGTTTCTAGTACATTCTCGTTTTGACGCATTATCACCTAACCTTCTCGGGACATGTAGTTGAGCCCAGTCAAGTTTTATTGTGTGTAATTAAGCTTGCGCTGATTTATCAAATTGGGGCGGTGGCGCAGTTGGCTAGCGCGTAGGTCTCATAGCTATACGAGTGATCCTGAGGTCGAGAGTTCGAGCCTCTCTCGCCCCAATATTTTTTTTTTCCCTTTTTTCTTCAGGCTTAACGCCCTAGCTAGCACCAAGGGACAACATTTTTATTAGCACTTGCATCAAAGAATAACCACGCAAATATTTTTACCTGAGGGGAAAAATGTGGTTTGGTCCTTTTTTAGGTGGGCCCATGTTTGTTTGATCCTTTGTGAAAACGTCTTTATTGTTTTGTCCATAATTATTTAAAAATATTAAATGGACCAAAGTACTCTTTCGTGTTAATTCCAACTTATTTTTTGTATCAGTTAATTCGTCAAAATGAACTCCTGTTAATTTCTACTTAATTTTTCAGAAATCACCTTTTATCAGGAGTTCATTCGTCAAAATGAACTCCTGATAAAAACCTATATAAACCAGAGTTCATTCCAGAAATGAACTCCTGATCAAAACCTAAAACAGAGAGTTCATTCCGGAAATGAACTCCTGATAAAAACCTAAAAAAACAGTTCATTCCAAAAATGAACTCCTGATAAAAACCTAAAAAAACAGAGTTCATTCGTCAAATGAACTCCTGATAAAAACATATATAAACCATAGTTCATTCCAGAAATGAACTCCTGATAAAAACCTATATAAACCAGAGTTCATTCCAGAAATGAACTCCTGATAAAACCTACATAAACCCGAGTTCATTCGTCAAATGAACTCCCGATAAATCTTCATCTTCTTCATCATCTTCATCGACTTTAACAAAGAAAGCAATAACATTAAATCTTCATTAACAACAAAGAACATCAAATCGCCTTCATCATCTTCGTTTCAATCTACATCTTCTTTGACAACAACAGCAACAAAACAAAGTTCATCTTCATCATAAAACAGCAGAAAAACAGAGTTCATCATCTTCATCTTCATCTTCAACACGAGCAACAGCAGCAATAACATGAGTTTCTTGTGGAGACGCCATTGTTACAGCGGTAGGAAGAAATCAAAACAAATTAAAACACATCCAGGAAAAAAAAAAGATTCAGATCTACTTTCACCTTCGAATCGTCTTCAACAACAACATCATAAACAACAGCAACATCTTCGTCATCTTCTTCAACTTCAACACCATCATCTTCATCGAAAAGAGAAAGAAAAAAAAGAAGAGAAAGTAGATCAAAATCTAGAGAGAAGAGAGAAAAGAAATCTGAAAAATGATTTCTTTTTTGCTAATAAATCCTATACATATTTTTCTGAAAGGGTAATCCTGTCACTCCCAGATGAAAATTACATCATCCATGACGTCATCTCGCGTGGGTATTGTACACCCTAGGACCAAACGATAATTTCTAGGACCAAATAGAAAAATATATTTTGAAAAAGGACCAAACAGACAGTTGACTAGTCAACTGGACCAAACTAGCTCCAATATATTATTTCTAGGACCTATTGGTATGTCCTACTTACCTGAGTGCAAAATTTATGATGGAACTTTTTATTGGGGCCTACTGTGATTAATTTGTGCCTATCAATTACTTCAAGTAACCTAAAGAGTAGGATATGGGGTGTCCAAATGATGGTAAGAATACTAAATTAACCTTAAAAGAAACTTTAATTATTCTAATACTAATACAAATACAAAATCATAATCATTAATCAAAACTCAAAAAAAAATCCAATTTCTATCAAAATCAAAATTAACACTAAAACTAAAACATAATCAATCACAAACAACAATTGAAATCTAATGACCATTTTTGGGTTTTAAAAAAACAACCCAAAACAAAACAATTCAAGTGATTGAGTTAAATCCCTTTAATCCATTCCTTCTAAGACGTACTCTACAATAATTTAACTCTAAATCTTTGAAATTCACTTATCAAATTTTCTGAAAATCCACCCAGAATCGGTTTATGTGTGCACCATATTAGTCCGATTGTGGTTGATGTTACAAGCAATCGGTTTTCATTGTGCACCTACATAACCCGATTATGGGTGAACATCAACCTTAATCGGTTTACGTTAATGCACACATCAACCGATTCTGGGTTCAAATTCGGATTTGTAGAGAAATCAAGAATCGGATGATTAGTGCATATATTTAATCCGATTGTGACTGTTAACGGCTATTTTTTGAAATTGAAATTATAGTCTTTGGTACTTTGTGTATATAAAGAGGATAGCCTATTCTCTATCATACACTACCTAATCCAAAGAAATCTTTCTCCATTGTTAATTTTTTTCCATTTGAAGATGTCAAGTTCATCATCATCAACTAACAATTCAATCGAACACATACTTAAAAGATGCAAGCGAACAACCAAATCAATTGCGGAAATGGAAGAAGATATACGCAAAAGAAGCGAACAAACAACTACAAACGCGACTTCGTCTTCATCTCCTAACAAATATTTTAATGTAATGGATGAAGTGTTAAGCAAACAAATAACTACAAAAGAAACCATATCATCGTCATCGGTTGCGACAAAATATGAAGAGAAACTCAAGGCAAAGAAACGAGGTCAAGAGCAATTCCAACTAAGGGAAAGAGTGAAGGATGTTGAGGAAGAGACCGAATGGATTAGAAACTTTTACGTTCTCAAGGATCTTCCTGAAGATCCTAAAGATCATACTATATTTTGGATTGAAGTTGGTTGGGGTCCTTTCGTTAAACAGACGGGCAAGAAACCACGCTATAATTATGAACCATCCCACATTTGTTCAAGGACGAATCATGTTAGTAAATTATGCATCAAGTACAATGAGTTTCTCGATAGGTACAGAGGGGATAGGTTCGATGTACAAGATGCATATAAAGCTTAGAGAGGAGAGCGGTTTTATCATTTCGAAGCGGCATTGATAGTTGAAGCTCACACTAAGAAATAGAACCGTGCTAGTTTCAATTTTAAGAGTTTATGAAAAGTGGAAATGATCCACAATCGGATCATGTTGGACCACATGTAATCCGATTGTTGATTTAAAAATTGTTTGTTCTTCTATAACTTTTTCTTCCCAAAATCGGATTATATTGTCGTCCACAAAGACCGATTACGAAAGTCAATCGGATCATGTTAGACCATATGTAATCCGATTATTTAGTGTAAAATTTGGTGTTCTTCTCAGAACTTTTTCTTCCCAAAATCGGATTACGTTATCGTCCATAAGGACCGATTCTGAAATAATCCCAGACAAGTTTTGTTCGGAATCGGTTTATAATAGTTCCTTAGTAAACTGATTCATGTTTGAAGTCAGAACCGGTTTATAACATTTGTAGTATAAACCGATTCTGGAAAAGCTGCAGCAAACTACCTCCAGAATCGGACTTTAAAGACGTGCTATAAGACCGATTATGTAACAAATTTAATGAGTCCAACGTACCCAAAAAAAGACAATTCACTTTCATTCATTAAGCTTGGTTCGGTTTGCAACATACAATATATGAAAGTGACAAAATATAAACATCCGATAGTTCAAGTTCTTAACAAAAGGAAAATACTCATTCCAACACTTGAAGACCCTTCATTTGATCCGGCTCGACTAACTCTTCCCAACGCTTCATGTTGGGCTCGTATTTTTCAAGCCATTTCTTGGTGAGCTCTGAGTCATGATGAAACCTACACAGCGGTGGTAATGGACAATCTTCACGTAGCCTAAGACCGATATAATGTATGTTGTTAGGGTTGAATAAAACAATTCTCCGATCCTTAAGCGATTCATCCCAAATGGTGTACTTGGGGCCGTATGTATAATATGTTCCCTGACCAAATAAATGAACAACACAACTCCACGTTTCCGCCAGAAGATGACCACATAGAGGCATGCTCAGCCAATACTCTGGGGTAATTATTTCATTCCCCTTTGTACCTTGTACACTAGCAACCATTTCATCAAATCTCACTTCTTTATCCTTTCTTGATCCTTCCTTCATCATTAAAATGTAAAAATCCTTGTCTTCTTGTAGGCGCAAGGCCATCGTCTTTCTAAAATATTGGCATTGGGTTAGGTTCTCATCGTCCGCCAAACTTATATGACCTATTTGTTCCGATGCAACGTGATAACTACAATTCCCATCCGCATCCACATCGTCGGTAGATAAAACATAGGGCTTAATGAATTCAGGAAGTTTCGAATAAAACTCCTCGAATATGGTGTAACACGTTCGATGGGGTCTACCTCGTTCATCCCTAGGCGTGCTTCTATCACCAAGAGCGGCCCTTAGAGTTACCATAGAACCCATTTGTCTTGCTTGTCCCTTCCATGCATGTATCCTTGATACTCGTGTAGTGCTCGCTTGACTTTCTTGAGAAGGAACGATTAGATCGTTTGGCTCATCGTTTATTGTTAGCGCTTGACTTTATTGAGAAGGATCGATTGGATCCTCATGTTTCGAAGGAGCGATTGGATCATTTGAAAGGACCATATGTGCGCTACTTGTCCCGCTTTCTCCCTTCTTTGGTCGACCCCTTTTCCTCTTAGCCGGTGCCTCTTCATTCTCAATTTGTGAAGGAACGTTTGGAACATTTGTCTTGGCTTGTGCGCTACTTGTCCCGTTTTCCCCTTTCTTTGGTCGACCCCTTTTCTTTGGAACTCGCGCCTCTTCATATTTAGCGTCTTCATACTCGTGTTGAGAAAAGTCTCTTTTATGACTCAATAACGGGTTTTTCCGGTATTAATTGCAACCTTAAACTCTTTCATTTATTCCTTCATATCCCTGTTGGTAGGTGGTCTACCCGTCGGCGGTAGCACAGTTCGTTCTCCGACCGATACCATATGGGGGTTAGCGGCTAGTTTTAAGTCGTACATCAAAACTTCTCGTGCCAAGCCATCCTTTTTTGCGAACTTCTCGATGATTTCTCTTCTAATATCCGTGTCCACAAAGGATTCGAGTGGTTCTTCGGTTGGGGGTGGTTTGAAAGTTAGTTGCTTCCAAAACGGATCAATGACTTCAAAAGGAATTCCTTGTTAGTACTTCGCAATCATGTGACGACACGGAAATCCCAAGGCCGTCATCGTCATACATGAACATAAAATTCTCCTTCTCCCCATCTCGTTTTCCACATAATATTTGTAACCCTTCATCATAAAAATGATTGCCCAGTGAGACACCCTATAGTTTAAACGTCTAATCAACCAATGGTAATCCTTGTACCTTGTGATGATTTTCATCCTACTCTCTTCCATTTGCGCAGTTAGCTTAACGATATCATACTTGGTGTATTCATGGATGGCTTGTTGTACCGTAACCACGCTGTTTTGGCTCCCTCGGAGAAAGCTCTTCAAACGTCCATGAGATCCTTCCATGATACTTGTCGCCTCATTCTTGTAATGCATGTGTTGGCAGGTGTAAGCATAGACACATTTTTCCTTGTACGGATCCAACAATTCCTTCAAGCAATAAACCACACATTTATCGTAATCCTTCTTTCATAGCCCAATAAAACTCTCCAAATAAGATTCGAAATCGTCCACGGACAATGAGTGTACTATTAAATCCCAATGATGTTGAAAATCCTTCCATAGTAACCCATTTGCTTCATACTCTGATTTACTTTTCTTCTTGTCCTCCTCTCGTTGTTCCGGAGTTAGTTTTTGAAGACGCTCATCTTCCTCCTTTTCACGAGCGGTACCTTTTTGTGGCTTTGGCTTTTGGATATGACCCCTACAATTACTTCTAATATTGCATTGTATGTGCCATTTGCAAAGAAAATGCTTAACGTTCGAAAAAACCACTCATATGGCATTCATTAGTGTTTGGTCCTTATCCGTTACTATGATCCTTGGAGTTTGATCGCCACGGTATATCTCCTTCAAGGTCTCTAGAATCCAAGTAAAACTCACATCATTCTTCTGATCCATAAACCCTCATGCTACCGTGAAAGTTTGCTTGTCGGAAGTATGGCAAGCTATGTTCATGTTGTACTTGTTGGTCTTGTATGTACAATCTATTAACAAAATTTGATAGAAACATTGGGCCAACTTGATCATCTCCGGATGCGCAAAGAAAATACGAGTCACTTTGCCTTCCAATACCTGCTTCCTCATTGTGTATCCATGTTGATCGGATAACCACTGAGATTTTTCCATAACCGCTCTACCATCCCATTCCCTCTTCCTAAAGGCTGCTCTTGTCGTGTAAATTTGTCTCAAAGTGGACAAGTTATCTTTATCATCCTCCTTAATCTTCCTAAGGATGTCACTTGGTTTACACGCTTTCATCGACCTTACCGTTTCCAATTGATGTGGTTTCAACCCACAAATGGCCGCGTGTCCAATAAGAGATTCCGGATCATCGTGATTATGACAACCATTCATCACTTTCTCGAGCTTGTATACCTTACCATTGGGTCCACTGGGTCTATTAACTATAATCTTAAACGGGCAATCATACTTCTTTGATTTAGTAATGTATCCCCTTTTCGTCTTCTTCTTGTACGGTCTGTCCTTTGCCCAATGACTTTCTTGCTTTCCACCTCTCTCATAAACAAGTTCCAAATGATCTTTTCTTGAACGACGACCTAAAAATAATGCGCATTTGATCTCTATGCCTTTGTCTATAAACCATTGCTTTGCATCGTTTCTTTCTTTCCATTCCAAATCGGTGAAATAGTGGGCATAGGTATCAACACCCAATAGAGATATGGGTTTGAGATGATCTTCTCCGAACGCCGCAACAATCTACAACATATATCGAAAGGTGTAGGATTTATAATCGGTTTATGTGTTACAGTCGAGACAGCCGATTGTCAGTAATCAGATTATATGAGCAATTATAAAGTCCGATTAAGGACTTGATGATTTCAGAGAAAAATTTCCATATTTCACAATCAGTTCACATTGCATAACATGTAATCCAATTTTGGTCATCTTTTTTTCTGGATCATTTCGTCTCCACAGTCGGATTAAATATATACGTCAATGAACCGATTGTGAACTTCGTGAATTTTACTGGAAAATCAAAGTGAAGGAATCGGCATATGCACATCACCAACATAAAACGATTTTTGTCACGTACCCATCGCGCCAAAAATTTACTACAATCGAATTATATGGTGATGAACAACAACCGATTATGATACCCAATTTGGGGATTTTACCCAGAATCGGTTTATGTGGTGATATCGAATAAACCTATTCCGGAAAAAAAAAATGATTTTTTTTCCTTTTTGGCGATCGAGACGTGCAAATACATGTTTGTAGATCGATACAACTCATACTTGTTTATTAGAAGCATTATCACCTTCTTCTTCCTGACGATATTGTTCTTGTGCTTGAATAATATCCTCAAGCATTCTTTGGTTGACATTCTCTTTTTCCTTCAACAAATTATCAAATTCGGTAGGATTGAAATCAAGACTATCAGATGCACCCACTTCTTCATCACTACTAGAGTCTTCATCATCACTATAAAGTTTCATTTTTTCTAAGAAAATCACAAACCCTAGTTTTTTTTCTTTTTTCCCTCTACTTCTTCTTTCCCTCCAAACCTTAAAAGAAGAAATGAATTTCTGCTATAATCCTAACACTATAATCAAACTCAAACACTAATTAATTTCACTAATACTAACTTAATTAATCATCACTAATGAATAAGGGCATATTAGCCATTAACATAAATAGGAGGATAAGGGGTTTCTAGAAATTACTTCCTAATGACCCTTTTTGTTTTTTAGTGGTAGGCCCAAATTAATCACAGTAAGCCCCAATTTAGCCAGGTTTTTATTAGCACTTGCATCAAAGAATAACCACGCAAATATTTTTACATGAGTGCAAGATTTATCAGGGAACTTTAGTTAAAACATGGCAAGAATTTAAAATGTTGTCTTTTTTTTTTTTTTTTAACACAAGAATTTCGTACCAAGTAATCTCCTCTGGAAAGAGTGGCTCTGCTCCGTCATTGTGACGTCATCAAACTAGATGCAATTCATTGTTCATCATAACAAGCTTAATTCTATCAATTTCAACCAACTTTACTCTACCTCCATCGATTTACTAAGTTGTTTTATCAGTGTAATCACCAGTTTGAGCATCCATTCATTACTACAGAAACTCAAAGAAGAAAAAGTATAAATTAGACTACCAATAACATTAAAGCTTTATCAATTGCAGAATCACTTCATTACAACCATTCTAGTTCAAAGGAAAACAACACTATTGCTGATAATTATAGAAACATTGAAACCCACCAGGAAAAATCTACTTATCTTCTTCAAGCTTTTTACATTGAAACTGAAATTGAGAACAAATACCCCAATTCAGTTTATCAAAATAAGACTTCCGAAAAATATTTTCCCAATCACAATAAAATGCTGCTAACCATAAAAACCCCACCATCACTTCTACCAACACTATTTCACACTAACAACAAAACACTAGGAAAATTCAAAAAGAAACCGGCCGTCAGGAGAAGAAGAAGAAGAAGAAGAAAAAGTTCAAAATTATCATCATCTACAACAAGAACAAGAAGACTAGAAGCAAGTATCAAGAAAGCCAATTGGTGAAAAACTTGTTAATCATTTTCAAACTCTTCTCAAAATCTGAAAATTTGGCTTCTTTCGATACCTCAAAAGGGACTTCTAAAAGGCCTCTTCATCGTAGCCCCAGTTCACCTCTTCTTCGTACTGAGCACTATAATCACTGCCTGGTGATGCAGGAGAAACTTGATTGTCATCAGATGATGAACTTCCCTCACTATCCTCATCCTCATCACTTTGAACCTCTAATAGTTCGTCATCGTCATCACTTGACTCTCCTTCACGCATGGTTCTGGAAAAAAACCTTGGATTGGTTATTTCATCTTCAAACATCATACGAAGCTTCCTCTCATGATATTCCTTCATCCAAAAATAGGCTTGGATTCAAAAAAATTTCTAATTCTTGAAATGGGCTTTGTAGCATCGGTGGAATCCTCTTCATGATATTCCTTCATCCTTTTCTTCTATCAATCAATCTCTCATGGTATCAATCTCCTCAACCGGGTACTCAAATCCATTCTCAAACCCCTCAGAATCGCTTTCAGTTGCACTCCCATACCCCTTACATTTCTTTATTTCCATGATCTCTCCTCCTCTTTCCTGTCTACCCTTGAAAAATGCTTCACCTTCCATGCGGCATACAAAGCATCAACTTCCTCCTCTTTTCTCCAACGAGCCAATTCATGTGTACGCTTGTTTATCTCCTTTTACATTTCATCCCTCAACCTCTCTATCTCATGATCTCTCAGTGAGAATGCAAGATTCTTGGCTTGATCGTACTCTGCTGATAATGGTGGATTTACAGGAAGATTGTTACCAGGATTTACAGAAAGATTTTGATTATCAGAGTTTGCCATTTTCTAATCTCCTATCATCTTTCCTAATTTTTTCCTCTTCTGGCTATAAAATTTATTATAATTCTTATTTTCTGATAACCCCATTTTATAGACTCTTAATCAATACCATTCATAGCCATTTAATGTGTTTGGTTAATGGTCGTGTCACTAGACCATGTACGCGTGTTCGATACCCCATACACGCCATCCATAACCATCATGATTCTTTGGAAATTATCACCCACATTCAATTCTGCCTAACCCTTCATTTCTGGTTAAATTATACCCCTTCGAACCTATCGCCTCAGTACACCAAACCTCATCTCCCGTCTTACTCTAGTATGTATACCGTTAAGAGTAATATTGACAAGCCACCAAACCTAGATTTGGCTCCTTGGATATTAATTATGTCTTTTGATTTATGCGGGTTTAGATAATATAGCATATGTTGGGAGGCACCATTGGCTCTTAGGGTACCTCGAGTAGTTACGTGAATTCTATACCTATCAGCCCTACGTTAATCAATACCAAATTTCCTATGCCTAGAGTCAATTTGCACCTCACCAAACCTAATTTTGGTTTGAACTTCACCTTCATATTTCGACCCTATTTGTTTTTCCACACCACTTCTCATTACACCCCATCTACCATTATTACGATTGGATGTATTCAACATTTGTTGCTCTCTTATTCTTTAGCAAAAAACAATAAAATAATGGATCTAAATATGTTAGAGCATAGCTCGGTTGAACCCACCAAGCGTTGGTATGTCAAGTTTGGTTGTCATATTTTAGTGAATCAAAACTCATTAAAGAGTCGCTTGATTATGTACTAGAGACAACTTCGTATAGGTTAGGCTAGAAAGATTAGGATAATGACACATACAAGTATTACTCGAAGACTTGAAGAATATGAAGAAGTAACAAGCTACATCGACGACATCATCCTTCCTCTTGAGGTTAGTAATATTTTGACTTGAACTATTTCATTCCCAACGTATTTGTCGTGCTATATTGAAAACATAACTGCGAAGCTTTGAATGATTATACTCTAGTAGACATATATAGTGTTAAGGAATTACAATACGAAGTATAACGCTTATCTTTTGAACTTCGTATATAAGACATCGACATAATCGTATGAATGCTATTGTGATTATGTGTATGGGTATAGGTGAAGATTTCATCATAGGAAACAATGTTTACATTCGTTTAAAGGAAGTACATTCATGAATCGAAATGGAAATCGCTAGGCTTATTGGTATTGTTATTCATTGCATATCTTTGGAATATGTGTGAGTTAGTAGAACCGATCATAACTTGTTATGTATCTTGGTAAAACTAGTCACAATGCCTGACTTATGTATTGGTTTGACTTTTATTAGTGTAACCGCTCCTAAGTAATCACCTAAGATGGTATGATCGATATTTGTAATTGGTGTGACCGATACTAGTAATTGGTGTAACCGATCCTAGTAATTGGTGTGACCAATCACAAAAGAATGTGTAATCGATCCTTGTAATTGGTGTAACCGGTCCTGATAATTGGTGTAACCGATCCTGATAACTGGTGTGACCCATCACAAGTAATACCATGAGAATATGGTAACCGATCCTGGTAATTGACGTGACCAATTTGGTAACTAATGTAACCGGTCCCAGTAACCATATTAAGGTAGAACCGATCCTTGTGTTTGCCCATGATTAGTGTGTTGATTTGATCAATCACATAGTTCTTGGAAATCAGATGAACCAGTTCTAAACTTGTTTGGAAGTGTGGTATAATCGGTTCCAAGATTGTAAATATGAAAAAGGATTTACAAAGAAATAAGATGTCGACATACTTTGAACATGTTCAGTAACGCTTATCTTTTATTGTTCAAAGATATTCCTTAATAACTAAAGGAGATCCCGGACCGAAATAAGTTGAGAATCTTTTAATTAAGGTTGTTAATTTTATATGCTTTTAATTATCAGCAATGAAAAAATGCATATCTCTGGAAAATAAAAATTGGTAATGTGCATTTACTAATTGGAGATTTTCTAGTAGGATTTCGGTCAATATTGGATAGAGCATTTCTAGGAATTATGAAAACAAGATTTGGAAATATATTGCATATCTTGAGAATATTTTCGGTTTTAGAAATTCCTTGGTGTCCAAACTTCCTTGGTCAATAAATACCCAAGTTTGCATTACAAGCAAACTATCCTAAGAGCCATAAAAACTACCTTGTTGTGTTGTTACTGGTGGAGCCGTCTATTCGGAGAGGAAAGTACCCTAATTAGGAGAAATCTCTTACGACTGCTCGTTTAAAGACTTCTTTGGGATCAAGAAGCTCTACGAGTACCGTTGGTAGGAAACTAGATAATTACAGTATTATTAGTTTTCGATTTGATTTGATTGACTAACGGTTGTTGAACTTTGAATGCACCTAGTTTGTTTATTCTTGAGAATCTTCTCTTTTGATATAAGATTCACTCAAACTAGATCGAAGTGTCGACGGGATCTTTAGAATTGTTTGTATATCTAAAGACATCTTGTGATAATCCATTGTTAACAGACTTCGTTTTGTGCGTGATTGATCACAAGAGATTCAATTTATTGTGTGCAGGTGTTATTGAAGATTTAAGATGATTTGAAGACGAAGAAGATTTTCGATTTGAGTTCATAATCTTTGGTGTGCACAAAACTTGATCGGCTGGGATCCAACTATAATCGATTTATCTTTGATAGATTTGATTGATTAGTTGCATAGATCAGCATCAGTATTTAGTATCTTGATCATTATTTGCAATGAATAACAATACCAATAAGCCTAGAGATTTCCCTTTCGATTCATAAAACAAGTTTATGAATTGTATTTCCTTTAAACAAATGTGAAACATTGTTTCCTAGGACGAAATCTTCACCCATACCCATACACATAATCACAATAGCATTCATACGATTATGTCGATGTCTTATATACGAAGTTCAAAAGATAGACGTTATACTTCGTATTGTAATTCCTTAATACTATGTCTAACTAGATTATAATCATTCACATCTTCGCAGCTATGTTTTCAATATGCATGACTTGAAATATACGTTAGGAATGAAACAGTTCAAGTCAAATATTACTAACCTCAAGAGGAAGGATGATATCGTCGTTGTAGCTCTTTACTTCTTCACATTCTTCAAGTCTTCACGTAATACTTGTAAGTCTCATATCCTAATAACTCTCTAGTAAACCTATACGAAGTTGACCCTAATAAATAATCAAGCGACTCTTTAAATGAGTTTTGGTTCACTCTTTAAATGACTCTTGACATACCAACGCTTGGTGGGTTCAACCGAGCTATGCTCTAACAATCTCCCCTTTGTCAATTTTAGTGACAAAACTCTTACATCATATGGATAAACAAATTACAAGAATTCATTATACATACGCTTGATTCCCAAATTCAACCGAACAATAACCTGTATACATTCAATCCACAAATGTCGTTGTTGACATTATAATAACAAAGCTAATACTACCCCTAAAGGTAAGATAGGTAGATTTTCAATCGGCACGTCTTTGTTATTCCCTTTGTAATCCATGTAACTACAAGTATCAATATGATATGTTACTCCCCCTTAGTCTATGCTTTACTCTTTCGTTAGATATAACGTTTAAGCACCATTGTCCTTTCCTTAGTGATACCAAATCACTTGTTTACTCCATATATTTATCCCCATTTTTGTCACAAAATGACAAAGGTACGCGCAAATAAAAGACAAACCGAAAGGATCTTACAAATCTCAAAAGACTTGCAACCTATAAGAGTTAAGCACGAGGGTTCCACACACCATTTTAGATAACCAATATCAAAACCGAAACTACAAAGTAATTTTGTTTTGATATGTTACCAAGGAAACAATTGCCCGAAGAAATTTTCCCTAATAGTTTAGCAAATCAAAAATCGACTAAGCATCTTAGTTCTTTTTTCGATAAGACCAAAATAAATATCAGAATTAACTTTATTTTTCTCATCAGGTTCTAATTATTCAAATAATAACTTAGACCTTTCACCTTTTAAACAAGACAAGTACTAGGTTAGTTAACTAGCATTTCTTGTTAAGGCATTCGATTAGATTTTTGAATAACCGAAACCTCCACTTTGATAAGTCTAACTAAGATCAGAATTAACTTAGTTTCTCTTATCCGGAATCGGCTTGGACTAAACAATTCATCCGGAAAACCTTTTTGTTAAGCCATAAACAATTCATACAAACCAAATAAATCAACTTGCATAATTATTTATCTCAACCGGAAGCAATTGAAACAACATAGACATTAAAGCACCGCAATTGCACCGTAATTTCGTAAGCCTAAACAATTGATACCAAACAATAAAGAAAGATAGAAATAGTTTTTCTTAACCGGAAACAATTGAATCACACACAAATCCATACACAAATAATGGAATAAACATCAATTGTACCGAAATTTTGTTTAGCAAAAGCAATAAATATATGCAATAAAATCAGGCATTTCTTAAACAGGAAAACGATTAACTAACAAATTCGTTACCTCAAGTTACGCATCCTTTTCTCCTTTTCTTTATATCTTTCCGGGGAGAATATCATCATGTTGTCATCCTCTCGCAAGACAAAAGAACAACAACAACAACAACCTTTACCAGAGAAAGGTTGAATCGGTTTTAACCAATGCAAAAACCAAAAGTTGAAAACCCGAAACACTTATGCTTTTATGCTAAACCAAATCGATTCAACATATTGTGACTTTTTCACACATGAGTTTCAATCGGAACCCCTTATGATCCTTTGATAAAGCCTACCAACATGGGCTAGAACTTAATCCCGCTAAACCAAAAAGTCACCCAACCCATAAGGGTTTACACAATATGAGATCGAATATTAAGGTTATGAAAACCGAAATCAAACATCCCATAAACATACATAGCAATAATCATTCAAGCACAGGCTATGTAATCGAAAAACTATCACAAGAAAAATTATAAACTAATAATTTTATTCATAAATAAGATAGTTTTATTCAAGAATAGACCTTATACAATTATTGAAAGAAATCAAAAACTGATGTCTATTCTTCCTGGATTAATCCTTCATCTCTATGCTAGTGGAAGGTAGATTATTACTTTCAGTCTTCAGCTTGTGAATTTCTTCAAGAAGATAACCTTGTTGTTTGACCAGAATTTCTTGCAGTTGAGAAATTTTGGTGAAGGATTCTGCAAGAACATGTAATTTTGTCTTTGGTTGAACACAGAAGTGTGTCAACGCTTGAATACACTGATCTTTCTTCAGCATATTCTCTCTTTCCTTCTTGCTAAGCCAATCTCTCTTTTTGATTTTGCTCTTTGATTTCTCTATATCAAGAGAAGATGCAGACTTATTCTTAAAGTGATCTTTCTGATCTAGCATCTTATTAAGAGACGACATTGGATCCAGACTCATAGTTCGGACAAGGAATGACCAAGAAAAGAGAAGGATCTTTTTATAATTTTCATACTTCCTAAAATATAATATTCCTAAAAATACGAATATCTCAAATATTTTTCAATTACTAGATTTTATTTCCATAATCTACACATAAGTGCCTTGAACTTTCTTCTTCCTCACACAAAATTTGGCACACATGGTGAGGAAAGAATTCTAATACCGATCAGCTGGTATTAGTATGATATTTTCTCTCATTATGGAATTTTGAAAAACCAGAGTGTTCTTGATCTAGTATCGTATGAGAAAGACTCTTTTTGTTACCTTGAACTAACGAAGTATCTTGAGATTGACTGGGGTTGCATATGAAACTTTTGGCAATTCTGTTTTGAGACAGTTTTTGCATCTTGTCTTATTCTTCCCTTTACCATTAGATGATTTAATAACATCGGAAGACATGTCCATTCTTAAAATGGTTAAATCACTAATGGAGGAGGAAGGAATAAGATTGACAACTAATGCAATATTAGTTGTTTCCTCTTCTTCAGAATCATATGAATCAGAGGTCTCGTCTAGAGTTACAGCCAGAGCCTTGCTTACAGTGTATTTCTTAAGATTGGGTCAGTCTTTAGCTATATATATGACCAAACCCTTTACACTTTAAGGACTTCGGCTGATATTCATCATCTTCTTCCTGATCCTTTTTTACTGGAACTCGATCATGTGGACGAGAAGATCGATGGGTATCCTTTATGAATCTCTTATTTCTTTTCTTTAAGAGATCTCGAAACTGTCTAGTAATCAATGATAATGATTGTTCAATTTCATCATCGATTTTTCGCAACTGTAACTGTTTCGTCTGAATCATCCATCTGTCTATTCTTCTCCATTGGAGCTTTGAATTTTGCGACTTTAAAAGCGATTCCTTTAGTTTGAATAGATTGTGATTCATGATCAAAGATCTTTAACTTTCCAACGAGTGTGCTTCGTGAGAGTGTTGAAAGATCATTTGCTTATATGATGCATGCTTCTTAGAATCGTATCTAGATGGCAACGATCTGAGAATTTTGCACATTATATCCTTTTCAGAAATAGTCTTTCTAAGAGAGAAAGAAGCATTAATTATCTCAGAGAGTTTAATATGAACCTCTTCAAAAGTGTCGTTGTCATCCATTCGAAGGTTTTCCCAATCGAACGTAAGAGTTTGAAGTCTAGCTTCTTTCTCTGATGTGTTTCCTTCGAATACGATCTGAAGATTATCCCAAGCTTCTTTTGAAGTTTGGCATGTTGATACATGATGTTGTAGATCACGAATTACAACATGTATAATAGCATTCAAACCATCTGAATTCTGCTTAGCAAAAGCCTTTTTTTCGTTTGAAAAATCCACTAAGCGTTTAAACTCATTTTCCGAATTTTCTACTTTCGGGCGATTATAACTATCGACGACTAATAGCCAAGTATTAAAGTCTTGTGATTGAAGAAAATATCTCATAGAAGATTTCCACCATAAATAGTTTGTTCCATCAAATGTTGGTGGTACGTTAATTGAAGTCGATTCATGAGAACTCGAATTCATTGCTTATAGGTTGGATTGCACCAAACACAGATTGTTACATCTTTTCGTGTTTGCCTGCTCTGATACCAATTGAAAAGACGAGGGTACCCAAATATACCTCAATCTAAAACTTTTCCACCTATAAGTCCTTTCTCCGAAAGTGATTGTCTATGGACTGAGTCGAGACAATAGAACTAATCGGTTCACACTTCGTGTGATCGTCTATGGATACGAGATCGAGACAATACGACAACAAGATAACTTGCGTGATTGACTATGGATACAATATCGAGACAATACAACAACGAAGTATGTTTACTTGATAATAGGTTCGGACTTAACCAAACACAATAGGATTGCTATCAAGTAAATAGGAATTAACATTTGTGTATTTTACTTCTAATTATAATAAAAATAATTATAATTGCGGAAATAGAAAAGTAAAGACACAGCAAGATTTTGTTAATGAGGAAACCGCAAATGCAGAAAAACCTCGGGACCTTGTCCAGAATTGAATACTCTCAGGATTAAGCCGCTATACAAAATCTAAACCAACTTCGTATAGTTGACACCAAGCAACTAAACCTATATTTCACCTAGTTCCCTCAGTATCCTTGCGCCTCCAACTTGCATTAAGTCACGCACTTTGAACAATTCCTTTGGTTCGTATTCCAAACAGTAAAGGAACAACAAATCTGTTCGGTAACAACTCCTTTCAAACAACGGATATGAGTTTGACAAAAGGCTCTTCCGTTTATCCCAATAAACTCCTTTGTCAGGTTCTTAGATAAATCTCAACAACTACCAAAGTAATTGTTTAGACTATGCAATCAATACTTTTAATCACAAAGAATTGTATTGATGTTGATCTACTCAACTAATCAATCAAGGTTATCACAAAGATAAACCGACAGTTGGATCCCCAGCCGATCAAGTTTTGTGCACACCAAATATTATGAACTCAAATTAGAAATCTTCTTTGTCTTCAAATCTTCTTAAATCTTCAATAAACACCTGCACACAATCAACTTGAATATCTTGTAATCAATCACACAAAGAACGGAGTCTGTTAACAATGGATTATCACAAGACGTCTTTAGATCTACAAACAGTCTAAAGATCCCCGTCAAAACTTCGATCTAGTTTGAGTGAATCTTATATCAGAAGAGAAGATTCTCAAGCATAAACAAACTAGGTGCAATCAAAGTTCAACAACCATTAGTCAATCAAATCAATCGAAAACTAATAATAAACTGCAATTATCTAGTTTCCCACCAACGGTACTCGTAGAGCTTCCCAATCCCAAAGAAATCTTTAAAACGAGCGGTCGTAAGAGATTTCGCTTAATTAGGGTACTTTCCTCTCCGAATAGACGGCTCCACCTGTAATAACACAACAGGGTAGTTTTGCTGGCTCTGAGGATTAGTTTGCTCGAAATGCAAACTTCAATATATCTATATACCAAGGAATTTCCAAAACCGAAAATATTCTCAATATATGCAATATATTTCCAAATTCGGTTTCCATAATTCCTGGAAATGCTTTTTCCAAATATTGACCGAAATCTCAGTAGAAAATCTCCAATTACTAAATGGACATTACCAATTTTTATTTTCTAAAGATATGCATTTTAATTGCTGAAAATTAAAAGCATATAAAAGTAAAAACCTTAAGTAAAATATTCTCAATTTATTTCGATCCGGGATTCTCCTTTATCTATTAAGGAATATCTTTGAACAATAAAAGATAAGAGTTACTGCACATGTTCAAAGTATGTCGACATCTTTACTTTGTAAATCCTTTTTCATATTTACAATCTTGGAACCGATTTGCCACACTTCCAAACAAGTTTAGAATTGGTTCATCTGACTTCCAAGAACTATTTGATTGACTATCCAATCAAATCACCATTAATGGGTTTCACGGTTCTACCGAAACAAATTTTGGTTCTACCTCCATGTGGGTACTAGGATCGGTCACCCTAGCTTTCCAAAATTTGGTTGACTAGGTACTAGGATCAGTTACCACATATTTATGGTATTTAACTTGTATTTGGTTGCACAAGTCAAAGGATCAGTTACCAATAACTAAGACTTGTTGCACCTCTTACAAGGATCGATTCCACACACTTGTGATCGGTTGCACCTCTTACTAGGATTGGTTACCCAATGTCTAGAGTTGGTCATACCAATTACAACATATCGATCATACCATCTCAGGTGATTACTTAAGATCGGTTTCACTAATAAAAGTCATACCAATACAAAAGTAAGGCCCTGTGAATAGTTTTACCAAGATACATAAACAATTTATGAGCGGTTATACTAAACACACATATTGGTAATCCAAAGATTTGCAATGAATAACAATACCAATAAGCATAGCGATTTCTCTTTCGATTTATAAAACAAGTTTATGAATTGTACTTCCTTTAAACAAATGTAAAACATTGTTTCCTATGACGAAATCTTCACACATACCCATACACATAATCAAAATAGCATTCATACGATTATGTCGATGTCTTCTATACGAAGTTCAAAAGATAAACGTTATACTTCGTATTGTAATTCCTTAATACTATGTCTAACTAGAGTATAATCATTCACAGCTTCGCAGTTATGTTTTCAATATGCACGACTTGAAAGATACGTTAGGAATGAAACAGTTCAAGTCAAATATTGCTAACCTCAAGAGGAAGTATGATGTCGTCGTTGTAGCTCTTTACTTCTTCACATTCTTCAAGTCTTCACGTAATACTTGTAAGTCTCATATCCTAATAACTTTCTAGTAAACCTATACGAAGTTGACTCTAGTAAATAATCAAGCGACTCTTTAAATGAGTTTTGGTTCACTAAAATATGACAACCAAACTTGACATACCAACGCTTGGTGGGTTCAACCGAGCTATGCTCTAACACTAGTCAAGCTGAAGGTTCTTCTGTTTTAAATCATATTCCTGAGTCGAGTAACTCGGGTCCGATTCGCACTAACAACTTGGCTAGGAGATTCAAAACTACACCAATTCCTACACTGAAAATTGTTGTATCCAAAGAGCAAGCTATATCTTTAGCAGCTGAACATGATGCCTTTTCTACTCTCAAAAGGAAAATCAATCCTCGAGGTGATCTCCGTAAGAGTACTAGATCAACCTCTTCTCTTCTGGTTGATCCTATCACCACCACTCCTAAATTTGATAGCTCTAAGAGAGACTATTCTACCCTTTGCCCTCCCATCACCAAATTGGGAGATATTTCTACCTTCAACTTACCTTATTGTACCCTCAATACCCAACCTTCTCCTGATGATTTTGGGAACTTCACTGTACCTAATGATGTTACTCCAACTGAAAATGGTGTCTGTAATAATTCCTCTCATGAGGCTGCTAATCTGAACATGGATGCCACCCAAGGAGCTAATTCTGCTGGCGGGAATACGAATTCTCAATCTAATGGAAATTAGGACTCCTCTAATCAGGTTCTCCCCTCTCATACCCCTATTATTTCTACTTCCTCTCTAGCTGATCTTACTTCCTTTCTTGTTAATAATGTGAATATGATATGATGGAATGTGCGTGGTATTGGTAAAAAAATAAGCTAATAAGGAACTTAGTATTCTGCTTAGGAATGGCAATCCTGATATCATCTTCTTGTAAACCAAATGCAAAACAGTCAATAAGAGAAGATGCAAAAATTTGAATGTCTTTAAAGATTGCATCATTTCTTGGATTTCCATCAAATATTCTAGCAGAAAATTGAGATACCAAGTCTTGAGCGTAACTTTCCAAAAATGATATGAGTAAGCTTTAATTCCACGGTTTTCTTCAAAAAAAAGAAGATAGCTCTAGCTTCAACCTCTTGGCAGATTTCACATCAAAGACAATGGAAGCACAGAAAGAAGCCTTACTGGAGAAGTCCCTCATCACATAGCCTGCACCATTATCCTTAGTAATGTCATCATAACTTCATAAGCTCCATCAGTGTTACATTTAATTCATCCAAAAATTGAGGGCATCCAATGGTCACTATAGGAAATGGTATGGCAAGGAGGGTTTTGAACTCTAGATTTCACAGTGAGAAGCATAGCCTTAGCCCTATGAATGACTGCAACATGATTCTTTTGAATATTTCTAAAGACCAAATTTTCCCTACTAGTCCATAAGGACCATTGGGACAGACGATAAACATGCAATGTCTATCAATAGGAATTCTAGTAATAGGGTCAATCAACCAGAAATTCAACCAATCAATTATAGAACTAGAAGAGAAAGAAGAAGTATTGGCACAGAAAGAAGCCAGACTCCAAACATGACTAGCAAAGGGACACTATACAAGAGCATGCATAACAAACTCACAAGGATCAGAACATCTATTACAAGTAACAGAATGCATAGACATCCTAGTTTGTAAAACAGTTTTAGCAGGCAATACATTTCTAACAGCTTTCTAAGTAAAAAGTTGAATACGGTGAGAAACATTAATTTTCCAAATGCACTTCCAAAGCTTATTACAAGGGGAGGGGCCAAACCCTATAAGTCCCAAGTAAGCATATTTAGAGGAAAATCTACCATTGTTTGAAAGTTCCCAAGTCATCCTATCAGGAGTGCATAACTGGCTTAAGGGAATAGTGATGATCTTCTGAACATAAGCATCATCAAAATGGGTGTTTAACTTATTTAAATTCCAAGATCTAGTAGTATCATCAATAAAGTAAGAGACTTTCAACACAAGGGTCATGAGGAACTAGAGGATTAGGGGTAGTTGATCCCAAATTAGGGATCCATTTATCACACCAAGGATCAATAAACTTTCCATCTCCAACAATCCAGGAAATAAATGGCTTAATCATCTCTTTAATGGTGTACAAGCATCTCCAAGTCCAAGAGCAGTAACTACGGCAAATAGCATTAAGGAAGTCAGTCCTAGGAAAGTATCTAACTTTCAGCACAATACCCAAGAGGCAGTCGGGATTCTCTATAATTTTCCAAGCATTTCTGGCTAGCATAGCCAAGTTATTAAGCTCATCTTTCCTAAAACCTAGGCCACCTTCAGACTTAGGGGAGCATAGGGCATCCCTTCCCAGAAGATGGAGCTTTGTATCTTTAGGATCTAAAGTCTCTCCCCACCAGAACTGACAGAGATGGGAATCCATTTTCCTACATAGGTGTTTAGGGATAAGAAAGGCACCCATTTGGTACAAAGGAATAGCCTGGCCAACATGTTTAACCAAAGTAGTTCTAGCATCTTGGGATAAAAGTCTACGAATCCAAGAAGTAATTCTAGCATCCACATCCTGAAGAATACCCATATGGGTCTGAATTTTAGAGGCCTGAAAAGCTATATGGGTATCAAGGCCTCGAAAAGCTATATGGGTATCAAGGCTCGAAAAAATGTTATCGTGTATACTTTAGACATAGAAAGCCTCATTGGCTATCCCCTCATTGGATAGAAGAATGTTATCGTATATGCTTCTTTTAGGGACAAAGGCAGTCTGATTTGGAGAGATAATATTATCCATGAGAGGTTTAAGTCTAATAGCCAGGGTTTTGGATAAAATTTTATAAATAAAATTACATAAGCCTATTGGTATGGGAAACTAGTTCAGCCAGAGGGACCTTAGGAATTAAGACAATGTAGGTAGAATTGAAAACTTTTGCTAGGTGACCAGTTCTAAAAAAAGTTTGGGTCATGTCTATAACAACCTCCCCAACAATATCCCTGTTTTTTTTGATAAAACAGACATGTGAAGCCATCAGGACCAGGAGCTTTTTTTCCACCCATTTGGAACATAGAGTTCTTAATTTCCTTACCAGTAAGAGGAAGATTTAAATAAGAGTTATCCTCATAAGAGAATGTGACAGGAAGATTTTCTATAATTTTATCTTGAAATTGCTGAGGATGAGAAGAATAAAGAGTTTTAAAATAATCCACAAAAGAAGTGCCTATACTCTCTCTATCAGTTAACACAGTACGAATAGAGTTTTTTATCCAGCTAATGATATTTCTCTTTCTCCTAAAGAGAGTAACTCTATGGAAATAAGGAGAATTTCTGTCTCCTTCCAAGAGCCAGATCTCTCTGGATTTGTCCTTCCAGTATAGCTCCTCAAGGTTATACAGATATTCCAGTCTGGCCCTTAACCTAGAAGTAGAATAAGAGTCAATTGGATTGGAAGTTTGAATATCTACCAGTTCCTCTCTAGTAGTTTTGATATTAGTTTGGACATTACCAAAAGAAGTCTTATTCCAGTTCCTAAGGCCTTTTTTAGTATTAAGAAGTTTAGCTTTGAGTTTATAAGCAAGAGAACCAATCACATTAACAGAAAAAACATTAGCTATGATATCTCAGCAAGTAGGATCTTCAATCCACATGGCCATGAAATGAAAGGGTTTAGGCATATAGTTGTCTTCATAGTTAAAACCTATATGCATGGGGTAATGGTCGGAAGAGTCTCTTGGTAGATTATTAACACATAATTTAGGGCATAACAATTCAGCATACTGATTGATGAGGCACCTATCAAGACTTTCAAGAATAAGGTCAGGACCATGTTGCATGTTAGACCAAGTGAACCTAGGACCAGAGAAACCAGGATCATGCAAATCTAAAACATTACAAAAATTTCTAAGATAAAGAAATTGTCATCAACTTCTAATCCCCTATTTTTGTCCTCAGGGCCTAAGAGAGCATTAAAATCACCAACAAAGAAAGCTGGTTCATCTAAGGGTATAGGTGGCAAAAGGCATTGGCTTTCCCAAAAGACTTGTTAAGGAACTATTTGGTTTACCATAGATGAAAAAGATGTGTCAAGTTTTAGATCCCCTAATACTAGTGGATAGGATGCAAAGATCAATTTCCTTCTTCCAAGCCAGCACAAGACCACCACTTCTACCAACACAGTGCACATTAGAAGTACAAGGAAAACCCATATTCCTCAATTTTCGAGCAGCAAATCTTTTCAACCTAGAACTTGTAATTATGTTGCTCATGAACTAGCTAAGTGGGTAAAAAACAATAAGTCATCTATGTACTGACCATTAGCCTATTTGAAAGCCGTTGCGTATAGAGAAGAAGAAAAAAAACATGGCAAGAATTTATATTTTTTCAAATTTCAAAAGCAAAGCAGATGTTTTGCTCTTTTTCATTGATTTGAAAAACAATAAATGTCAAAAACCCCGTATCAAGAATACACGACTATGTAGACCAAAGGTGAACAAGTGGAGGGAAGGTAAAAGGATCAAGAAGATGCTCGCAAAAAGAATGTCCTTCCATCAGCACCATTGGCATTGTAACCCGCACCAGTACTTGAATAAACCATCAAATTTCCGGCAAATAAGCTCCTGTCCCATCAATTCCAGTAAAAAAGAGGAAACTTCCAAAGGCACTTCAGCTGGTCTTGGGTGTTGACACTTGACACCCATTTCCGAATGGGTTTGTTTTAAAGCTGTAAAACAAATTTTTTGGTGCAACTTACAAGATTTACAACCATTCAATCAACACAACATCATTATTTTGGTGCAACAAATTGAGAATGTGAACCCTGCGGACCATAAAGTGGTTGGTGAACCGACCAAGCAGGGTTCCCAACCCATTTGCACGCATAGTTAGTTTTCTTTCAAGTAGGATATGAAGACCCATGGGTTACATCTACTTGAACAGAACCCATCAACAGTAACATCAGCAAATGCCGATACAGCATTGCTCTGTTCATCCCTTCATGTTAATTTAACATATCATTATAACTTGATGAGAGATTTACCCAATGAGTATTTCTCATCAGAGAATTATCTCCCTAATTTCAAATCCAAAGAAGTGGGTTTCTTTTAAGAAGTTGGAAGAAGATGGTATTTCTCTGTTTTCTTCCACCAAAACCCACAACACCTAACGTGATCAACAAATACCCAAACATCAGTCACCGGCCAAAAACAGCAGAATTTTTTTTTTTTTAAAAAAAAAAAGTTAATTATTAATTACGAGACTACTTAAAACTATATTTTGCAAGTAGATTCATAGGGTCAATTACTAGAACTACAGAAGCACATCCGTCGCCCTGCCACAAATAACTAAAAAAAACTCATCAGACTACCAAAAACCCACAACACCTAGCGTGATCAACAAATACCCAGACATCAGTCACCGGCCAAAAACAACAAAAAAATCAAAAGAAAGTTAATTGTTAATTTACGAGACTACTTATAACAATATTTTGCAAGTAGATTCATAGGGTCAATTACTAGAACTACAGAAGCACATCCATCGCCCTGCCACAAATAACTAAAGAACCTCATCAGACTAGCAACATAATTAAATAGGAAATATAGGCTAGAATCAATAGTTAAACGAAAGGAGTTTCCTGCACGTACCCCGCACTAACAGGATTTAGTAGCTAATACAGAACCAGAGCTATCATTAAGCCAATAAGATCAAAGATAAACATTAACCAAGAAAATAAGTAAAAACCCATCTCAAAAAAACACCAGATCATTAGCGATTAGTCCCCCATAGTCATAAAAGGAATAAAGCAAAGAAACTGTTAGCATCATAGGGCCTTTAGGAGGAAGCAGCAGTAAGACTTTGCCCAGCGAGACTCTGCATTTTTCATAATAGCACAACAAAGTTAATGATGTGAGTCTGAAACTTCCAACAAGTTGTGTCATAGCAATAGGTAACAAAGCAGGTTCACAACAGCTCCAAATAATCTCACGCCTGCCAGGAAAGTACAATCATAGCAAGAGGAGTCAAGAAAGTGAGTATAAAATAAACAGTAATGCACATGGTCGAGAACTAGAAGCTATTCAAAAAAGAATGAACTCCAGACAGCATCATGCTGGACTCTGCAATTTAATTCGTAGCTGACAGTGTCTCTGCTAAACCCTATCAAGAATTCAATTGCCAGCAACACATTAAAGCATTAATCATTAGCTAGAAACAATTTATAAGAACCCTAGTTGCTCCCTTGGTCATCTATCATTAGGATTAGCAAATAAATGCATGAAAAAGTAAGGTCCATTAAAAATGCAAATTAGGATTAGCAAATAAATGCATGAAAAAGTAAGGTCCATTAAAAATGCAAATTAGGATTGCTTACGATCTCAAAATCTGAACCGCTTCATTTCAGATCCCCCATGAACTTCTCATACTCAGCCTCAACGCCAGAAGATGTCTGCTCGGCAGATGTAACAGGTGGTGGCACTGGTGGATTTGAGGCCCAAGGCACAGCAGCCATGTTTTGTGAGTGGTCACCCATTGGATGTGATACAGGAGGAGGAGGCACAGCATAATAAGATGGGTAATTTGGTGGGGGGTATGAGGGATTTGGAGGCATTCCATACATACTAGAAGGGGCAGGTTGAGTATTTTGGGGTTGAACGCCAGGGGGGAAGCTCTGTTGTCCTTCACTAGGTGTACTATGAGATGGTGCACCAGGAGGCGTGGTTTGGTGTGCTGGAGGATATGGTGCACCATAAGGTGGCATAGACTGACCTTGCACAGGATTGTACATATTTGCACCAGGAGGGGGTGGGGCATAGGGAGCATAAGGAGGAGGTGGCCCCCAAGGAACTGGTGCCGCCATGTAGCCACTATGGGGTGGATTCGGAAGAGGTCCACCAGATGTATATTGCTGAGAAGCATATCCTCCATGATCTTGAGCAGGGTAAGTAGGCATCTTGTGAGCTGGAGGTCCAGATGGCACTGCAGGCGGAGGAGGTTTACCTGCAACCCTAACAGCTATCACTCTCCCCTCTAGAGGGTAGCCATTCATACTAGCTATAGCTTGATTCGCCTGTGCAACATCAGAATACTTCACAAAACCATAACCTTTGCTTACATTTGTCGCCCGATCCTTGATAACCTTGGCCATCACAATATCGCCAAAGGGTTGAAACAAACGAATTAACGAATCATCGTCAAGATTTGGTGGCAAATACCCAATGTACAAGTTTGTATCATCATAATCCTTCCCGGTCTTGGCTCCATTTGTCATCAAACCTGGTTGTGTTGCAGACCCAATACCACCTCTTTCAGAGTTGTTACCACTTGCCCAAGGAGGAACACTACCCGAACTATTAGACCCAGCCCCGAGAAGAGCCACTGCTGAATTTGGCTTGGTCATTGATTCAGGACCACTACCACCTAATTCCGCCAGGAAATTTTGGTACTCATCATCCATTTTCTTTCCAGTAGTGCCCTTCATGGGACAATCGATGGTAGGATGACCTCCATCCCCACATATTTTACAGAGAACATCACTCTTAAAAGTTGAGGTACGAGCAGGACAAGCATACTGACGATGACCAGGTTCACCACACAACCTACAATACTCTTCATCCCTTATGGTTCCATTCAAAGCAGCAAGTTCTCTCAACTGCTGCCTCTTATGCTCATTAAGCACCTCATCAACCGGCTGCAGCAACTTTTCCACCATCCCTGCAGCAGCCTCAAGTGCATCCTGAGTCTCAGCTTCAACCAACACATGTAAATCTTCATTCTCAGCAGGATCGGGTTTCAAATCACGCTTCTGCTGTAACCTTCCTTCTTTAATCGAACCCTTGCCACGAATAACAATCTTTGCACCAGTCTCCTTTTCCATTCTCTTCTGTGTATTTCCCCTTGGACCAATGATAAGACCAATAAAATTGTAGCCTGGATACTCCTTCATAGGTATATACAACTTCTTCTGAAGCTTAGGAGGACGATAATCAGCCGGAGGCTTAAACGCAGGGTTTCGTTTAATCAGCTGACTGATAATATCAGACCGTTCTTTCGTCAATCGCTCCCGGTTACGATACTCTCTAGTGTTAATCCTAACACCCATGTTATCATAAATAGGCTCAGGTGAAGGTGAGCGAGCACCTTCAGGACGGTCATCTAATGGTAATCCAGATGATAAAATTCTACTAATTTCTAATAATCTTATATTAAGGCCTTGAACTTCTGGATCAAGATCCATAGTACCTGTAAATTCCTTCATGAAATCTGGTAGCTGAATTACTGGTTTTGGATCATCATCTGCCCATCGGGATTTCCTCTTTCGAGTTCCAGAATCAGCGTTTTCAGATTCAGTCGGTGGATCCCATCTACTCCGACGTTTCCTTCTACTGTTTGTTTCTTCTTCACCACCACCACCGCCGCCGCCTGAACCATCTTTCTCGTTTGTACCACCGCCACTATTAGCACCGCCGTTTTGAGATACCAATTGATTCTGTAGGTCTGATGAATTTGTTGTTTCGGGATTTGGAATTGAATCTGTAGCTAGGGTTTCTGGAGGAGGAGGGACTAGGGTTTCTGAATCAGGATGTAATTGATTTGGGGGAGCAGAAGATGAAATTAGGGTTTCGGAATCCATGGTTTGGTTTTACTCAGAAGATTTGATTTTGGGGGAAGTGAAAAGGCTAAAGCCTCTTATTATAAATACGACTAGAAATCCGCTCCCTCTTGCGGTCGAGATAAGTACAAGTATCCTAACCCTGACTCTATCTATATATACCACCACTTTATGACTAAATGCTGCTGATGCCGCCTGCCTGCCGAGTTATTTTATAACCCTCAGTTGTGTTGGTTTAGGAAACATAGGTCTAAACAAACCCCTATCGAGCAATGTCATACCAAAAAAAAAAAAAGTCATACCAAAGAAAAAAGGAAATGGTTAATCGATTGTTGTGAATCGATGGATCTCACCTGAATGTCATGAGATATACTGAAACAGATATTTTATATGGGGTCGGTTTTGGCGTCGTTTGATTAAAAATCTATTTAGAATTATCGTTTTGGAAGCATGACACAGCTAAGAGATAGCACCAGGGTAGGTGTTTTTTTCTTTATAATCTAGCAATAAGCAATAGGCTAAGCTATGGTTGATGGGAATTATATATATATATATATATATAATGTTGGTAAGACATGGCTTAGCGCATGTAATGATGTTTTCGTTGTACGTGACAATCTAGTTTTGGTTCAAAATATATTTTCTATTTGACCTTCAATGAAATCAAAGAGTAATTTTTCTTAATCAAAGATTCTATGAACGAACTAAAATGATAAAACCCAATTCGGTAGATAGGTAAATAAAGATAATTGACGGAGATAGCAAATCTAAGTGAATTTATATGAGATGGTAATTTTTCTAATTCATGTTTTTGTGAATGAACTCAAATGACTGATACCACATGTTTCTGTGATGAACATAGGTAGTATACCAAGATAAGAAGATTGATAGTCACTCTACACGCCAAGAGCGCAGCCTATTTCATAAGTTCTTATTCATTGTCTTATCAATACAACTTCACTTCAATAAATAAGGAAGGAAATACCGTAATTCTAAGCCTAACAAATTCAAAGTTGATTAACCCTAACTGAATTAAAATGACTAATTAATGCAAAACTTAAATCCTAAGTTACTGAATATCCTAACATCCATCCCACCAGAGCTTGTTGACAACAGCTACCTTCCGGGACATGAAAATACCCCCGGTTGAGATCGGGGTTTCCTCAAAGTCGAAATTCGGGAAGTATGCTTTAACATTTTCTACATCCTCCCAAGTAGCATCATTTGGTATAGTATTTGACCATTGAATAAGAACCCGAGAGACTGAAGAACCTCGATTGTTAGCTGTCGAAATCCAAGGAAGCTACAACCAGAAAGACCATCTCTCCTTCATCATCGACTAGCGGAAGGGCGGGCATTGTTGTAGCAAAAACACCTATATTTTTCTTTAATTGTGACACATGAAAGACTGGGTGGATCTTAGACTGAGAAGGTAGATGACAGCTTGTAGGCCACTTGGCCTATCTTACCCATAATAGTGAAATGGTCCATAGTAGCGAACTGAGAGTTACGCCTTATTGCCATGGATGATTGTCCCATAAGATTATAACTTTAGGTAAATTGAATCTTCAAATGTCCTATCAGTTCTTGTCTTATCCGTAAATATCTTCATTTGTTCTTGTCCTTGTTGAGAGATTCCTTTAAGATGTCTATCATAGCATCTCTATGCTGCAAATACTCCTCAACAACTACAACTGAGGTTGTAGAGGGAAGGCTAAATGTGGGGGAGAATACATATACAAGGCCTTGAATGGTGTGATGGTTGTTTTTATACCACCATTCTGCTAGAGGGAGCCAGCTGCACCACTGCTTTGGTTTGTGGCCTGTCATGCACCTCAAATAACTTTCCAAACATGCATTTACCTTTTCTGTTTGTCCATCTATCTGAGGGTGGTAAGCAGTGTTGGGATGCAGTTTAGTGTCTAAGGTTTTGAAAATCTCTTGCCAAAATGTACTGGTAAAAACCTTGTCTCTGAATTGAGGCTGGTCACCCATGGAGTTTGAATATTTTGCTGAGGAACTCCTGAGCCACAGTGATTCCATTAAAAGGATGTGCAAAAGCTATGATGTCGGCATATTTGGTGAATCAATCCACCACCACTAAGATAACATCCTCCTTGGTAGATTTAGGAAGACCTTCTATGAAATCCATGGAGATGTGATGCTAAGCTTGGGATGGAATAGGCAGCGGTTATAGCAAGCCAGTTGGGTTTATATGTTCCTCTTTATTTCTTTGGAAGTTGTCACCGTGAGTCACAAAGACTATAGTGTCTTGTTTGAGTCATTTTCAAATAAAAAAAAAGGCTTAGCTCTCTTGTAACTGACCTGTATACCTGAGTGTCCTCTAGTGGCAGATAAGTAAACATATCTCATGATAAGTTGTCTTATATCATTAGAAGTACACACATAAATTCTTTCCTTGTATCTTAATATACCCTCAATGTAAGTGTAATGTGTAACAGAAGTAGGTTTCACCAACAATTGAAGAATGATGTGGGATGCCCAATTAGTATCTTGTTCATAGCTCTGTATGATGTCTTCATCCCAACTATGAGATGATGTAGTGGTAGATGTTGAGGGGTGAATTCGTGTTTAGGTCCTACCCGTCCTAGCTACACCAAATGACCTCACAATTCCAAATGTGGTAAGAGAGAGAGAGAGAGAGTTGCCTTTCCATTGTACCTTGTCCTCCCTTTTATAGGCTTTCCTAAAAGCCCTTCTTTTTACTACATCATGACACATGTCCTAACCCCTCTTATTTACTCTTACTGTCATTTCATTAATCATGACCTTCTTCGTCCTTTTCCCATTATGGGTATTGTCTACTTGGGATTGGGCCCCCTTCCCCTTTGGAGGATCCTAGGCATAGTGAACAATAATGAAACGCGCCTACTCTTTCTCTTCCCCTCCTCTCTTTTTTTTTCCAAGGACGTTGGGTAGAGTCGGCGTTAGTGAAATGCGCATTCTCCCTATCTTCTTCAAGGATATTTGGTAGAGTGGGCGTTAGTGAAACGCGCCTTTTCCCCATCCTTTTTAAGGATATTCGGCAGAGTGGGCGTTAGTGAAACGCGCCTTCTCCCCATATTTTTTAAGGATATTTGGCAGAGTGGGCGTTAGTGAAACGCGCCTTCTCCCCCTCTTCTTCAATTATATTTGGTAGAGCGGGTGTTAGTAAAACATGCCTCCCCCCCCCCTTAAGGACGTTGAGTAGAGTAGGCGTTAATGAAACACGCCTTCCACCCCCACCCCCACCCCTTTTTTTTTCAAGGACGTTGGGTAGAGTGGGCGTTAATGAAACGCACTTTCTCCCCCTCTTCTTCAAGGATGTTTGGTAGAGCGGACGTTTAGTGAAACGCGCCTTCTCCCTCTCTTCTTATTTTGGAGAAGTTCTGGATAGAATGGGCGTTTAGCAAAACCCGCCTTGAGGTCTTTGATTCCAATCGATCAGGCGCCCTTGGCGTTCCTAAGACCTTTCATGTATGTCAGTCGATCAGGCGCCTTTGGCTGTGCTGAGACCTTTTGTGAATTTTTCAGTCAACCAGGCGCCCTTGGCATTCGAGGGGACTTTTTGTGAATTTGTTAGTCAATCAGGCGCCTTTGGATGTCCTGAGACCTTTTGTAAATTTGTCATTCAACCGGGCGCTCTTGGCATTCCCGGGACCTTTTGTGAATTTGTCAGTCAATCAGGCTCCTTTGGCTATCCTGAGACCTTTTATGATTTTTTCAGTCAACCAGACGCTCTTGGCATTCCCGGGACCTTTTGTGAATTTGTCAGTCAATCAGGCGCCTTTGGCTGCCCTGAGACCTTTCGAGATATCTACCCGTCAATCATGAGAAAAAGTTGTTCTTACTAAAAAGATAAAAGCGTTTACAATTTGCGGGCTTATACTCCGCGTTCTTCCTTTCTCTCTTTTTGGGTTAATGGCGAGGGAATGAATTATGTTCGATCGTCTGTCTTGTCTCTCGAATTCCCCAGCTGCATATTACAATTTTCATTGTAAGTCTCTTGGTCCAAGAAGTACCTCATACAAAACACTTACTCTCTGCCACACTCATAATTTGACATAAGCCATTTAATTCTTCTGTAATACCTTCATCAGCCTACCAACATTTCTTGTAATCCCACAATACTTCAAGCATTAATTCTTCAATCTTGTTACTGCACACCTCTCTTGCACTCAACACAACTTCAATTATTTAATTCCACGCATAAAGCACATGGATTACTAGGAGTTACGTGTTGACAAATCTGAATTAAAAACATAAATATTAACATTCAACAACTTTATAAGAGACACCTTGAAAAGAATATCGATAAATTCTTAAAACCTTATGCAACGCATGTGCATCATATGACGATATTTTACTGGTTCCATGAAACTATTTTGAAAGCAAATCAAGTTCTGAAACTATTTTCGTTTTCTTTTGGTGACCGATTCCCATGTCGGTTTCTCTTTTTTATTTCAGTTGTATTTATTGGGCTAAATTACCCTCCTTAAATACCTTTTTTTTATGGTAAAAGTAATTTTATTAACTAGTAAATATAGTACAAAATATTTACAATTTCATTGTTATCAAAAACATTAGAGAGAATACTAGTTTTCTGCATTTTTTGTTGCAATTTGGAAGACATATGTTGGAGGTTTTTTATCCTTGCTTCTTTAGCCATGTAGTCCGCTGCTGAGTTGTGCTTCCGAACTATAAACCTTACATGTGCTTTAGGGAGGTCTTTCAAAATTACCTTGATCTCCTGTAAAGTTTTTTCGGCTAGCCAAGAGAAGCTTGTGCTCACCATGTTTATAGTGTCAACTAGAATTTTGCAATCGGAGACTATTGAGACGCTTGAAAATATATTTTCTTTCAGCCAAGTAGCTGCCTTTAACAAGGCTATTGATTCCGCATGAAGAGCCGATGACGCCTTCTCCGAACCAGCTGAAATGTGCATAAATGACTCGTGGTCCACTGAGTAAAGAATAAAAGCATAACCCGTAGACGGGTCTTTTTCATAAAAGAAGCATCTATAAATATTATCCAATCTGTATTTAAGTCAGACCATTTATAATTGACCAGCTTCACCTTTGGTTGTTAATTCCTTTTTGAATTGTTTTTGAGGGAATAGAGTGCAGAAATCTGTTTATCTGGCCGATCAGTTTGATTGGATCAGGAGATATTTTCCCGAAGACTACCGAGCATCTGTATTTCCATATGAACCAAAGAATGGTTTCCATTTTTTCCACTAGGTTAGTTGAATCTTTTTTCTGAAATCCACTCTTTAATCCAATGATCCATCGCGACAGTGATTTCTGTTGAATTGAGCCTGTCAAGCGAAAAACCAAACCAGATTGCTCTAGCGAATGGTCAAGATCTAAAAAGATGATTGTCCGTTTCATGAACTTGTTCATCACATAGCTGACAGTGAGGATCAATATATGCGTTATGTTCTCCAAGTCGCGCAGAGGTAGGTAGAGTTTTCTGAATTAATTTCCAAATAAATAATTTTATTCTTGGAATCGCCTGAATTTTACAAATTTTTTCCCATGGGAAATCAGTTGGGGTATTGTTATCTTGAACTTGATTGATTATGAAATTATAGATGTTTTTGGCAGAGAAATTTCCAGAGTGGTGATGTTTCCATCTCATTTTGTCTTGTTCCTGAATCCTTGGAGTTATGGCTTGTATTTTTCTTCTGTCTTCTGGGTTGAAAAATTTGTTCAGTTTTTCCTGATCCCATTTATTTTCTTCCGTTATTAACTCTTGAACCATTTTTGGGGCCTGTTCTTGAAGGTTGGTAGGTTGAGTGATTAGTTCCTCATTTGGAATCCATCTGTCTTCCCAGATTTTTGCAGATTTACCATCTTTAACTTGCCAGACAGATTTCCTATAATTAGGTCTAAGCCTTTCTGTATGCTTGTCCAGATCCACGATAAATTTGAGGTCCTAGAGGCATCTAAAGGGTGAGAATTTTGAAAGTATTTCGCTCTGAGGATTTTGACCCATAATTGATCTTGATCTGAGATAAGGCGACTGGCGAGTTTAGTGAGGAGGGCTATTGTAGCGCCCCAAAAATCCCAGATCTGGGTTTAAGACACTGATCTCATACTAGAGAGGATAATATAGGAAAACCAAAAGAAACTGATTGATTGGAAAATTTAGCTTGCTGAAACTACAACTTCAATCCTTTAAAATGAAATCTTCAGCACAAGTGTAACAGGCCTAGACCCAAACATGGCTATATTCATAACATTACTAACTATTTACATACGGTATGTTTGTGATAGATGATTAGACACTATACGGTATTTACAAAAGTACTTTACATACAAGCAAAAAAATAAAAGAACACTTTTAAGAACTATCTACGCAGAAACTGCCCACAAAAAGATATTGGCAGACATCACCCTATTCACAATCCAAACACCTTACTCAACCCAAATATTAATCTCCCCTTCAACCTGATCTACGCCACTTGCATCAAGGTTACCTGCCACTAAAATGAGATGGAAGGAGTGAGCTAAACAAGCTCAGTAGGCACTTACACTTCTCAAATGAAATCATTAAAGTTGAATTTTAATCAATGCAATTTTACTAATGTTGAAAGCACACTTAACCCACTGAGAAATAGACAACATATACTTTAAGCATTAAAAGAAGTCAAACGCACACGAAACAATCACGTATACGGAACTAACTCCTCCTGCAAACAATGTATAATATGGTGACTCGTCCCGCACCTAGATAATAATATGGTGACTCATCCCGCACCTATCTATCGCATAGAAAATAGTTATAAATGGAGGAGTAGAGTTCCTATACACCACAAATGGAAACTCTTGTTCCCCATAACATTCATACAAGCAAACAATCTTTTAGGTCCTTTCTAAGTAAAAGAAAGGCCAAAAGAATTTAACAGGGTTTTTAGGGAATCAAAATCAACGATGCATGAGTTTTGTTAAAGTGCATAACAATAATTTTGTAAAGTCATTAATGGTTGCAAAAGAGAAATGTAAATTCCCACCTCAACTGCTACACAAACCTCAGCTTCGTAACCCGCCAACTGAAATCAGAGGTACCTATTCAAACAGTATAACCTGCACAAGGTAGTGTGGTTAAAACTCACTTCAGTTTCAACCTCTAACACCCATGTAAGCTGCACGAGAGTCAAAGTTTCAGGGTGCATAAAACATTCATCTTTGATTCAAATTAAACAATCAATAGTTCCCTAGAAAGATAACAATCTCCTCTATAATCTCCGTTAAGACATCAAGAAATAAAGCAATCTCTAGCCCACATGTAAACGTCCATAAAGATGCCTACTTACCGCAAATACCAGCAAATTCCAAATTTCTTAGTAACCACTAAAATAGCACAACTTAATCAACTCAATCCCCTAAACAAGCAACATATATCTCTAAAGGTTGATAGTTCGATATACTATAATCCCTACATAAGAACTAAGGCTAAATCCAGTTGTGATTGTCTATTATCTTTAAAAGTAGAACTGCCAGGATTATGAAGTGTATGACACACAAGCTGGCATATTCAACATCACATTGTATCAGGGCAATGAATACTGTGCTGAAATTATTGTGCTGCAATCACCTAAAAGTCATTAGAAGAAGTTCTAGACTAGATCATGTTGCATATATATATATATCAAAATTACAGGAAACTGAACTGGTTGGAGCATTGAACAGCAGTTACTGAGTTAAATATGATCCACGACCTGAAATTCATAGAGGAGTATTTAAAACCACAATAGATATGCCTTTCGGAGAACCAAATTACATGAAAAGAATACATAGCTCAATTCATTCTCTAAAGTGCCCTAGAATCAGCTCGAAGTCGAAGGACAAAGTATGAACTTTCTGAGATGATGTGGGTTGTTTCAATTATCATACTTTTCTTGTATAACCCAACATTGGCAGTGACTAATAAGACTAAAACCTATCTAATTCTAAGTTTCAGGAGTTTTGTCCCTAATATGGATCAACAAGCAAGGATTAAGAAACAGACAAAACATAACAACCACAAAATAAACCCTATGATTCTGGTGTTACACAGATTCTAAAAAAAAAAAAAATACTAGTCTCTTCTATTTCGAATTCCTATCAAGCTTTAGTACCAGGTATAGCTAAAATAAACCCTAGATTCTTCATACTTATTCTGATTACAAAATTGACAACAAGTAGAGTGATTGATTCATTGAAGAAGACCTAATTTGCGTTCAATTAATCGAAGTAAGAAGAAATAAGGTCGATATCGTACCTTTAATCATAAACCAAGAACCCGAAAGCCCGACGTCAATTACCTCCAACTCTCCATGAAATTCAATAGCTTAAACATGAAACTCACCACTTCTCATCACTCAAAATGTAACCAGGGTTGGGTATGAATTTTTTTCTAGATCTTTGATTGTATTTCTTTCCAATTGAATCTCTCGTCTATTTCTTTCTATGTATTTTCTTATAGTGACCAAGTACCAAGTTTTCGATGGATAAGCTATAAGAGTTCTATCACAACTCATTACGGAAATACCCCTACAAGAATTACTAAACAGAAGCATGATATGGACCCTAGGCGTCAACGTGGTAGTCTGTCACAATTCTAGCCAAAAATAATGTATTTTAAGAGTGACACGTTGACTTGAACAAATTTAACATGATAATAAACTAATTTCACAAGAATAAATACAAGAGAAACACTCTAAATTGTACTTTGATTAGTCAATAATCAAAATATAATTATTGGGTTTCTACAGCTATGTTGAAGTTGTGGGGATTTTTTATTCCTAATCCACCTTGCGAGATAGGCTTACATATGTTGGCCCAAGCTCTGGTGAACCCTCCCTGTCTTTTCTGCCCTTCTTTTTTCCACCAGAAGTTTCTCTGGATTCGGTCCATTTGATCAAGGATCTCTTTTGGAAGGGCGATCACTTGCATTTGATACATAGGAAAAGCTTGCGGGAATAGATTTGATATTCACTGTTCTACCTGCTTGGGAGAGGAGTTTCGATTTCCAACCTTTCAGAGTGGAGTAGTATTTTTGAAAGAGTGGTTCAAAATTTGCTTTTCTATTTTTGTCAAAAAACAGAGGGGTGCCAAGATATCTATCGTTTTTAGTCATCAAAGGGACTTTAAGGATTTTAGCTATGATTTTCCCGTGTTTGGGATGCAACCGAGGACTAAAATAGACACTAGATTTTTGAAGATTCACCATTTTCCCTGTGATATCTCCAAATAAGGATAAAATATTTAGAAGATTTTTTGCCTCTACTAAATTGGCTTTTGTGAATATAAAACAATCGTCAGCAAAGAAGAGATGGGAAATGTTTGGCGCGTTTTTGTTGATTTTGAGACCAAAAATTTTCTTATCAACAATTGCTTTGTCAAGGAGTTTGGATAAGATTTCCATACAGATGATAAAAAAGGTAAGGGGATAGGGGGTCCCCCTGCCTTAAACCTCTCGAAGTATGGAATTTTGGACCGGGAGAGCCATTTAGGAGAATGGAAAGGAGGTTGTAGATATGCATTGCAAGATGAGGCGCACCCTTTTGTCATGAAATCCAAAACTAAGAAGGGATTTTGAAATGAATGTCCACTCCACCGTATCGAACGCCTTAGAGAGATCTAATTTAAGAGCTATATATCCTCTTTTTTTTTCGCTTTAGAAGTTTTCATAGAGTGGATAAGTTCATGAGCGATTATGATATTATCTGTGATTTTTCTCCCCGGCAGAAAGGCAGATTGATTTGGAGAGATTATTTTATTGAGGATGGGTTTTATTCTATTCGCCATGATTTTTGAGATTAATTTGTAGACGTAGTATTGCTTAAGCTGATATGCCTAAAACCACTTGGAGTTTGAGGGGTGGATATTTTCGGAATAAGGGTGATGAAAGAATAATTAAGATCCGTGTTAAGAGAGCCATATTTAAAAAACTCCTGGATTGTGTTGATAATGTCAGGCCCAAAAATTTCCCAGTTGGCTTTAAAGAATCCAGGTTGGAAACCATCAGGACCCGGAGCGCCCCATTGGTTCCTTTTAGATAAGGTAATCCAAATTTCATCTCTCGTGGGGATTGTAGAAGAGTATGATTTTCTGCTTCGGATATACAAGGCTCAATGATGCTGGAAAAATCAAAGCTGTTATTGTTGATTTGGGAGGTACCAATTTGGGTAAAAGGATTGACTAAGAGAGAGTTTATTTGATCCCTATCAGAAAGCCAAAGACCAGATGGTTCTCTAAGAGAGTTGGTGGAATTTATTCTTTTTCTATTGGAAGAAGTAGCATGGAAATACTCTGTGTTCTGGTCATATTCTTTGAAAAATTTATCTCTAGAGAGTTGATGATAAAAGTCATTTTTAATCTCGTACCACCTCTGATTGAAGATTTTTCAACTTCTCTATATCCTTTGAAATGTTTCCAAATCTATGAATTAACGACATTGTATCAATCACAGGAAACCAACACATTGTTTCATTTGAGAAGATTAAGTTTTCTTACAGACACAGCACATTAAATGTAAGTATTTGACAATAAGTACATCATTTAGTGTGAATGAATGATCATTAGCAATTCTACTAGAGTTAGCTTTGTGAGTAATACACATACCTTAACCACTAGCAGTTTGTATGAGTTCTGAGCCATCATATGGAGTAACCTCTTGAAAATCATCCTTGTTAGAAGCAACATGATTGTTTGCACCATTGTCTGCAATCCACTCTTCTGGAGAATCAAAAATATCAGCAGCTGCTAACATTGCGCTCAAATTTGTTGGTGGACTTCTGCCTTGATAGGAGAAATTGAGTCTTTGATCACAGTTAGGAGCCAGATGCTCTTTAGAAAGACAAATCTGACATGGTGGTGGCTTTGAATCAGTTTGATATCCTATGCCTGAATGTTTTCTATTGAATATTGCTGGATTAGGAAATCTTCCACCATATGAATTAGAGTAGCCTCTTCCTCTGTAACTGCCTCTAGTGTTATGATTATAACCTCCTCTAAAAGATCTTCTATTAGCAAGAAAAGCCTTGGCTTCAACAGTTTCTTTCTGAGATTTGAGTCTATCACTAACCACTGCTTCTTCACTTAACAAATTATTATGTAATTCAATGCTTGAGATAGGAGGATTTCTATATCTCATAGATGTTGCAAATGGAATGTAATCTGAGTTAAGTGCTTTTAGTGTGATAACTACAAGTTCCTTATCTGATATGATTTCACCTGCTGCTGCTAATTGATCTGATAATGATTTGATTTCATTTATAAGAGATGGAATAGATCGATCACCTTGAGTTATAGAAAGCAATTTTGTTCTAAGCTGAATAGAATGAGTTGATGAAGCCTTGCAAATCGATCTTCAATGCTAGTCCATAGATGATGAGAGGAAGTAGATCTGGATAAGTAGGCGATGACAGAGTCTGAGATTGTTGAATTAATCCACATTATTATTGTTGAATCTTCATCCATCCAGTCGGTGTAAAGCGGATTCTCAATGCCATTCTGTTGATTTCTAAGATTTGTAAATTGAGGTGGACATTCATGAGATCCATCAAGAAATCTCATGAGTTTGTATTTAACAATGACATGATTCATTAGGTTACGCCAGGTGATGAAGTTATCATCCTTCAATTTGAGATGAACAAAGTTCATTAATTGATTTAATGGAATTGCAGAAAACGAATTGGAAGTTGGATTTTCCATTACAACTGATGATGAAAACCGAAACCAGAATCAAAGAAGAAAGTAGAGATTATATTGATTCTGATAAAAGAAAATCAAGAAAGGAAAGAAACGATCAGTAGATCTTGAAATCTTGAATGGAAAACAAGATCGAAACTTCGTAAATCTTCTCAGATTGATACAAAGAAAGAAAAATAAAGCTAGATTGATTGGCGAATCAGGAATTTGAAGTAACAGGATCGAAAAATGGTGAGGAGAAAAACCCTAACCTACCCTGTCTGATACCATAACGACATTGTATCAATCACAGGAAACCAACACATTGTTTCATTTGAGAAGATTAAGTTTTCTTACAGACACAACACATTAATTGTAAGTATTTAAAGACAGACTAACGTACACCTGACCGACAATACAAGTGAGACAGCTTACACACGTGAGAGAACCATAACCTACATAACCTACACCACACCATCTTAACCTGCACTGCTACATCTCTTATCTTGCACCACTACATGTGTGTCATTATGAATACTTTCTATTTTGTTATTTAAATTTCTGATGTTTTTATGAATGTTACCGAATATTTCGGAATTCCAATGAGCTAGGTCAGAGGATAGAAGTTGAAGCTTTAAGGCTAGGTTCATGTCTGTCAAACTATTAGAGCGTAGGTCCCAGGAAGATTTTACAACTGTAGAGTGTTGTATGAGAAAGTTGAATGAGAAAGCCACGACAAAAAGTGTCGGATGAGAAAGCCACGATAAAAAGTTGAAGATTTTTCCTTCTGACCGATTAAAAAAAAACGAAGTTATGTAAATTGACTATAAAAGATGGGTTACAGAGTGTTTCGGATTAAAGGAAACCCGTATCTGTTCAAGGCCCAGCCTTTCTCAGAGTCGGAACACAACGCACACCCGCGTAACTTAGCACTGTCCCCCGTAAGTTCTCTTCTTTCCCAAGTTTTTTTTTCATTAAAAATGAAATTATTTTGATTCCTTCTCTGTGAAAGTAAAACTCTGAGAAAACCAAAAACAAAAACCCTTTCAAAAACCCTAGAATTCGATCAAACTGGAGAAATCAAAATCAATGATTATAAAAAATGCACTATCAAATACTAGTACTAAAACATGGATTGTGATTGGTATAGGAGTTGCAGGTATTCTGATCTATAGTGAAACCAGAAGAAGAAGAAATAATCAAAAAGCAGTGATCAAAGAAGATTTCGGTGCTTTTGTACATCGTTTTGAGATTCTTCCTTTTCCTCAACCGCCTCCACCTGCAGCTCGTTTGCCGCTTTCTGGTCTTACTTTTGCCGTCAATGACAAGTAACTAATCTCCCTCTCTCTCTCCCTTTATCTCTCTGTATGTGTCTCTTTTGGTTTTAATAAGAGAAACCCTTTGTTGATTTTTGATTTTAGTGTAGAAATTACTGATCAAAATTGTAACTTGGTGAGATTTAGGTCTTCAATTTTTTTTTTTTTTTGACAATTTTGATTTTTTGATTTTTGTAGTTTTGATATAAAGGAGTATGTGAGTGGATTTGGGAATCCAGATTGGGAAAAAACACATGATCCAGCTACAAAATCAGCACTTGTTGTTACTTGGATGCTTAAGAATGGAGCTACTTTTGTTGGGAAAACTGTCATGGATGAATTGGCATTTGGGTAAATTTCTTTGTTTTAATTGGACAAATTTACCCTTCTTTGTGTTGAATTGGGAGTAGTTTTGTTGAGTATTTGAGTTGCATTGCAGAATCACAGGAGAGAATTTGCATTATGGTACACCTACAAACCCATTAACTCCGTCTCATATTCCTGGTGGATCATCAAGCGGCTCGGCTGTGGCTGTTGCAGCTAAACTTGTCGACTTTGCTATTGGTATGGCATTCTGGTTAGCTTCAGTTTCTAGTGTTGTATAACGTCTTATTATAACGAGGTAGTTAATAATGCTGTCGGTGTAACATAACGAGATTTAGATTCTCTGATGGGGAGATAACTTTATCGTGTGTGCTCACTTGGGAAACCAACAACCCCAGACAATGCCGGGAGCTTCTCAGGTATTCTGGATTAAGCTATGAACATTCGTATAGAATCCAACAACTACTGAAACGATTTATGACCATAGAACAGTATTAATAAGCTGATGTCCACATGGGGCAAGAAACCTCCTGTAGGGGATGGACTGTTTTCATTCTGGTTAATGCAGATACAAACAACGTCAGCTACCTGTCTAACTTTTGATTTGAGTCTTACTACAATATGCATTGCTGAGGCGCGCGTATTGCTTTTTTTCTATGCAAGTTCGTTGATCATTTACAGGCTCTCTTCTTTGTTTGTAGGTACTGATACCTTGGGATGTGTGAGAACCCCAGCATCATTCTGTGGGATTCTAGGATTCCGACCTTCACATGGGGCTGTCTCTTCTATTGGAGTTCTTCCAAATGCACAAAGTTTAGATACCATTGGTGAGTAATGTTGCACTAATTGTACCAATTTGGTTGAATGAATTGTCATATTTACCTTTATGAGTCTTCTTTGTAACAAAATCTGAAAGTAGTATTAGGTTTTGGATGGCGATGCACTTGGTAGGTATCAGTCAACACCTTCTTGACTTGTTATATTTGAAAACTACGGAAATCTTTTCTTATGTGAAGGATAGCTATAGGATCTCTTTCAGTTGTATATGTGTGATTGTTAAAAATCTGATCACAGTTTTACCTGCTGTTTGTTTGGATACATCTGTTATTGTCTGTTTTGTTTTTCTTCTTTTGATCTCTCTCTTTTGAATTAAATCTTCTCATGTTTGGAGTGTAGTAGAGTTGTTACAAAGTAACCACCTAAATAAGGTATCAATTACTAAATAACGGAAATACATTATACCATCCTAATTCTAAATAAGCAGCAGATCGGTTGCAGTAGTAGGTTGCGGTTGAATCATTCAGCTTGATAGCTTCAGTGTAGTAGTTCACAGCTTTGTTCCATTGCTTTCCCTTGAATGCAGCATTGCCCTGCAGAGTGATTAGAGATTTAAAAAGACTCTTTAAGGATAAATCAGATCAAGTGAATAATCCCTTCCAAAATAAGTTTTGCAAAAATAAGCAGCCAGATGAGCAGATTTAAGGTGTTCTGGTCACAAAACGAATCTAGTAAAATTTAAATGACCTAAGTGTACTTAGAAAATAGACACATCTTGACCAGTAGGTAGATTTCAGAGGTACTCAAGCAGACATGCTAACCTTTTCTTTCAAGAGATCTGAAGTATCCATATCTCCGTCTGTGTCTGGTAGTGCTGGAGAATTTGAGGCAATGTTAACTTGCTCTTGTAGAGATGAATACATATCCAAAACAGTATCAAGCAGAAACTTATCTGCTCCATGAGACACTATCAATGAAACTGACACAGGACAATGCATCCCTAGCGGGATAGTCACCTGGCCATATTCTATAGGATCTATTTTAGTTGTATATGTGTGATTGTTAAAAATCAAATTCTGATTACAGTTTTCCTTGCAGTTTGTTTGGATACATCTGTTTTTGTCTGTCTTTTTATTTTGATTTCTCTCTTTTAAGCAACATGTTTTTTTTTTTCCAATAATGTTCAGGGTGGTTTTCTCGTGATCCATCCATTTTACACCGGGTTGGCCAAATTTTACTCCGGCTGTCACCTGGAGGGCTTAAAAAGGCCAAGCGTCTGATTTTTGCTGAAGATTGCTTTCAGCTTTCTAAGGTTCCTAAGCATAAATCAGTACAAGTTGTTAAGAAGTCAACCGAAAACCTTTCTGGATGTAAGTAACAAACTCTGATTTCAGTATGGTAGTTCTCTTTAGATATGCTACTCGTAGTTTGCTAGTGAAACTTCCTGCTTTACCTGACACATTGGTTGGGCTTGATGAATCTTTGACTTTTGTAGATCTACCACCAAAGAATGTAAATATTGGTCAATATATAGCTTCAAATGTATCAAGCTTAAAAGGATTTTACGAGCCCTGTGCAAACTTGCAACATGGAACTTCAACTTTGAAGGCTTTGTCTAGTGTCATGGTACTTCTGCAGAGGTACATTAAATAATGTCATAATGATCCTTGGGTCTATATTCTTGTTGTCACCACTAAGCTTTCTGCTATGCATGTTATTGCCTTCTTTATTAATGTTTTGTGACGTGTCAGCCCTCTAGTTGTTTGCTAACGTTGATGTTTATCACTTTTTCAGATATGAATTCAAAACAAATCATGAAGAATGGATTGAGACAGCTAAGCCCAAGTTAGGGCCTGAAATTTCTGCCCGTGTACTTGAAGCAGCTAAAGCCACCCATGAGAACATTAAAACCTTTTACAAGGTCAAGACTGAACTACGATCTGCGCTCCAGAGTCTTCTACAGGTACTCTTAAAATCTAAATACTAATCTTTATTCTGATGATGCTTGACGGCATTATTACCCCAATTTCTTAACCTCCTTTATTGATTTTGGTTTATTCATTGTTTGCAGGATGATGGAATACTAGTAATTCCAACAATATCAGATTTATCGTTAAAACTTAATGCAAAGAAGAAATTGTGCACCGAGTTCCAAGATAGAGCTTTTGCACTATTGAGCATTGCTGGGATGTCTGGTTGTTGCCAGGTATCATGTTCCCTTGTTAACCTTAGAGTGGATTCTTTGCTATTTCTCAAACTACCACACAATACATGATTTTGAGCTTGTAACCTTACGAAGCAGAAAGGTTTACTTTTTACCTGGATATGGCAGGTGACTATTCCACTAGGGATGCATGATGGTTGTCCTGTGTCAGTTTCATTGATAGCGTCTCATGGAGCAGATAAGTTTCTTCTCGATACTGTTTTGGATATGTATTCATCTCTACAAGAGCAAGTTACCATTGCCTCAAATTCTTCACCACTACCAGACACCGATGGAGATATGGATACTTCAGAACTCTTAAAAGAAAAGGTTAGCATGTCTGCTTGAGTACCTCAGAAATCTACCTACTTGTCAAGATGTGTCTATTTTCTAAGTAGACTTTGGTCGTTTAAGTTTTACTAGATCGTTTTCTGACCATTTTCGGAACACCTTAAAGAAGCTGCTCATCCGGCTACTTATTTTTGCAAAACTTATTTTGGAAGGGATTATTCACTTGACTTTAAATATCTAATCACTCTGCAGGGCAATGCTGCATTCAAGGGAAAGCAATGGAACAAAGCTGTGAACTACTATACTGAAGCTATCAAGCTGAATGATTCAACCGCAACCTACTACTGCAACCGATCTGCTGCTTATTTGGAATTAGGATGGTAAAGCATATTTCCGTTATTTATTTACTAACGACCTTATGTAGGTGGCTACTTTCCATAACTAGAAACCACTTATCTCACTTTGTGCAGCTATCAAGAAGCTGAAGCAGATTGTACAAAAGCAATATCAATTGATAAAAAGGTAAATGCAAACCTCATAATCACTGCTCTACTCTCTCCTTTGAATTCGTAAAATGAATTGTACTCAAGTTGACCATCCAACATATGTCAATTTCTTTGAACAGAATGTGAAGGCATATTTAAGACGAGGAACTGCAAAAGAAATGTTATTCTGCTACAAAGAAGCCGCGGAAGGTAAAAATACCTGTTTTTTTAGTGAAGTAACCATGTCCAGTTTGTGTCTGGGATGTTACAATTGGTTTAACAATTTCAACTTCAACTAGTCCATTAAGAGTTCAATGCTTTTCGGGACATTTATGAACAAATTTTTCTGTAATCTCACAAGACAGTGAGACTTCTACGTGCTAGTTTTCGAAGTTTGTCAGTTAGGAATAGTCTTTTAATGAATTTAGGGTTCACCCTTGTTGTTTGTTATTGCTCTCATCAATTTTGAACCCTCTTCTTGCAGATTTCAAGCATGCTCTTGTCCTTGAACCACAGAACAAAGTTGCAAAAGTCGCAGAGAAAAGGCTCATAAAATTAGCAGGATGATCTCATTTTGCAGATGATGTATATAGTCAAGAGAACTTTTAGGTGCCAAATCCAGCTCAGTCTGGAAATTTTTGTGTTAACTACCTACAGTTCTGACGCTTGGCCGAGCAGGTGATTTTGTTTTGAATCTGTAATTAAATGAAACCCAGTTTCATACTTGCTTGGGGGAGGAATATTAGTCAATAACAGCTCTTGATTCAAGGAATTTCAAAATCTGTATGGTATCTATTTTGTGAGCTAAATTTTAGAACATCTACAGGTTATCAGATAGAGACTGCTGAATACTCTGGAACCCATAGGTCTCACATATATGCAATTTTTGCAGTTGCTGATCCAAATTCATCACTTCTTCGTCGAATCATGTTCCTTTTCTTTCCCAGCATCCCCATTTTTCACCGGTCAAAATGCAGCTCTCAAGCGATGAACGCCACTGAAATACTTAACTCTCTAAGTTTAACCAATAACTGAGTACATGTACAGTAATCAACTCAGTTAGACATACAAATCCTAAGAATAGATGGAAACTGGAAAACTTCTTTTTTCTATAGATATCTTACAAAGAATTGTAATTTCGGACCCCCTTCGCTGTAAAACACAACATAGAGAACAAATAGAATCGAATTTATCAATTACAATAGGAATTTAAAGTGAAATACTCTCTATTCATCTACCACCAGATAATTCAATTGCATGCTGGTCATGCGTTGTCGAATATTCTCCCCAATCACATCTTTGACGCAGTCGCTCAGCCTCTTCTCTGCGGGTAACTGCATCCTGTTGCCACTCTTCCCATTTCTCAGCCAGTCCTTCACCTTCTAACATTCGTACAACTTCTGACATTGTCGGACGATCCTCTGAAGATGACTGTGTGCACAGCAGTGCAACTTGGATCATTATTTCTACCTCTGCATTGTCAAAATTCCCATTTAAGTTGGGGTCTACAATGGCATCCAACTTTTTCTCACTTTCCAACTTCTTCACCTACAGAGACAACAGCATTCATCATTAGTTCAACAGAGACAGAAAAGATAAAAAAGAATACGCACAGACAGAAAATAAGTTGTTTCCAGTTCAGTAATTTTACATGGTCAAGCAATAAGACCTCGTCATCTTCTGTCAATCGCGAGAAATCAATTGCACGTTGTCCTGTGATAAGTTCCAAAAGCATCATTCCATAACCAAAAACATCAGTCCTCTCCGATGATCTTCCAGTTGACAGATATTCTGGAGCAATATGGCCCATAGTACCACGAACTTGTGTTGTCACATTAGTGCTTCTAACATCCACTAATTTCGCCAGACCGAAGTCCCCGACAACAGCTTCAAAATCTTCATCTAATAACACATTGGCAGCCTTTACATCACGATGGATTATCTTAGGGTTGCAATGCTCATGTAGGTACTCAAGTCCACGAGCGGTCCCTACAGCCACTCGTTTTCTCTTAGGCCAGTCTAATCCTGGTTCCCCGGGTTTTACCTCTGCAGTTGTGTTAAAGAACAAATTTATATCCAAATTCACTAACCAGAGACACACAAGATCGAGCTTAAGAGAGAAAATGAAAACTACTGCAAAAATTTGCTTACCTCTCAAGCGATAAGCAACACTAAGGTTTTGCATAAAAGGATAAACCAAAAGTCGTTCAGATGGAGTCGTACAAAACCCAATCAACCGTAAGAGATTTCTGTGAACTGCTACGCTTATCATCTCAACTTCACGTAGAAAAGCTTGCTCACCACCAGGACTTTGATAATCAGTCAGTCGTTTTACAGCAATTTTTGTGTTATCTGCAAGTACCCCTTTGTACACCTTTCCAAAACCTCCCTGTCCAAGAACATTCTTCTCGCTGAAGCTATCAGTAGCCAGTTGTAGTTCTCGCCATGCAAATTGTTTCAGCTGCCCAAATGCAATTCTTCGATCAACTTCACCTGCATATTTAGTAATTGCTATCAAGGCTACTAATCTAAGTCAACCAGTTAGAGCATATGCAAATGATAAATCCAAAAAGTAATTCTGGATGCTAAATCAGAATCTATCATATCAAGCAGGATGGTCATGTAGTTCATTAATGAGGAGGTTTACCTGCAACATCCACAAAAACTTCACGTCCATGGCCTTTACTCTTACTCTTCCAAAGAAAAAATATAACAATTCCAAAAACAAGTATCACAACTCCTCCTACGATTCCCAATATAAGTCCAAGCTTTGAATTATGGGAACCACCTGCAAAGAGGGAAAGAGAGGATGATTTCACGGCAACTAAAATAAGGGTAAACTAAACTACAACAGTTAATGAAAGTTACCTGAATCATTGCTAGCGGATGCACATAAACGGGGAAAACCTCTGCCACAATTCAAGTTGTTTCCAGTAAAACTGCATCAACAAATCAAACCAGATCCTCAATAAGACGGGCTACACAAGAACCAGAATGACATAAACATTCCAAGACAAAACAGAAAGAAACAATGTGATATGCTTATTGATTATTCCCTACATATTATATCATATGAAATAGTGTTCATACTTGTGTTGGGGAACATCAAACAAACGATCAGGTATTTGACCACTTAGATCATTGGATGCCAGCTGCCTGTCAAGTAAAATTGCATTGCCTAAGTCAAAATTCGACAATGTAACAAGACTGTCCAAATAAAATAAAATAAATCAATATAAACTCAAAATGTTTCCATGCAGTTCTTCACTAAGTGTAAACTAACACCATCACTTAGTATAGAGAAAAAAACAAAATTGTTCACCTACAGATTTGTCAAGCTCGGAAGACCTGCAATAGATTCAGGAATCTTTCCAGTGAGATTGTTTTGACTCAATAACCTATGGCCATGACAAAACAATCAAAAATTTGACATGCAAAAGCAGTTAATGTCTCGAATACAAACAAAACAACAAAACTAAAAATAACCAACCAATGCAGGTAGCACTGCTCACAAGATTTTCAGGTTCTTCAGATTTCCAAGGGAAGATGGTATTTCTCCAGTCAAACGGTTATTTTCCAAGTCCAACTTTGATAGGCTTGATAGGTTTCCAAACTCACTTGGTATCACTCCACTTATGTTGTTGCCTTGCAATATACTGCATGAAATGCGCATCTGATTAGCGTTCACTAATAATCTTCAATTATCACAAGTAATTAAGAAAGAAACAAGTCCTGTTATCTTGTCCAGACTTACAGGTTATTCAAAGACTCCAGAACTCCAATTTCAGGCGCCAAGACCCCAGTGAGCTGCATAGATGCTAGTGTTCTGCAATAAAGATTGATATACGAGAACACAGCATTCATTACGTTACAATTCCTACATCTTAAACACTATAAAGGGTTATTTGTTAACAATATAAAAATCAAAAAGAAGCGGCGAATTGTATCAACAGATAACTCACAGAGAGATGACTTTCTTATTAGTTGCCGGGTCACAATTAACATTGGACCAAGTGCAGGGATTAACTTGATCCCTATTCCAATTTACGAGCTGAGAAGGAGGCACATTCAATGATCTTTTCAATGCATACAATGCATCCCCTGAAACATCAGTGTGTGGTTTTTCATTCCGATACAATACACACCACTCAAATTATCAACGACTTCTTATACAACTTACCAAAATTCCATTCTCAGTGATATTGAACAAATGCACAAGTAAAGCTCAAGTCAAAGATACATAAACGTATCAAGATATCAAAAGTATATGGAATGAAGGGATTTACAAATACCATCTAGCCACTCTTTCGAAGGGATTTACAAATACCAAGCCATGTATTGCCAGCTGAAACATAGTAAATGCATAATAATTTGACAGCGGCTACTCTCAATCATTTAGGCAATCGGTGGTGTATCATGTAAATTCTCTACTTTCATCGTTCATATGTCATTCATTATCTCAAATCCAACTTTTAGTTGCATAATCAGATATTCGTGGGGTTTTCAAATTTCAATTCAACACTCAAGAATTTCATCTTAGAAACCAAAAACACAAACACTTAAAGTTCATTTCTTACTTACTGATGATAATACTCTCACATAAACAGGGTTCATATAACTGCACTGAATCGAAACATAACACAAAAAGAAACAGCAATAATGAACAAGAACATCATACCTTGATAATCAGATTTCACAGAAGCAACCAATGAAGCCAATAATATTCCAAGAATCACACAAACTACTCTCATCTTCATCATCACTTGTTTGAAAACTCAATCATGGAAAACCCATGTTTCTATTAATCCCAATTATCATCCCTGCCAACCAAAATCAAACTTTATGAGCAAAAATTGAAAACCCTTGATACAGAACTATGAACTCCACCAAGAAAAAAAAAAAAAAAAAAACCAACAAAAGAAGAGTTGAAGAAGAAGAAGAAGAATTAACCTAGAGTAAAGAACAATTGATTATGATGCTGATGTGAGAATTAGGGCTGAGAAATTTGTGAAGAAGAAGAAAGAAAGAATGGAATATGAAAAGCAAGAAGAATGTTTTTAGTTGTTAAGCAGAGGGAACAGTTATTTTTACAGATAGATAAGAAACATGATTATCATGATGAGTGTAGTCAAAAAGTCAGACTAGTCAAAGGCATTTTTATTTTCTTTGGAAAAGAAAAAAGGTGCATTAATTATGAGCCCCTCAACTGTCCTGCTCTACGTCTCTTAAATAACTGTATGGTGTGAACACAACAAGGGTCAAGACTCACGGCCATGGCCCAGGGGATGCGTCCCACTCCCGCAACTGACTTTTCTCACTGCACATGTGTTGCTCCGCCGGTTAATTTGCACGGCCGTGCCGGGCCGTCCACTTAACCCATGTGATTAGTTCATGCCACTAAGGCCTCTTCCTATGCACATGCCAAAAAAATGGTGTTTGGCATGCCGGTGGCATGCCAAACCATTTTGCGCCACTATGGGGAAACCGTTGAGCGATCGACTCTAGCGAGCGATATTGACAATATCGCCAATGATAAAGACTTTATCGGCGACGATATTGTCAATATCATTGGCGATATTCACTCTAGCGTAGAATTCGCTATTTCTTCATCGCTTATAAATAGGTAACTTTCAAACTCAACTTTTTTACACAACTTTTTTACCTCAAATTTTTTACACAAAAATTTCTCTTCTTTCTCGATCTATTTCTCTTTTCTCAATCTAATTTATTTCTTCTATTTGATCCAAATGGCACAATTAACCCAACTTGATTCTAAGCAACACAACTTGATTTTTGGGTAGTACTTGAAGGTGCCGTTGAGAAGATATGTGATAGATTCAAAGAAATAAGTAAGAAGCAAAGAAGTCTCCAAGTTTTGGATATCAACCAAGTGAAAACCGCAACCAAGAGAAGGCAAGAAAGGTTAAAGGCAAGGAAAATCAAGGCAAAACAAATTTGAAGCCAAAGAAGAAGATAAACAAAGGAGACTAGTTCATGAGCGCATTGATTGGAAGTTTAGTGAAATGAAGAAGATGAACAAGATGAAGAACATTGTTCCAAATTTTTTTTTTTAGAGTCTTTCCAATTATTGTCTAGTTTTATGTCTTGTAAAATGACTATTTTAATTATATTGAAGTTTTTAATTTTGTGAAGTTTAATGAATTTGAAAATTTGTGAATATTGTTGAAAATTAATATTAATTATATTCTTAAACATTAAAAGTATTACAAATATTTAAACTTAAAACACAAAATTAATATTAATTACAAATATTGAAATTACAACACAAATGTTGGACAATATTGGGGCAAATATCTTAAAACCTCGAAACAACTTTCAAAATGGAATTTTTGCCCGTAGATGCGGCGATATTCCACACGACACCTTTCCGAAATTCCACCGTGGTTTCACCACTTCTCAAGGTTGGACCTTCTCATTTGAAGTAAAGCAACATACCTAGTAACTTCCGCTTAATTATACACGAAGCGTCGAACCAAATCGAAACACTACGACCGCGTAGGTTCATTGTTTGTTCTTGAAATTTAAAAAAATCCTTCCCCACAATAGTTGGTGATCAAATACTTTTGGCTCCATTGTCAAATCAATATAATTCCTGCCAAATACATTCATCTTCTGCAGTTTTGAATTTTAGGTTTCTCCTCACTTGGCATCTCCTAATTTGACTTCTCCTAGTTTCACTTGTCTACAATTGCACGACAAGCGGCTCTTCGATTTTGGATAATACGGTGGTTTGCCATGCACTCGGTAGGATTCATATTATCACCATGCTCTCTAAGGAACTGGAAGAGTGATGAAAAGAATTGGAGATTAAGAAATTCTAGAGAGATTGAGAAATTCTTAAGAGATTAAGAATTTCTGGTGTGAGTTGAAATGAGATTAAAATTAGGTATTTATAGAGGGGGAAATATTAGCCGTTGGATGAAGATCTCGATGAGCGATTATCAAAGTATCGGCGACGACTTATTTGTCATTGTCGATTGAATGACCATCGAACGACGAGTGTGACCATCGGCGATGAAGACTCTATCGCTCGCTGGAAACTCTGTCGTGTATGCCTATATGCCAGAAATAACATATTGGCATATGAGTTTGGCAGTTTGGCATACCCATAGTGGGTGCATATATGCCAAATACCATGTTTTGGCATGTGCATAGGAAGAGGCCTAAGAACCAAATCAACTACCATAACAAAAATGTTTGGATGGGTTGCATATGTTCTTTTTTAATTTGTGAAAAATGAGCCAAGTATGTCGAACGCTATTTGGGAACTCAAATATTTTTGTCTCGAGCACTGCTCGGGCGGGGCCCGCCCATACAAGGCTTTCCTACCCTACTGGGATGGCTTCAGAGTTTGATTTTTGCAGATAAAATTGGTTACACTATCCATTTTTGCCATCTTGCATATTCTAGCGTTTTTTTTTTTGTCTCCTCGTAGCTAGATTCCTAGCTCCCTGCTCGAGCATAAGAGTTAGGCTTAGTTTGGTATTCTTTCGTTGGCTTTTGTAAAAGCACTTTTTCATTGTGCGTTCTTTGTCTTTGTCTTTTGAGAAAAAAAAAAGCAGGTTAGACGTTTGGTAAAATATTAATTAAAGTTGAAAGTGATTAAAAAAGCAATCAAAATGTGTTTGGTAAAATTTGATTCAACCATTGTTGTTGTAACAAATGACAAAAAGACATATCACTCATGGTAGTTTTATTCAATTTTATTGGGTTTAAAAATAATTAATTTTTTTGCTATATAATATTAATGTTCATACTAATTACCACTATCATTATGATTGCTAAGAAATTATTTTACTTAACAATTAAGTAATTAAGTAATTATTTAATATTTGTTTTTATTTTTACTGTTGACAAATTAAGTAATTATTCAAGCAAAAAATGAAACTAACATTAAATAATTATTTAATTTTTATTTTTATTTCTACTGTTGACAAATTAAATAAATGGTACATAAAATAGTTCGAAATAATAAAAAAAAATATTTAAAGAATGCAATATAAGAAATAGTAAAAAATTGATTGTATATAAATGTAAGGGTAACTTTTGTCATTTATAAAATAAAGTAGGGATAAAAAAGATAAATCAAACATTAAATTTATGTGGGACCACAACTTATGCTTTGTAGCTTTTAAAAGCTCCTCCTCCCCAGCTTTTAAAAATTGAGGAATTTGGGAAGTGCTTTGGATAAAAAGCACTTTGGTTTTTTTTTACCAAACACCAACTTCAAAATTTATTGACATATATAAGTTTTAAAAGTGCTTTTGAAAAAAAATAAGCATTACCAAACTCAGCCTTAGTCTTAGGTTCGTGGTTAAGCGGATCAATCGAAGTTCATTGATGAAGCTTAGGTTCGCTGAAGCCCCGTATAGCAACGTAGTGACTGATAGTAGTAAACTCTTTCATTGATATGTTCATTGGTGCTCGAAGAACGATGATCTCGGTTTACATAAATTGGAACCACCAGAATCTTTTGATTTTAAATTAATCCATGCATTATTTAAATGATACGAACCAGGGACGGACCCAGAAATGTTTTAAGGGTAGGGCTAGAATAGCATTAGTTTTCAAAGCCGGCGAAGGCCGCGACAAACTTTTTGGAACGAGTTTTGTAATTAGTGATCAATTGGGATTTACTTATAAAATACTAGATAAACAGACAAGTATAAAATTAAGATCCACAAATTTTAATTGCGAAAAGTGATTGGAGAAAGGAATTTATGTTTTATAGAAGAAAAAAATGGGGAAAAAAATGGATATGACAAAGAAAGTTCTTTGTTTTAAACAAGATATTGAGCTAAAAATTATTCATACTACAACTACAAGAACTAAACACTAATAGGGGTGGGCTAATTACAAATTTTTTAAAAAATTCCTATACTAAAATTTTATTAACCTAAAAATAGGGACGGGCTATAGCCCGGGTTAGCCCCTTGCTAGGCCCGTCCCTGATACGAACCATGTAATATTACAGCATATATAATTTGTCGGTGTTATTTTGATGGTGCTGATCGCAATTCTTTTGATGTCTTTGGAGAAGATGCGTTTCATTTTCACGATGAGTACTCCTATATAAATGAAGGCTATTATTGGGGCGTCACACTCCATTAGAGGGGCTTCACTTGGATATCTGGTGACCAAAAATCTGGTTAAGGGATACCTTTGATTCAATAGCAATTTGTCCAAATTACCCTTCAATTAAAATTAAAACAAAAACAGAATAAAAACTTAATCTAATCTTCACACTTTCAACCTTTTGACTCCTGCTCTTCTTCTTCTTCTTCTCTTTCTCTTCTTCTTGACAGTAAATTTTCACATCAATTCATTTCATCGTTTCGATTAATCGGCGATCCGAAAAATTGAACCTCGTAGGATTGAAATCTGTATGAAAGATGAGGAAGAAACAAACTGATTGCAGTGATGGTAATCAAAATCTCAATCAACCCCCTGACCAACAACTTCATCCTCAACAGCCACCGATTGAAGCAGCTGATTTTTCGGAATTTCGAACTCCTCAACAACAACCCATAGTGTATGTAAGGTATTAATCGACAAACCCATCTATTCTTACTCGTTTTGTGCTTAAAACATGTTAGATTGAATCAAATCGAAGAAAATTAGGGTTTTTGTTTTGTTTTTGAAGGTGTTACGCCTAGGTTCGCCAAGCGTAAGTCTAGTGTTCGAAGAACTTACGCCTAGGTTTAGAGGAATTCAAACCATAAATTGATTTTGCATGTAGGTTTATGTCCAGTTAGCGAGACAATTTTTCTAATCGTATCTACTTATGCTTGGTTTTTCAGTAGACAAAACCCAGGCGTAAAATTTTCTGGATGTTTTAAGGAATTGCAATTTAGGTTTACGCCTAGGTTCCGGCACCAAAGTTTCCAGGCGTATTTAGTGTACGCCTAGGTTGGGTTACTGAATTTTCCAGACGTATAGTCTTACGCCTAGGTTGGATGATTGAACTTTCCAAGCGTATTGTTTTACGTCTGTGTTCGATTCTATTTTTCTCTAGGATTACCTAGACATAATTAAGCCTGGACATTTTTTTTTTATTAATAGATTGGCCTGTGTTACTAATTCATCAATACTGATTCTATAAGATCTATTTCTTGTAACTTGCAAGAATCGTGATGGAGCAAAGCCTAAAAAGAATAGAGGAAATAACTTAACACCAAAAGATACTCCTACACCTCGCCATGAAATTCATTGTGGGGTCGATTATAGAGGTCTCCGCAAGGGTGCTAACAAGAAGAAGGATATGATTCAAAGAAGTAGCTCAACATGTCCTGAAATTGAAGATAATGTTTTCCAAAATCTAGAAATTGAAGGGGAACAATTTCAATTCTAGGTGATATCGGGAGGTACACTCGTGATTAGAGATACACCAAATCAACAAGAAGAAGAAGAAGTTGTTGTTCAAGGAAAAGGGAAACAAGTTGTTGTTGCTTCACCTGAAGCTACACCTAAACCTCAAGTGAAGGAAAAGAAGCCGAGGAAGATACCTTCACCAAAAGGAAAGCATATTCCTAAAGGCAATGATTTGTTGCATGCGAAGAAGAATGGTAGACTTTGGGGTGAGGCGCCGGATGAATCCGGTCTTATTTGGTTATCCATATTCATGGGCTGCTAAGGTTTGCCAAACCAGGGTAAGAATCTCAAAATTTCACTTATTTTGCATGATTTTGTTCAACTTGATATTATTAGGTATAATTTAGAAATTTAACAAATTTGTTGTTTATACATTCTTTGTAGGATCATGAAATTGCGATAAAGAAACTGAAACATAAAAAGGGTGGTTATTGGCCGTTAGGTGAAGAATGTAAAGAGGTTCGTGATCTTGTATTGGATACAGGGCTAGGTAATGGAATTCTCAACCATCAACATGAGTTTGAATATATTATTGCTTGTGCCTTTAGAGAGCGATATTGGTTAGAAAACGATACTTTTCATCTTCCATTCGGCGCGATGACAATAACGCCGGATGATGTGAAGCAAATCTTGAACTTAAACATTGAAGGAAAATCTGTTTCTGAAGGTTTTGACAACAATATGAGTTGGGAAAACCTTTATGTCCTTGTTAAAGACACACTTGGATGGGAGCGAGCTGAGACGGAGAAACATTTTAAGTGGGCTGGTGGAGATAAACCAAATGAAGCAAGAGATGGTCCATCTATACCTGTCAAAAAGATAATGTTGAAGAATCTGAAAGATATGTTTGGAGGAACACAAAAGGCTGTAGTTGAACGTCATGAGGTGATAGATGAAACAAGAGCTCGTGTAAATACGACCCACCGCATACCTATTGCATTCCCTTGGTACCATATTCTTTCACGATAACTCGGGGAATCGAGTAAATGTCCACTATTTACAATGGTTAAAAGATTTCCGGGAGACCAAAAGTATGCTTGGGGCACCACCCAAACCGCTTTTTACTTGATAGTTTTCGAAAAGCTTCAAGGGTTGGAGCCTTTGAACTTCTTTGGGAATGTTGGTCTTTTCAGGTAATTTATATATTTTCGGTTTTGTTATATTTATCATTTTTTTATTGGTTTTATGTATATAATTTTTATGGTTATATATAATTTGTTAGGCATGGGTATATGACCACTTTCCGACCATAAGACCTTCTACATCTTGGTCAGATGATGAGATTGGTCGTCCTACAGGAAAAAAGTTTGTATTCACTGGTACCCAAGTAAAGCACAAAGAAGAGAAGATAGTTGATTTAAGGTTGAAAATGGATGCTCTCACTGTTAAAGATGTAATATTTGATCCTTACATAAATCTAAAGAAAGATAAGTTTGGAGAAGAGATTGATCATCGTGTTTTTTCAAGTTTGGAATCCTACAACGGGCCTTTGTTTCATCCTCATGGGTACGTAATGGCCAATCCACGTCGAGTTCTCCGCCAATATGGTTATGCGCAAGAAAAAGTCACTCAAGATTCTTTCAAATTGTTGGCTAATGCTTCTTCCGTAAAAAGTGCCAATGTTGTGCTCAACTACAGCCCAGAGCCAAGTATTGATGTTTGGAACGACCGCAATAATGCACAATACCAAGTCCATATGAAGGAGCTCATTCCTCCTCTAGGCACAAAGGAAGCCGAAGAAGATTATTTGGAATGGTATTACCATTTTGGTCATCCTCATGTGATCAATAATGATCCGGAAGCGGCAATATATATCCAAAAGGCTCAAGAAAAGAAGAAGCGTGAAGCTGAAAAGAGAAGTGTATTTGATGCGGATTGTAAGGCACTATATTTCAAGACGGTAAGTAAAGTTGTTATTTTTCATGACGCCATTTCACATTTCTACCAGTATGTTTCATAACGTTATAATTTTTTGTACTAATATGTTTCATTTTGATATGTAAAATAGAAAAAGAAATGCCTTCACTTGGCACAAACATTGAAAGGTGAGGCCCTCACAAGTGCACAAGTCTTGATTTTAAATCGAATAATGGAGGTAATGGGCATCCTTCACTCATTTGGAGTCCAATTAAATGGTTTCCGTGCACGTAACCAATCACCACTCTTTTTGTTTTATCCGATTCTTCGTCAAATGGTATCCTTGTCGGTGCAAGTGTGAAACTCAATGCATTTGAGATATAATGGACAACACAATTGAATGCATTGGGGAGTAGTTGGCCGTTTATTGGCATGGACATCCAATACTCACTTGTCAAACATTTATTGCCATGTAACCTCTTTTCCCATGCCACAAACCTTTCATTTAACACCGTCTCGGACTCGTCTTTTTCACATCTCATCATTGGTATGTAATAATCTCGGTGCCCACATAGTTCCATTAAACATTTTTGCCTTACATAGTCAACTTCTTCACAACCCCAATATTTCGTGTCTTCAAAGGGTCCAAGTTGATCCACGAAGACGTGGTAACCACAATCCCCATCTCCATCTACCTCATCCGTGGCCTTAATATAGTCACGAACAAAGTCGGGGAAAAAAAGAAGGTAATTTTCATAAATGATATATAAATTCCGGGAATATCGACCCTTCTCATCTCTAGGGGGTGGTTTGTAAGTTGCGTTTGGAATACGAACCATCCCATTCCTTTCACTTGACATAAATATTCCAGCCATCGGACTTTTTCCTATACTTCTTGCTAATTGTTCAACACCGTCTCCACCGCCAAGTCTTTTTCTTGTTTTTCCTTGGGAGGGAACTTCGCATGCTTTGGAACCTTTTCTTTTATCTCCCCCATCAAAGGTTCTGCATTGTTTGGAACCTTTTCCTTTAACAACTTCGCTTTTTTCTAGTTGTTTGGAATGAAAGACCAGACCTTTTCCTTTGAAATCAACTTTGCTTGTTGAACTTTCTTGAGAGGGAGGCTCAAGATCTTTTTCTTGTACATTTCGATGACTTGGTTCTCCTAAATCCATTTGACCTCTTCTTCGTTTGTTTCTACCTTGAACATCCTCCTCCATCTCATCCTCCTCCATCTCATCCTCCGCCTCATAGGCTTTTCGCAATAATTCAATTCCCGAAGGATCTCTTTTCTTTGATTTTTCCAACAATTCCCTTGCCGTTTTCCTTACTACACTCCTCTTTTGTTTCGTAGAAGGCATCCCCTTTCTCTTCCTCTTAGGTGGTTCCTTCATATTGTTCCTAGTTTGTGGGTATACGAAGTTACTCAACCATATTTGCCTTTGCCCCCGTGTTAATGCATCATATTTCGCGGCTAGCGCTTTTCCGATGTCGGTATCGGCAAATGTTCCTCCAAAATCTTGATCGACTATTGTTTCATGGAATGATAATTGTTGCCAAAATTGATCAACATCTTGTATCGGAATAACTTTGTCATTGTAATTGGCTATGACATGCCGACATGGGAGGCCCAAACTTGTCATGTTAGGACAAACACACTCTCTTTCGTCATAGTTACCCGACTCAAATTGTATCACTTCTTTCATGATCAAATCAATTGCACGATGCGACACTTTATGATTAATTGCATGAAGCCAAGCATTTTATTTCCATTTAGTGTGTCTACTAGATCGTTTTTTTTCTTCAAAATACTCCCTAACTCTATCAAGATCACGAAGGAAATAGGTGTGCATGGCTTGGAATACCGTAACAAATCCACCATCACCACTATGAAGCTTCTTCTTCAACCGGTTGTGAGACGATTCCACCGTACTTGTAGCTTGGTTGCCGAAGTGTCTATATTGGTTTGTGAATGCGGCCACGAACTTCTCTTTGTGCGGATCCAACCAATTGTCCACCAAGTATTCACCATAGTTGGATAACTTCTCAAACTAGCTAATAATATATGAGATCGTTGTTCATAGTCTTCCACGGTGAGAGAATATGCCATGGCTTCCCAATCCTTTTGGAAACTAGCCCATCTTAGTTCCGCCAACCCGTCATCCTTCTTAAATTTCTCTTTGGCTTCCTTTTGTTGATCAACCGGTAGTTTCTTTATTCTTTCCATTTTACTTTTCTTTGTTCGACGAATGATGGTCTTACATTTAGTCTCAATGTTATTCCATAGGTGGAACGTGCAAAGAAGGTGATGAGCATCCGGGAAAACCCTCTCTATTGCATTCAACAATGCTTGTTCCTTGTCGGTGACAATCACCTTTGGAGTATATCCCTCCACGTAGAATAACTTCACTTGTTGTAGTGCCCACACATAACTCTCTTCAAGCTCATTTACCAAGAAGCAAAAAGCGATACTAAACGGAGAGTTGGTGGAAGTTTGTCCAACAATGTTCAACATCGGCATCTCATACTTGTTGGTCTTGTACGTGAAATCCATTAAAAGTACTTGATTGGAGCACCGCGCTAATTGTATAAACTCGGGATGATCCAATATGAGATTCTTTATTTGTTCATCCTCATCTTCATTATGGAAAACCGAATAATTATACTTCTCCCCCAAATGCCTTAATTTTTGCATTTGTTTTCTATTTTCCCATTGTTGATTTTTCAAATTTTTTTTTGGTGTTGTAGATGGTTGGAAAAGTAGAAACATTCTTTGGGTTGAGGATCTTTATATGACCAAGTATATCTAGGGTTTCATACGGTTTTCCGTCATGGAACTTGCATAAGGATGGGATAACAAAGTATCCGGTATGGGATGGTTATGACGACCGCATACAACTTTCTCCAAATACCAATACCACTCCTCACTTTTCTTGTTGTGCTTGAATTGAAGCTTTAACGGGCATTTAGTCTTCTTAGTGAAAGTAGTATTCTTCCTATTCGTCTTTGGTTCATATACGGTACCCTTTTCCGCATGACTTTTACTTTCTCCACTACACTCGCAAACCATTTGAAAGTGGCGGTCATTTGTTGATCCATTAGAAACTATAACACACATAATTAACTTGCCACGTTCTCTAGCCCATTTCTTTGCATCTTCTTTATCTTTCCATCTCTACATGTTCCAAAAACTCAAAGTTAGTAAAAAAACAAAAACATAGTGAATGAGAAAAATATCTTTCCATTAGTTTCAAAAAAGAAAAAAAACACTTACCAAGTCATTCAAATAGTGATGGGATGAATCTTCGGTTAGAATTTTGTTTGCATTAGGTTGAGAAGGCATTGGGCTAGGTGGAAGCACAATCTATCAACCAAAATATCACAATATTAGTCAAAAAAAAAAATAAAAAAACTAGAATTACGTCCTAGTTATAAGGTACACGGACCCAGACGTTTTAGGCATAGGAAAGGTGATGGTTGAAAAATTCATCCTCTAACCTAGACGTTTTCAAATACGGTTGGAAACGATGAAAATATAACCTAGAAGTTTTCACTTACGTATGGAAATAAAAAATCCTAACCAAGACGTAAAACAAGTAATAAATACCCATGCAAAAACTATTTACGTTTGGGTTTTGGATGAATTTAACCTAGGCGTAATTCTCAAGTTTTGTCCTATTGGAAACCAGTTACGTTTGGAATTCTTCTAAAGCTAGGCGTAAACAAAACTTACGGTTGGCAACGAAGCAAAACCCTCTTCCAAACCCAGACGTAAAACTCAATTACGGTTGGAACGAAGCCCAACCCAACCGTAATTTGCCATGAAAGTCTAAAAATTATATCAAATTTATTATCGTTCTTAAGCTAGTTTTCAACGAAATTGAACCCATGGGAGATAGTTTAGAGGTGTACCTATTGATTTTCAACCATTGGTTCTTCACTTCGTTGATTTATTTCTTCAATTGGTGGAGATTCATCATCACTTTGTGTTAAACCCTCTCTACCATCTAACAAATCATCAATCTCTTGGTCTCCAACATGAGAAATGTAAAACTTGTTTTCTCTATCATACAAAGATTCACCCACCTCGAATTTGTAACTTGTTTCATCCATTTTTGTTGAGTGAATCAAACAATCTAGGTAACCCACAATTTGGGGATATGAAAATTAATTGGGGGAACCAATAGTGTCTGCTAAGGGGTGTTTTTGGGGGGAAAAATACTAAAGTACCCTTCCCTCAAAATAAAAATCAAAAAACTTAAAATAATAAAAAAATATCATATCCCCCATTTCCATCTCCACTTCTTATTAATCTTTTTAGGGTTATGTTTATGGGTAAAAATCGTTTCCGCCGATTTCGGTAAATTCGGTAGGTGAGTGAGAAACTGGTTCAAACCCTAAAAAAATGCGCTGCACGTGAGCACTTTATTGATTCGAGAGATCAATCTGTACAAGTCCGGCCTAAACCAAGAAATGGCCGTTCCAGACTTGCTTCGGTCACAAAGTGGAGGAGAAGGGTTGATTTGGGGAGGAAGCAAAGAAAGGTGTTGAGACCAGAATAGTGCAGGAGAGTAGTGTCTCGACTTGTATCAGAAAGTGAAAGCTTCGGAAGCTTGCAAGAGATGAAAACTTTTTTGGAGAGCTTGCAAAGTTGCCTTTTCTGTGAGTGTTGTGTTTTTCTCATGACCGAGACTTGTTGTGTGGTGGAAATAGGTAAGACCTATTTATACAAGTCGAGATTGAAACGTACCCTGGCCTCATGAAGGAAGAGAGTAAAGGGTGAAATAATGGGAGGAGGTGGTAACCGCATGGTGTTTATGGGTGAAAACGTTTTCACCATTATTTCCTCGTTTATTTGACCGCTTTATTCCTATTCACGCTTTCTTAATGTGAGCGTAATGTACGCTGCATGCTGTGACCGCCAAACCAAGACCCGGAAAGCATCCCCAGTTTGTGTTGATGTCTCGAGTGTTGGTTGCACCTTGAGTGCAAGTGGCGCTGCTAGTGGCGCGTGTGGCATGTGCCAATGACATGTGCGGAATGCCTTTGTTGCGAGTTGCACCTTGAGTGCAAGTGGTAATGCCAGAGCTGCTAGTGGCGTGTGTGGCATGTGCGGAATGCCTTTGTTGCGGGTTACACCTTGAGTGCAAGTGGCAATGCCAGAGCTGCTAGTGGCGTGTGTGGCATGTGCGGAATGCCTTGGTGGTAGGTTGTACGTTGACTGTAAGTGGCACTGCCAGAGCTGCTAGTGGCGTGTGTGGCATGTGCCAATGGCGTGTGCGGAATGCCTTGGTGGTAGGTTGCACGGTTTGCAAGTTAGGCTACCAGCGTGGGTTTTGGCATGTGTCAATGGCACGTACGACCAAGTTGTCCTAGGTTGCACGGCTTGCAAGTTAGGCTACCAGCGTACGTGTTTGGCATGTGTCAATGGCACGCATGGCCATTAGGGTAACGTCCTGGTAAGAAAAGTTACCAGCGATGCGTGTTGGTATGTGCCAATGGCATGCTCGGCCATTAGGGCCACGTTCTGGGAAGAAAATATACCAGCGATGCGTGTTGGCATGTGCCAATGGCATGCTCGGCCATTAGGGCCACGGCTTGGTAAGAAAAGCTACCAGCGAGCGCGTTGGCATGTGCCAATGGCATGCTCGGCCATTAGGGCCACGACCTGGTATGAAAAGCTACCAGCGATGCGTGTTGGCATGTGCTAATGGCATGCTCGGCCATTAGGGCCACGGCCTGGTAAGAAAAGCTACCAGCGATGCGTGTTGGCATGTGCCGATGGCATGCTCGGCCATTAGGGCCACGGCTTGGTAAGAAAAGCTACCAGCGAGCGCGTTGGCATGTGCCAATGGCATGCTTGGCAATTAGGGCCACGGCACAGTTAGAAAAGCTACCGGCGATGCGTGTTTGCATGTGCCAATGGCATGCTTGGCCATTAGGGCCATGGCCTAGTAAGAAAAGCTACCAGCGATGCGTGTTGGCATGTGCCGATGGCATGCTTGGCCATTAGGGCCACTGCTTGGTAAGAAAAGCTACCAGCGAGCGTGTTGGCATGTGCCAATTGCATGCTCGGCAATTAGGGCCACGGCCTGGTAAGAAAAGCTACCAGCGATGCGTGTTGGCATGTGCCAATGGCATGCGTGGCCAATTTGGGTCACGGCCTGGTAGGAAAAGCTACCGGCGAGGGTGTTGGCATGTGCCAATGGCATGCGTGGCCAATTTGGGTCACGGCCTAGTAGGAAAAGCTACCAGCGAGCGTGTTGGCATGTGCCAATGGCATGCGTGGCCAATTTGGGTCACGGCCTGGTAGGAAAAGCTACCAGCGAGCATGTTGGCATGTGCCAATGACATGCGTGGCCAATTTGGCCTAGGTTGCACGGTTTGCAAGCCTAGGCGCGGGCGCCATTTTGGCATGGCGTGGCTAGGGCCAAGGTAAGGGTGCTTGGCTTGGCGTGGCGTGACTAGCGTAGCTAGGGCCAAGGCAGAGTGCGTTTGGCATGGCGCAGCTAGCTCGGGCTAAGTGTGGCTGGCATGATTTGCCATTGGCACGGAGGTGCGTCTAGCATGGTTGGCATGCTTTGGCGCGTTTGGTGTGACTAGCATAGCTAGGGCCAAGGCAGAGTGCGTTTGGCATGGCGCGGCTAGCTTGGGCTAGGTATGGTTGGCATGGTTTTCCATTAGCACGGAGGTGCGGCTAGCATGGTTGGCATGCTTTGGCGCGTTTGGTGTGACTAGCATAGCTAGGGTCAAGGCAGAGTGCGTTTGGCATGGCGCGGCTAGCTTGGGCTAGGTGTGGTTGGAATGATTTGCCATTAGCACGGAGGTGCGGCTAGCATGGTTGGCATGCTTTGGCGCGTTTGGTGTGACTAGCATAGCTAGGGCCAAGGCAGAGTGCGTTTGGCATGGCGCGACTAGCTTGGGCTAGGTGTGGTTGGCATGGTTTGCCATTGGCACGGAGGTGCGGCTAGCATGGTTGGCATGCTTTGGCGCGTTTGGTGTGGCTAGCATGATTTTCCATTGGCACAGAGGTAAGGCTAGGGCCAAGGCAAAGATGTTTGGCTTGGCGTGGTGTGACTAGCGTAGCTAGGGCCAAGGAAGAATGCGTTTGGCATGGCGTGACTAGCTTGGGCTAGGTGTGACTGGCATGATTTGCCGTTGGCACGGAGGGGAATTAGGGTTTTGTTCGTTGTAACCCTAATTTGAAAAAATACCCCCTATTAATTACTCACTACATGCATTGAATGTTCTAATAAATGTGTCACCGGTGACATTAGGTTATTCGGGGTTTTACGATTTTACCCTTTGTCTAAAAACCACCATCAACATTAAGTCCCCTGCTTAGCTCGGAACAGGGGCTTTGTTGCGAGGTAAGCATAAGATGGTGAAAAACTATCAGCAGTAAATCGTAAAGAGAATTGAGGAGGCTTGTATAACCTTTTTATAGATAGGATTTGGAATCCTTGCCTCTGGCAGTTTTGCACAAATCGGGAGGCTGGCACAATTGGGAAGTCAGCATCATTGAGAGACAGGAAGCTGGGCATCATTGAGAAGTTGACGCGAGTTGGGAAACTGAGCGTGCTAGCTGGCGGGACCGGCGCAAGGTGTGGAAGCTGATTGTGCTAGCTGGCGGGACCGGCGCAAGGTGGGGAAGCTGATCGTGCTAGCTGGCGGGACCGGTGCAAGGTGGGGAAGCTGAGCGTGCTAGCTGGCGTGACTTGGGCGGTCATTGGGAAGTTGGCGCAATTGGTGGGGCCGATGTAAACAAGGAGGGAGCAGGCGTTTCGACAGATAGCAAAGTTTCCTTATTTTTCCTTCCTTCACACGCGGCTTCCATCGGGTATCACCTGTGCTAAAATCTGGAAGAGTTATGTCCTTCATTGCTTCTAACCAGCGTAATTGCATCATCTCCCTCGTTTGAAAAAGAGTTCTTCTTGTTGAGTTTCTCTCTTTGTCATGTCGCACAGAGACGAATCATCTTCTAACCAGCCAGATTCTCCAGGTGAAGGCGCGAGGTATGACTCTTGCAGGAGCATCCCAATAAGGGTTATTTGGGTTAAGAAAATCATACCGGTATGTTTTCTTCTTCTTTGGTGGACTGACGTACGCTTTACCGCTTGTTTGATGAATGGAAAATTTCCCTTTTGTGCAGAGATATCCCGTTGGAGCATGCGTTACTGTTATCGACGAGGATGACCTAGTCGTTCCCCTCCCTTCAAATCCAACCTTGTTGACTGCTGCAGACTTGGAGAACGCCTGATTTAGGGCTCTCTTGTCATGAATACCCCTATGCAGTTTGTCGTTTTGGAACTCGTATGAGGTGTCTCTCCTCCAATACCGGAATGTTGGCGGTTTCCTGGTGCGGAAAGAATTCGTGGTCCTTTATACAAGGACATGGAAGACATACGGCCATATCGCTACCAGGAGCGTAGTGAAGTGCTGTTCTTCCGCCTTGGTTTCCGTAGTGAACTGTCTTTTGCCAATGATTGCTGAGATGGAGAATATGTCCATCCGTCTTGCTTAGAGAGTCACCATTCAAAGGTGGGAGAACATGGTGTCCACTGTGAATCCTTGGAGTTTAATATCATTTGGTTGCGGCATCGTCTCAATATTGTGAAAGTCGACAGAAGCTGGTATTCTTGCTGGTGTGATTGGCGATTTTTAGCAATAGATCTCCTTCCTTAAAAACCCTGGATTTTACATGGCTGTTGTACGCCCTGGAAATCCTATTTCTGTATGCTTGTGCATGTCCCTCCTCTCGGGATCTTATGGAGTCTATAATATCTAGTTCCACGATTCTTGCATTGAGTGTTTCGGCTTCATTCCACTGAGGTCCACTTGCCGTGGCGATTCTGGCAGACGGGATCTTGATTTCCGCTGGGAGGATCGCGTATGTACCGTAGACGAGGGAGTAAGGAGACATGCCCGTGGATCTTCTAGGAGATGCTCTGTACGCCCAGAGAGCCATTGGAAATTATTCGTGCCAGGTCCTGGTATTGTCGTGTACTGTTCGGCTGAGGATTCAGATCAGAATCTTGTTGGTACTTTCGGCTTGACCATTTCCCTGGGGATAGTAGATGGTAGAGAAGACTTGTTTAATGCCGTACCTCTCAAGTAGTTCCTGTACTTGCTTATTAGCAAAAGGCGTGTCGTTGTCGGTGATGACGTGTTTAGGTACGCCAAAACAGCAGATGATGTGTTCCTTGAATAACGCCGCGATCGTGGCTCCAGTGGTTCCTTCCAGCGGGAAAGCTTCAACCCACTTGGTAAAGTACTCGGTCGCGGTTATTATGTATTCATGCTGTTTTGAGGATGGCGGGTTGGTCTTCCCAATGATGTCGAGTCCCTAGCTATAAAAGGGCCACGGGATACTTATCGAGTGCAGGGGTGTTGGAGTCGCGTGGATGATGTTTCCGTGAATCTGGCATTCTCGGCATTTCTAAACGAAAGTAGCCGCGTCGTCTTCCATGGTCGGCCAGTAGTACCTCTCGTGTATCTGCAGGAACAGTTTTTGTTTCCCTTGGTGTTCGCCTTCGTGCATTTCTCTTAACATAATTGGGATTTCTGTATCGCCCAAACACCGCAGTAGACTTCCTCCGAAACTCTTGCGATATAAAACCCCATCATAGAACATGAATTTTTTTTTGGACTTTTGTTTTAGCTTGGACGCATCCTCTTTGTCAGTAGGGAGAATGCCGTCGCGAAGGAAGCCGATGTACGGCTCCTGTCAGTCCCCGGTGTGACTGATGTTGAGGACCTCTGTCTGACATAGGGGTGCCTGGAAATTGGGACACGCCTTCTGGAGTAATCGAGATTGGTCTTCCATCTCCGGCCAATAGTATCCAAGTCGTTGTAAACGACGGTAGAGGGTTACTACTGATGTTATTCCACAGACTTCGGCATGGACATGTTCAAGTTGTTGTGAATGCTTGCATGGTCGAAAACTTCTGGCGCCCCGGGATGAAATAGGGAGACGTTCCATTGTCGATGCGCTGCTATCAAGTCTTTCGGGACTTTGTTCCAAGTTAATCCTTCAAACCATCTTCTGAATCTTGGACTATCGTACGGAATGGGATGCGGTGAGAAGTCCCCGGTCATACTTCGGTTTGATATGATGGCATGGATGAATACGTGAATGTAACCTTCTGGCATGCTTTTGGAGTTTTCGGTGCACATGTACGGCTTCATGTTGAGAAATTCCCGCGTCTCGTAAAACCTCGATAGTGATGATGTTGAAATCAATAATAACCTGGTTGAGGGAGTGAAAGCATCTCATATTTGGTAGTCCCCATGCATAACCTACTTTCATTATATCGCCTTGAACCCCCCTCCACGGGATTTGATATAAGCCTATCATACTCTTCTGGATGTGACACTGGGATGCTCAGAAATTACATGATGACATATTCTGGATAGTGAAGGATCGGGATCCTCTGCGGCCTCGTAAAGTGTTAAAGGCGACTTCTAGACAGAGAGGTGATTATATTCTTGCGCTGCACCCTTGAAGAGTAGAGGACCTTGTTGTGGGTACGGCTTTTTGGTGGACTGTGTCTTCGGAGCTTTGACAGTAAAGGGATCTCGTGTATATCTTCCGTCCTCAAGTATGGTTTACGTGTTTCCATCTTTGTAGTAATTGCCGCTGCGGTGAAGCTCTGGCTGGTATCAACGAATGAGGGGCAACAGTTCTTGGTAGGAGATGTAATCAGGAGAGACTACATTGTCGTGGTAACAAAGTAGGTTGGCTGATATTCTATGGGCTTCCGTGGAAATAAAAGGATTGGATGGATGCGTAAGAGAGCAAACTGTCCATGATCACGAGTTTTGGCGAGATGGATTAAAAGGTGTCCATGACTACGAAGATTGACTGGCTGTGACTATATTCCTTGATATGGGGAGTGTGGCGGCACGACCCTTTGCAGGAAGGAGTGGCATTGAAGCGAACGTTGAAGCGAAGCCGCTGCTGGAGAACGTTGATGCGTAGCTACTTCTGGAGAGAACGTTGATGCGGAGCTACTTCTGGAGAGAACGTTGAAACGACGTCTCGCAACTCTCAGAGCCTTGACGGTTACCATTTTGAAGTCGTAGGCCGCATCACGTTCTGTCAAACTCGACATCCCTCAAGAGAACAGAGGTTAGGAGTCCCCAGTTCCATCTATCGATCATGCTTTCTATGAGAGGTTGGGGTTTGGGAACGGCTTCCATGGCTGGAAACGCCTGCTTTCCTGATGCAGTGCGGTTGAGGGGTGCAAATATGTCTTGACGCTACGCCTTGGAGAAACATTCTATCTCACATAACTGTTTCATCATAGTCTGTACGACTTTGTGGGCAAAGTTCCCATTGTGCGGGTCCTGACGGGAAAAGGGTCTCCTTGAACTCAGGAGAGTTGTTGATTTCCCTTGCTTTCGATTTTGGAGAAGTCTTTCATGATCTTCACGTGTGACAAAATTGGATTGCTTATCCCCTTCTACTGGGCGTTCAAGAGCAACGCGAGCCTCTTCATCTATAAACGCACGTCCTGCTGAAGTATCTTTTGTCTTTTCATCAAATCAACAGAGCTAAAAGGAGGTCGGATTCTTCCGGATCTTCCAGTATCTTGCCCTGATGGTGGAGTAGCGTCTCTGGTGATGGTTGGAGCTGCCATGCTTGAAGAACCGTTGGGTTGGCGGAAGCGGCTCTGGTTCTGGTGATCGTAAGTGTATCGTGCAGATATTACACGGTTTTGATCACGAAGTGCTGGAGCCATGGCGCTGTTTCGAAGGGCGAGGATGGTGCTGGAAGGGCGCAAGATGTTAGCGCTGGAAGGATGTAAACTTTTAGCACAGAGTGTGGTACTGCGGATGGCATGCGCGTGCGGCATTTGTGCCTGGAAAGCGCATCAGGTAAGCGCATCTGGGATGCGTCTGGTAGGCGCTGGATCGTCTTGGAATGGGCGCTGACTTGGTGTGGACGATGGTTAGGAATGGACGCTGACTTGGATTTCGGTATGGTGTGGACCATTGGCTTGGCACGGTGCTGGCTTGGCGTGGCTCGGACTTGTTTCTACAGGCCCAGTTGCCTCTTCCCGTACATAGCTCAAACAGGAAATCCTTTCCTTATTCAAATTCCAAAAAGTGTTATGCTTATGAAATGGGTTGGCTCCCCTTTTTACCTTGTATCTTTGTTATCACGTCATGGTGTTAGCAGTAGCGCGGTAGTGATGAAGTGGGCAAGCATATTCCAGCTATGTACTCCAGCGTTTCTCTTTCAATTTGTTTTATTGTTTTCTTGTGCTGGTGCAAACCATACCCATAGGTATGCCATTCATAAACTTGTGTAAATACTTCATCATAAATAATTCTTCAAATGTAGTAACGTCTACTAATAGTGACAGGTAATTATTATTGTGCAAAGTAGGTACGTACGGGTAGGTGACCTTTTTTTTTTTGAAAGGCAAACAAAGCGCCTGGTTTATGGTTTTTGTCTTCCTAGATTTCTTGGGTTGATAGATAAATGTTACCTTGACAGTTTGGGTTATTCTTTTTGGAATGAATTGTTTAGGAGTTGATTGGTTTAGTTATGATTTAAAGTGACGCAAACATCCCAGGAAAACCATGGAACCGTATGTTGGTAGATGACATGGGATGAAACATAACATGGCTATCGGTTTTATCAGAACTTGAAAAAGAAAACCACGTATTTTTGTCTAGATAAGACTTACTCGGTTTCTCAGGTCTTCTGATAAGAATAAACTTTCCGGGTGCAAGACCAAGTTTTTTTTTTTTTGAGAAACATGGTCATGGGAAGTCCCAGTCTTCCCAATCGTTGCTGAGTTGTCGGATAACCGTGCCGTTAATCCCTGGGCGGATCTTTTTGCTTTTAGCCTGTGAGAAGTCCCCAGTTTTTTTGTGTAGTCTTTACGACTGGTAACCGGGTTGTCTGGTAGTTGAGTCGGATTGGGTCGCCTTCCTCTACCATCTTGACATCTGGGTCGAAGAACGAGATCGACAGTCTGAAATTGTAGCCTATAGATCAATCATCCCGATGTGGTCGCCAATTGTTTATGGGTAAAAATCGTTTCCGCCGATTTCAGTAAATTCGGTAGGTGAGTGAGAAACTGGTTCAAACCCTAAACAAATGTGCTGCATGTGAGCACTTTATAGATTTGAGAGATCAATCTGTACAAGTTCGGCCTAAACCAAGAAATGGCCGTTCCAGACTTGCTTCGGTCACAAAGTGGAGGAGAAGGGTTGATTTGGGGAGGGAAGCAAAGAAAGGTGTTGAGACCAGAATAGTGCAGGAGAGTAGTGTCTCTACTTGTATCGAGAAAGTGAAATCTTCGGAAGCTTGCAAGAGATGAAAGCTTTTTTGGAGAGCTTGCAAAGTTGCCTTTTCTGAGAGTGTTGTGTTTTTCTCCTGACCGAGACTTGTTGTCTGGTGGAAATAGGTAAGACCTATTTATACAAGTCGAGATTGAAATGTACCCCTGGCCTCATGAAGGAAGAGAGTAAAGGGTGAAATAATGGGAGGAGGTGGTAGCCGCATGGTGTTTATGGGTGAAAACGTTTTCACAATTATTTCCTCATTTATTTGACCGCTTTATTCCTATTCACGCTTTCTTAATGTGAGCGTAGTGTACGTGCATCTTTGTGACCGCCAAATCAAGACCCCGGAAAGCATCCCCGGTTTGTGTTGATGTCTCGAGTGTTGGTTGCACCTTGAGTGCAAGTGGCGCGTGTGGCATGTGTGGAATGCCTTTGTTGCGAGTTGCACCTTGAGTGCAAGTGGCAATGCCAGAGCTGCTAGTGGCGTGTGTGGCAAGTGCCAATGGCATGTGCGGAATGCCTTTGTTGCGGGTTGCACCTTGAGTGCAAGTGGCAATGCCAGAGCTGCTAGTGGCGTGTGTGGCATGTTCCAATGGCATGTGCGGAATGCCTTGGTGGTAGGTTGTACGTTGAGTGTAAGTGGCACTGCCAGAGCTGCTAGTGGCGTGTGTGGCATGTGCCAATGGCGTGTGCGGAATGCCTTGGTGGTAGGTTGCACGGTTTGCAAGTTAGGCTACCAGCGTGGGTTTTGGCATGTGTCAATGGCACGTACGGCCAAGTTGTCCTAGGTTGCACGGCTTGCAAGTTAGGCTACCAGCGTACGTGTTTGGCATGTGTCAATGGCATGCATGGCCATTAGGGTAACGTCCTGGTAAGAAAAGCTACCAGCGATGCGTGTTGGTATGTGCCAATGGCATGCTCGGCCATTAGGGCCACGTTCTGGTAAGAAAATCTACCAGCGATGCGTGTTGGCATGTGCCAATGGCATGCTCGGCCATTAGGGCCACGGCTTGGTAAGAAAAGCTACCAGCGAGCGCGTTGGCATGTGCGAATGGCATGCTCGGCCATTAGGGCCATGGCCTGGTAAGAAAAGCTACCAGCGATGCGTGTTGGCATGTGCCAATGGCATGCTCGGCCATTAGGGACACGGCCTGGTAAGAAAAGCTACCAGCGATGCGTGTTGGCATGTGCCGATGGCATGCTCGGCCATTAGGGCCACGGCTTGGTAAGAAAAGCTACCAGCGAGCGCGTTGGCATGTGCCAATGGCATGCTTGGCCATTAGGGCCACGGCCTGGTAAGAAAAGTTACCAGCGATGCGTGTTTGCATGTGCCAATGGCATGCTTGGCCATTAGGGCCATGGCCTGGTAAGAAAAGCTACCAGCGATGCGTGTTGGCATGTGCCGATGGCATGCTTGGCCATTAGGGCCACGGCTTGGTAAGAAAAGCTACCAGCGAGCGTGTTGGCATGTGCCAATTGCATGCTCGGCAATTAGGGCCACGACACTGGTAAGAAAAGCTACCGGCGATGCGTGTTGGCATGTGCCAATGGCATGCGTGGCCAATTTGGGTCACTACTGGTAGGAAAAGCTACCAAATGAGGGTGTTGGCATGTGCTAATGGCATGCGTGGCCAATTTGGGTCACGGCCTGGTAGAAAAAGCTACCAACGAGCGTGTTGGCATATGCCAATGGCATGCATGGCCAATTTGGGTCACGGCCTGGTAGGAAAAGCTACCAGCGAGCGTGTTGGCATGTTCCAATGACATGCGTGGCCAATTTGGCCTAGGTTGCAACGTTTGCAAGCCTAGGCGCGGGCGCCATTTTGGCATGGAGTGGCTAGGGCCAAGGTAAGGGTGCTTGGCTTGGCGTGGCGTGGCGTGACTAGCGTTGCTAGGGCCAAGGCAGAGTGCGTTTGGCATGGCGCGACTAGCTCGGGCTAAGTGTGGCTGGCATGATTTTCCATTGGCACGGAGGTGCGGCTAGCATGGTTGGCATGCTTTGGCGCGTTTGGTGTGACTAGCATAGCTAGGGCCAAGGCATAGTGCGTTTGGCATGGCACGACTAGCTTGGGCTAGGTTTGGGTGGCATGGTTTGTCATTAGCACGGAGGTGCGGCTAGCATGGTTGGTGTGACGGACCGGATAATTACGCCTTTGGCGCGTTGCCCCGTAGGCCGTAACTTCCCCGATGCGCCATGATGATGCTACGATCCGGGCCTTTAAAGCTAGGCAAATGCACGTCCATTTTCCCTTGCAAGCATGCTCGTGGAGCATGACGCAGCTAACTTAGCTTCCACACCGTTCCAACTTACCCTTTTCCCCCAAAAGGGTTTACGGCCATAAGGCCAATGCCAATGCGTTTTTCACGCATCTCTGGCTTTGCCTTTACATAGGGAATTCGTCTCTGAATTTCCTTGGTAGCTGAGCAACCGTCATTGTCCAGGTATAAGCCTTGGACTTTGGCGTAGGCCGCACCAAGCCCTTGCCATTTCCTAAGTTACCTCGCTTACCAACTCTTTATAACTTGATAGGAAGTATGAGCATCCACTTACTGGCATGCAACTAAGCCTCATCAAGTCTGGCCACAATCATCTCTTGCGTCGAGCTACCGAGCTTAGATGATATGAGGGGCCAACGTGCTGGACCGGCAATGCTGCAACTCATTGCGGCTGCCTACGTACCCTTCCCTACTCTAAAGGGATCAAGCACAGACCGCAGTTCATCCACGAAGGGACAAGAAACTCATTCAAACTCGTTTGCTAGGCCGTGGCCAAGCAATAGTGGTAAAGGCCTAGTCCGTATAGGCCGTTCCGTCAAAATGCATCCAAGTGGTCCGCAATATGGCATAACGATGCCTAAGCGCCAAATGCCCTCTTCGCGAGGCTACGCAACTATAAATGAGCCTTAGGCATCATTTATACTCTTTCGGCTAAGCTATGAAGCTTACTTGGTACATAGTCCGCATATGCACCTTCAACCAACTAACCCTCCCTATATATGTCTTAATGGAATTTCTACAAGTATGGAAAGGGGAGCATATTGACATGCTTCACTATTCATGGCCGTTGCCATGAATTTCTCGAATGACCGGCCAAGATGGTCAGTACATTCGATCCCGGCTCACATGCGAGTTCCACTGTCCCGCCATGTTGGCCGTCCACGCCGACCCGATGTCCGGCCATGTTGGCCGTCCATTTTTTTCGATGTCCGGCCATGTTGGCCGTACATTTTCAAGGTCATCTACCCAACTGACCTAATGCATCATTTGATGCAGGATTGGCTCTTGGCCAATGTAGCTTCCAACCAATGCCATATTGGCCTTAGCCAATATGCATATGCGATGTGCCTTACTTGGCACCATATACGGCCCAGGGCCAAATGCATCTCACCATGCAAAGGAAGCTTTGGATGAAGCTTCGTCACAAGCAAATGGCGCATCTTTTAGCATGCGCCATGCTAAAAACACGGGGTGTTACAGTTGGCATGCTTTGGCGCGTTTGGTGTGACTAGCATAGCTAGGGCCAAGGCAGAGTGCGTTTGGCATGGCGCGGCTAACTTGGGCTAGGTTTGTGTTGGCATGGTTTTCCATTAGCACAGAGGTGCGGCTAGCATGGTTGGCATGCTTTGGCGCGTTTGGTGTGACTAGCATAGTTAGGGCCAAGGCAGAGTGCGTTTGGCATGGCGCGGCTAGCTTGGGCTAGGTGTGGTTGGCATGGTTTGCCATTGGCACGGAGGTGCGGCTAGCATGGTTGGCATGCTTTGGCGCGTTTGGTGTGGCTGACATGATTTGCCATTGGCACAGAGGTGCGGCTAGGGCCAAGGCAATGATGTTTGGCTTAGCGTGGTGTGACTAGCGTAGCTAGGGCCAAGGCAGAATGCGTTTGGCATGGCGCGGCTAGCTTGGGCTAGGTGTGGCTGGCATGATTTGCCATTGGCACGGAGGGGAATTAGGGTTTTGTTCGTTGTAACCCTAATTTGAAAAAATACCCCTATTAATTACTGACTACATGCATTGAATGTTCTAATAAATGTGTCACCGGTGACATTAGGTTATTCGGGGTTTTACGATTTTACCCTTTGTCTAAAAACCACCATCAACAGGTTAAAACTTTGAAACCCAAATGTTCCCCATTCTTTTTCAAATTCTAAATTTTCCCCATTTCCTTTCAAATTCTCTTCTCCTTCTCTGCGGGAAGTGATGAAGAACATGTCGGAAATGATAAAGAACATGCCGGAAATGATGAAGACCACGCCGGAAGTGATGAAGACCATGCCGGAAGTGATGAAGAACATGTCGGAAATGATGAAGGTCACGCCGGAAGTGATGAAGACCATGCCGGAATTGATGTAATTCAATGCCGGAACTAAATTCCGGCATGCTCGATATAAATCTATCAATGCCGGTAGTCAAGTGAAAAAAAAATAAATTTTCTGAATACTTTTCATCATGTGCCGGCATAGAAATTTAGGATGAAGATCACACCGGAAGTGAGTTCCGGCATGGTTATTTAGGATGAAGACCACGCCGGAAGTGAGTTCCGGCATGGTTATTTAGGATGAAGACCACGCCGGAAGTGATGAAGAACATGTCGGAAATGATGAAGACCATGCCGGAAGTGATGAAATTCAATGCCGGAAATAAATGCCGGCATGCTCGATATAAATCTATCAATGCCGGTAGTTAAGTGAAAAAAAATATCAATTTTCTGGATACTTTTCATCATGTTCCGGCATAGAAATTTAATCAAAAACCATGCCGGAAGTAGTTCCGGCATGCTCGAAAATCAGATAACTGTGTTACGTCCCCCCGGATAGTGGCAAACAATTTATGAAAATTTCCAGCAAATGCCGGCATGGTTTTTTGGTTGAATACCATGCCGGCACCAAGCTTTTTCAGCTGCAACAATGGTGGATTCAAAGAAAAAAAAAATCAAATTTTCAACCTCTTAGAAGCAATTCTCTCATCACAATCATCTTCCATTTTCAAAAAAAAAAATTCCACTCAAAAACCATTTTCCCTCCTTCTACTCTCAACTAACCAACACAAATTCAAATAAAAATAAATACACACTAATTTATCCCCCAAATACTTAACATTTTACTAATTATAATTAATCAATAATCCTGATTAGTGGGGGCTAGATTAGGAATTAAAAAAATAATTACATAGGGGGTCACCCATAATTGCTATTGGGACACTGTTTTTGTCATGTAGCTATATCCCCCAATTAATTCCCATATCCCCCAATTGCGCGTTAAAAAAAAAACTCCAATTTTTTCTTTTTCCTCTTCTCTCTAGTTTTTTTCCCACATAAACTTTGTCCCAGAATTTACAAATATATATCAAAATTCATCTTCTTAATTTAATTAGATAATAATTAAATTTAATTAAAATTAACTAAATAAATAAGGGTTGTTTGGTCATTACACAATTATTTGAGATAAGGGATTTTTGAAATTACTTACGGGTGACCCGTTTTTGTCCTATTAGGTGACACCCCTCTAATGGAATGTGACGCCCAAATAATAGCCTTCACATAAATACACTTTGAAATATATTGATGTTTCTGTCATATATATATAATATATATGAAGTGTATTCTCAAATATTAGTTCGCTCACCAAAAAGCAATTCACGGACTATGTGGTTTCTTATTAGATGCACGGATCCTTCGCTGCTGATTGCTTTGGATTCTTTTATGGGAAAAAAACGGTTTAGTCCAAAAACGCGTCAAAAAATATGACTTAGTCCATTCCGAGTTAACTAGGTACACTTTAGTCCAAAATTATTTAAAATATGGAAAATATTCAAATAACCTTCCTGATTTACAATTTAGTCCAATTATTTGCATTTTAGTCCAAAATGACTCATGATGATGTCAGCAATTTTAAATAATATAAAAATATTTTAAAACAATTTATCTTTTGAACCGCTTGTCCAAAATTCGCAAACTTTATATATTCGGAAAGTTGTTTCGGAGAGCTACAAAAGGAGTACCCATATGACTATATAATTCTCATTTTGTTTTAATTCTTAGTTTACACTGGTGTACAAACATGTACACTATATAATCCAAAGACGAGACAAGACAAGTTGCACCAGTTTGGACACCACATACAACTTGAATCATCCACCTAAGCATCTGTAACGCTCTTCCCGAAGCCTGCAAAATTAATTTTCTTTATCCTATCTAATGTGTACAAAAAAAGTAAACATGCACAAGATTTACGCACGTTTATGTAGTCATTTTTTGACATGCCCCGCTTTGTACACACCTATAAAAAAATATGCATAAAATCGATCATTCATAACCCACACAAACCTACTTTTTCATGAGAATTACATTAGTGCACCATTATGTTCACCCCTGCGAACCATACCTAAAGTCGATCCTTCATAACCACACATAAACATACTTTTTAATGGAAAATACACTGGTGCACCAATGAAAAATAGATGCACTATGTACTTTATCAAATTTTTTGGAAAGTAGGTATAACAAATAGAGTAAAATAATGAAGTAATGCTTTTCCAGTACATTAAGCTTCTCTTCAATAGTTAATGTGATGGGATGAAGGGTATTGTAGCAGGGGTATAGGGTATAATACCATTAATAATCAACATAAGTACAACTATATACACGTTAATAACCGACGGGTGTATAACTATGAGCAAATTAATTATCAGAAGGTGTTCAACTATGTACTCAGTAGGTGTACAGCTATTTACACATTAACAAGACTAATAATAATAGCAACAAATCATCTTACCGCCTATTCACTTCCTCATGCATTATAGATGAAAGTTCTAGTATCATTCCACTCACTACAACAAAACATACGTTTAGTGACAAAATTTTATATGACTAATAAAATTTTGTCCGCAAATCTAGTGTTTAGGGAGGAATATTTTTTTGGTCACCATATATATTTTTTCCGCGACAAACGGTAAATTTAGTCTTTAAAGTTGTCGCTGTAAATTTTTGTGACCAAATATAGTGACCAAACTTGTCTCCGTCTCAGAAAATTTTTTTGTGACCAAATATAGTGACCAATTATGTCTTTGTCTCTAAATATTTATTTCTGACCAATTATTTTGGTCACGGAATTGGTTTATAGCGACAAAGGAAAATTATAGTCTCCAAACATATTATTTCCAACGATCCAATACTTTTGTCCCTGAATGCATCTTACACTGACAAAATTAGTTTGTCGCCGAAATGAATGCCCGTCAATTAAGGATTTTGCCGTTAGAACTATTAGTATCCAAACAAATTGTTGTCGCAAATGGACTACATTTTTCTACCGACGGAAAAAAGTTGGTCTCACGAAAAACTATTGCCGACAACGTGTAACTTTTGTCCTTATATCTATTTACATGAGACAAAATTAGTTTGTTGCCGAAATGAATGCCCGTCAAATAAGGATTTTGCCGTTAGAACTATTAGTATCCAAAAAAAAAAATTGACGCAAATGGATTGTTTTCTACTAACAAAAAAAATTTTGGTCTCCGAGAAAAACTATTCTTCGACAACGTGTAACTTTTGTCTATTTATCTATTTATGCGAGACAAAAATTAATTCGTTCGGAAAAACTATTGCGGACAACGTGTGACTTTTGTCCCTATGTCTATTTATGCAGACAAAAAATTCATTCGTCATCCAAATGAATACGAAGCAAATCTGAAATTCTGTCGTTAAAATTTTGTTAGCGGCAAGACAAATTGTGGTATGTAAATCCGAATATTTCGCGACTCAAATATGACTCTTCACGAGAATAATCGTCGACTCGCTAGTGACGCGAATCGATGATTGTATTTGATCATTGCTCCCTTCAGCAGCTTCAGACTTGGGAAATATATAGCGTACAGAAACTGAAACCATAATTTGCCTTGATTAAGTCCCAACATAAGAGTCGGCTCACTGCCGATGAAATTACCCCAAAAGACATGGAATTCTGCACACAAAGAAGCATTAGATGGCCAGCACACAACCAAGCCTTGATTAAGTCCCAACATAAGGGTAATATGGTCATTTTCACTGATCATTAATATTTACTTTATTTATTTATGATAAGGGTAGTATGGTCATTTTCACGGTCTCGTAATATTTATTATACTAATTTCCATGAAGGGTAATATGGTCATTTTCACAGTCAGTAATATTTAATTTACTTATTTCCGATAAGGGTAGTCGGGTCATTTTCACTGTCTCCATAGTATTTATTGCCCTAATTTCCATTAAGGGAAATATGGTCATTTTTGATCAGTAATATTTACTTTATTTATTTCTTATAAGGGTAGTCTAGTCATTTTCGGTCTCAATAATATTTTTTGAACTAATTTGCGATAAGGGTAATATGGTCATTTTCACGGTCTTCAAAAATTTTATTGCCTTATTAGATGAGGGTAGTATGGTCATGTTCAATTCTGATATATTTCGTAGTCAGTTCATCAGAACGAGAAACTCCGATTTACTCTAGTAATCTTTGAACATGTGATGTTCAATTCTGATATATTTCGTCTCCAGTTCATCCGAACGAGAAACTCCGATTTACTCTAGTAATCTTTGAACAAGTGATGTTCAATTCTGATATATTTCGTCCCCAGTTTATCAGAACGACAAACTCGCGTCTTACTGTAGTAATCTTTGAACCCGTGATGTTCAATTCTGATATATTTCGTCTTCAGTTCATTCGAACGAGAAACTCGAGTCTTACTCTAGTAATCTTTGAACCTGTGATGTTCAATTCGGATATATTTCGTCTCCAGTTCATCCGAACGAGAAACTCGGGTCTTACTCTAGTAATCTTTTAACCTGTGATGTTCAATTCTGATATATTTCGTCTCCAGTTCATCCGAACGAGAACTCAGGTCTGGCTCTAGTAATCTTTGAACCTGTGATGCTCAATTCTGATATATTTCGTCTTCAGTTCATCCGAACGAGAAACTCAGGTCTTACTCTAGTAATGTTTGAACCTGTGATGTTCAATTCAGGAATATTCCGAAGGAATCTTATCTGTAAATGGATGGATTCATCGTTCTTACGAAGTTTCCGACTTATAGTAGTCCACTAACGGGCAGGTTCCGATCTCGGAGCCAGAGTTTGCATACAATATGCCAGAATAGGGTTTGTTTAATGTTTCAGGAATATTCCGAAGGAATCTTATCTGTAAATGGATGGATTCATCGTTCTTACGAAGTTTCCGACTTATAGTAGTCCACTAACGGCCAAGTTTCGATCTCGGAGCTATGGTATGCATATAATATGCCAGAATATGGTTTGTTTAATGTTTCAGGGAATATTCCGAAGGAATCTTATCTGTAAATGAATCGACACTGAGCTTCATATTTATCGATTTCGATGATGTATCCTGCTAAGTTTGAAGGTTGAACCCTCTCAGAGCTTCTTGGTTCATAGTTAATTTGTCGTTATACCACATTTGAAGTTGGAATCAACACTGATCTTCATGTTTATTGATTTAGATGATGTATCCTGCTAAGTTTGAAGGTTGAACCCTCTCGGAGCTTCTTGGTTCATAGTTTGTTTGTCGTTATGCCACATTTGAAGTTCGAATCAACATTAAGCTTCATATTTATCGATTTAGATGATGTATCCTGCTAAGTTTGAAGGCTGAACCCTCTCGGAGCTTCTTGGTTCATAGTTTGTTTGTCGTTATGCCACATTTGAAGTTCGAATCAACATTAAGCTTCATATTTATCGATTTCTATGATATATCATGCTAAGTTTGAAGTTAGAACCCTCCCGAGCTTCTTGGCTCATAGTTTGTATGTTGGTATACCACATTTGAAGTTCGAAACACAAAGAAAGCATGAGTTTGTATTAAAGAGAAATCACAAAGAAACACACCAATTATCGAATTCATTTTTCATTTTCCCGATTCATTCTTATACATTTTTTAGATGTTTTTATATCAAAATGTCGAGAACGATGTCCTAAATTTATTAATATTTTTTTTGGATTTTTTTCATGTCGAAGGTTGATAATTAAACCGAAAACATGAGTTCGTATTAACACAAAGAGAAAGCACAAAGACCTTGATCCGTATGACACTCTCAACTTAAATCTACACCGTCCAAATATTTTCCTAATCCGTATGACACCGTCCTACCACATCTTATCCGTTCAAATTCTTTTAGATAAAAGCATTTTTTTTCTCTCACTTATCTTCGTTCACTCAATTTTCTCACGTCTCTCATCTTCTCCTTCGTTCACTTACCTTCGAGAAGAAATAAACGAAGCCATGGCAGCTCCATAGCTCGGAGAAATCGAGAAGATGTAGATTAATTTTCTCTTTGTGGGTCTGGTGATTTTGAGATGCGAGATGACGAAGAAAAGACGATGGAAATTGCTAGAGAGACCAATCTTTTTGTTGATGAAGAAATCAGATCGAGATGAAATGGGGGCAAGAGAGCTGAAAGAAGATTAGTGATGGGGTAAATTTGAGTTGTCTATTGATGTGGTTGAGAAGAGATCGATATGGATTCTTGAAATCAACGAGATGATTGAATCGGAGAAACTTAGGGTTCAAATGAATTGATAGTTTGATTTTGGAAAAATCTAGTTTTAGAAGTGGGAAAGCGATCAATTTCTCTTTGATTCATGTTATTAGATCTGCAGCCAAATCAAAGAGAAGGTGAATATATGGAGATGATAGTGCGGTTTATCTCTTTGGTGATGCTAGTACCGAGGTGATGTTCAAAGGGTTTTAATTGTTTCGAATCTCAGATGCAGTTAGAAGATGAGCTTGAAGTTAGGGTTCTAGTGAAGAAGACTTGCTCTAAGGAGGAACCGAGAAGTTTCTTCCGAGATTGAGGAATCGAGTGACAGGTTTGTTGTTTATTTGTTGAATTTTTAAGTTAATTTTGTCCATGGAGGTTAAAACTTGGAGTTGTGGAACTTTGCTTTGAGCTTCATTTCTTGTTTATTGCGAAAGCGTGAAATTGCAAATGAAATATGGATAAATAGGGTGCATATATTCTGTTCATAGATCTTTAAATGCGTAAATTAGGCGAAGTCGTTTTCATGTACGAAATTCGACCATGTAGGTAGATAAAATCTAGGTGTTGGGTGCCAAAACATGTATAGGATACGATTACATGTATAGGAGCTAAATTGTCCAGCGAAGACCCCAGAAAAATGTAGGCCTTTGCAGTTTGGGTTATGGAATTTTGCTTTGAGTTTCATTTCTTCTTTGATGTATACAAATTGATAATTGTTCCTTTAAAACCCTTATGGTGTACAATTTTTTGAAACCCCGAATCGGTCAACTTTGGGGGAGCCCCATGGACAACTTGCGGTCGGGATGGGGACTTGGAAAGACCTCGGGAATGAGTTAGCCAACCCCATGGCGGGCGGGGCTGTTTCTCGGTTGGTTGTTCGATTAACTCTTTACCAATACTAAATTCTCCTACCTGGTTGTTGGAAGATATGGATGGTGGTGTAACTCCAAGTTTGTTCCCATTACACCGTTGTAAAACTTTGCATCTGGTTTGTATTCGTTTCCCTTTTCTTTGGTATATTATTATCATCCCATGCCGACTTGGCCTGTTAAGGGTGCTCGAAGATGCTAATTTCTCTAATTCAAGTTGATTAATACTACGGAGGTTAGGCATGCTCAAGGAGTTCATAATGTAGAAGCTGAAAAGGACGACATAGCATATCTATCTTACTCACTTTTTGATGCACCTCTTACCCCTCTAGGTTGGAAACAAGTCATTTCTTTGTTCCGTGTAATTATTTACTTGAATACATGGGTTTATAGTTGGATATCTCTATTTTGTAGACTTCGGCGGTGGGCTTAACACGAATTGTGATAAACTGATAATATTGAGCAATCTTAACAGGTTGATAATTTGCGAAATCATGTTCATGACTAGGGCTTATCAAGAAGATTGAGCTGGTAGTTGTATCTCCTATGTTGAGGTAAGATAACCACTTAAAACTGCAATGTGCTATTGCATTGAGAATCAAAATAACCACTAGATAGTGTCGATTTTTTGGATTTTTAGTGAGTAAGTTTTGCAGGGAAGGAAACTGTATGTAACATTTAGTTGTCTTTTTTGATGCAAAGCTTGTCATAAGAGTCATATTGAACTCTACCAGATGGTCCCCCAAGTTACTATGGTCCCCCAAGTTACTCTATTAACTGGTGTGGTGGTGTTACTGACTGTAACCACATAAAACTTGGATTAGTGAAGATTTTATCAATAAATATCCTCTTTTACTGTTGCAGGGACGATGCGCAGACAGTTAGTTGGCGTATTTGGTGGCGGAGGATATACCGATGGAATGGATATACTCCCTCCGATGGTGGAAAATGCAGGGGAATAACGACCGTTCGCATATTCAAGCTTAAATTGCCCACCATTCGTAGCAAGAGAGCTATGCGAGAACATTTGGTATGTAGGAAGCATTCTGTTACTTCTTTTTGCTTCGTTTTGTATCGCATTCGGCCATAGTACATATTTATTGGCTGGGTAACATAAATGGGCATGTAAATGGAATAAAAAAAGCATGAAAAGAAAGCAAGCGATATCCGCTTTTTGTATGTGTTCTATATGCGAAAATTACTATGTGTCTCTGTCTTTGTATGAAGTTATGAGAAGGGGATTTGGAGTCAGGTTTATTAATTTTCACATAATTAAGGATCACTCCAAAGGTTTGTGCACTTTTCTAAGTTACAAAACTATTCCATCTTCTCGCTTGAAGTTTATCTCGCTGGTGGTGCTAAGATCTTGAGGTGATGTTCAATGATTCCATTTACGGCTAGGATTTTGACATCTTGAGTTTGCACTTGAACTGTTGTTATTCACACACGTGATGCCTACTTCCACAGCCCTATCAATTTTCCATCCGCTTAACTCGTTCAGTTAGATCTCTAGTTGCGTCATGTCGATCGATGATAACAATGGCATAGATATACGACTAAGCTTTATTCAAGAGCCAAAGACTAGCTCGGTTGATTTAACTCGGTCCAATGATCGCTTTATCTATAACTATTATTCATGTGCAATTCCTTATCCGTCACTAACATGTTTATTTTACCTATCGTTGGCATCTCGAGATATCTCGAGTGAAGAATGCTCAATGTTGTCACTGGCCATGCTTTGGCTACAACATTGAAGTGGCTTTAAGTAATGAGGAGAGGAGACATGGAAAAACAGAAATAGACCAAGCTCGCCGATTGTTTTGTGCAGGATGACATACCGCCTTGAACATCCATCTAGAAAGATACTTTTGATGCCAAGTAGAGCCATTGGAGCCAAACAAATCGTGTTATGTGCGCTCCGAGGTATATTTATTGCTAGTGGTTTTTTTTTCTTGTTTTTTTCTTGATTACAACATTCGATTGCGTGCTATATGGAAGACCCCCTTGTCACTTGAGGTTAATACAAACTCTTCGAAGTTGCGAGACTTTGTTGAAAAGATTGTCAACACTCAGTTAAGGTATATCAATGATTATATACTAGCACTAGGACTTTTATATCCTTACTCTGCAATTTTTTATAAGAGATATTCTTTGCAAATATTTGTACTCATATATTCTCTCACCTAGAGTAGGAAGACATCTTTAAATTGGGAGGACATGCCAGCTGCTTGTAGAAGACTTCCAAGAGTATAGGTAGTGCGAACTTTTAACTTAATTTGTATAAACAACTGTCAAACCCCTCTATATACGAAATCCGGATTAGTTTATATACTTGTTCAAATCCACTGCAGAAGAAAGCAAGAGATATTTGAGGACTACTAACACATTTGCAAGAAAAGGCTAAAGACAAGGAAATGCGAGGAAGAGAAGGTATGCATGTGAAAGTGCAAGCTTCAATGTTGATTCCCTCGCTGCCGCAAAAGAGTCTATGGTTTAATGTCTTCAAATTTAGTGTTTTTATATTTTAATTGTCAGGATTAGAGCTTTAGTGTTTTGTATGAGAAATTCATTTTCTAAGGCAAAATTAATTGTCATTAATTATGATATTTAGAGGCGACTTTTGAGGGAAAGTATTTGTCTTTGAATAAAGCATTTCGAGGCAAACTGAGTTGTCATTGATGGAATATTTTGGGATAAAACATGTTGCTTTTGGAGGCAAAAAAAAAAATTGTATTTGAAAGTTCGTTTTAAAGGCAAAATAAATTGTCTTTAATAAAAAATTTAGAGACAAAATAAAATCTTTTGGAGAGGAGGAATTTGTCTCCAAAAATTCTTTTTAAGGCAAAAAATTTGGTCACCGATTTTTTTTTTTTTTGAGACAAAAAATTTAGTCTCCAAAAATTTGATATTCAAGGGCTATTTATATTGTCTCTAATTAAATTAATTAGAGACATTTTTTTTGTTTTAGATAATAATTATTACAGACAAATTAAATTGACACAAAACTTCAGTTTTTGAGACAATTTTTTTGGTTATAAATAGTTATCATTAAAGACAAATTAAATTGACACAAAACTTCAGTTTTTGAGACAATTTTTTTGGTCTTAAATAATCATCATTAAAGACAATTTTTTTGGTCTTAAATAGTTATCATTAAAGACAAATTAGTTTGCCCTTAAATTTACATTTTTGTGACAAAAAACTTGCCCGCAAAAGAGTGCCTTTTGGTGTCTAATTTTTTGGTCATTAAAATAACTTTCGCAGACAATTTTATTTCGTTGGTGAAAGAGACTTTTGTTAACAATGAATTTTTAGTTGTTAATTAATTTTTCTCGTGACTGTTCATAATTTTGTCCCGAAATACTTTCCCAGACGGGGTATTTGAGACAACTCCGTGACAAAAAAAAATGCATCTCAGAAAATATTTCGAGACAAAAACAGAACATTTCCTGACAAATTTTTTTGACACTAAATCCCCATTTTCTTGTAGTGACTCATTTCTTTTCTGCAACATAGATATGGTTCAATCAGCACAAGAAATTATAGCTAAGAAGAACGTTTGGATAAATAAGCTCTACCCCCTAAGTCGCTAAGAGTTCCAATTCACGTACAATGAGATATGTATATGTAGATATCTAAATTTAAGACAGAGTATAATTAAAACAGTTATACTAACTGCATAGTTTCGGGGATGCTATAAGGAACACATTAGCTAACCACATATATACAAAGGAAAAACCATAGTGGACATTCCACATCATTTTCTTATTAGAACATGAATGTCCACTTACCGCAAGCAAAGTGCTAAAGCCAAAGTGTACATACTACATACTCCCTCCGTACCTATTATATAGGCAGAATTTTTATTTTTCTTTGTACCAATAGATAGGCGGAATCCTACTTTCAATATGAATTTTCTCATAAATACCCTTATTTATTGTACATAGAAAATTGTGTTAGTAATAAGACAAAGGGTAAAACAAGAAAAAACATGAAAAAATGATGAATTCAATGCAATTTTCTTAATCTAAAAGAATTTGTCCCTCCGCCTATATATGTGGTACGGAGGGAGTATATAATATCGGTAATTTTAGTCGGCTGTCTACATGTAAAGCTGCATTGCTTTTCAAAAAAATTGGTTTCGTTTTCATTGCCACAACTATTTTATGTACGCCCATATGCGGATGAAACCGCACGATTCCCCTTTCCCCTTAATTTGTAATTCTATTCCGTAGTGCCAAGCCAACAAAAAAACCACACCCTCATGCAACAACATGGACTGCAAATCAAAGCCTAAACTTTTATGCTACATATCCAAAATTCACATATACATGTACTTTCTTTCATGAGTTTCTGATTTTAGCCAGGCAAATGAAAATGTGAGAATGCATCCACTAATAAAGAAAAGTTAGAATCATGATGAGTTTCATTTACTTTTTTCTATTTTTGAAAACTACATTTGTTTCTCCAACGGAAACTCTTAATTACACGTTCAGAATTCAATAAAAAAAGGCCACTCTAGGGAAGAATTAATTAACCCATTATGGTTTCAATAACAAACCTGAAGCAAAAAGGCTACAACTAATACTATTATAAAAAGTTTATCTGTTTCGAAAACTGGTGTACCAAAAAGTACACTGCATACAACTGGTGCAGTAAAAAGTATACTGCGTACAACTGGTGCACAAATAACATATGTACAATTATGTACACCTAAATAATCAAGATGTGTACATACATGTACACATTAATAATTCAAAAACAAAGTGTGCACAAATTAGTAAAGAAAGTGTTTAAAGTATTTGTAGATTGTAGAGAGCCAAATAAGAACTTGGATTAGTGGTCTATCTAACATTTGATAAGTCTTCACTCTTACAAGTTTTAGGCTTAATAAAATATTTGGACTATCCATTCAAGCTTGACTCAAAAATGAAATTTGTAGTGGATCTCACCACAAAATTCAAGTGCCTGAAAACATATTTGCAACTGTTTAGTTTACTAATTTGTACAGAAGCCAAGTCATAACAATCTTGAAACCTACTTTTTTTATGTTCTTTTTTCATTTAAGCATTTTTAAAATTATCATGCCCTATGAATTAATTTCCAAACGTCAAATCCTACAAATGTTTAGTTATACGCAGTCGTGTGGAGCTTCCCATAGAGCTGTAATACATAAACAATATCTAAATATTTCAAAAGCAAAAGAAAATCACAACCAATATAAAATGGGGACAAGGATTAGATGATAGAAAACAAAAATTGAATCACCTTCTTTAGCTTAAACCACTGCATGATACATTTTGAATGATATAGATGCTTACACGGCAAAGTGGTCAAAATGTCTCGGTTTTGTATTCCATACAACAGATCACACATCTGCAAAATTTTAAAACTAACCCGAAATGAGAAACAAAGGAGTTGCTTGACTCAGTTACTAAACCATGTGAATGAGGGAGAAGGAAAATCAGTAAGTTACACTTAAATGCAATAAGCAGATTCGATTTATGTACTCGTCATGTTCTTTCTTGGAGAAAAATTCTACTTTATGTGAATCACTAAGAGAATCTGTTGGAACTGAAAGCACAATGGTGTACCACTATGTGCGCATTAAAAATCAATATGTGTACAATTATGTACACATAAACAAGCAAAAGGTGTACAACTGTGTACACATTAACAAACAACATGTGTACAACTATGTACCCATTAAAAATCCACATGTGGACAATTAGGTACACATTAAGAATCAATAATAAATACTTAAAATAATAATGATCAACTCGCATAAGCCGCAATGCAATATTTGCTAACTGTTCATTTAAATGAGGGAAATCTAGCCCAGCTAAGATGAGAGAAACACTGCTCATCCTTATGCATAAGGTGAAAACTCTTTGAGTTTGTTTAGGAAAAGTGGGCGGAGAACTAGAAATGAATCTTAAACTAAATAACGTATCATGCAAAAATAGAAATGAATCTTAAACTAGAAAAAATAAATACTTCACATTAAAGAAATGGAACAACTAATACAAATAATGAAATAAATTAGATTAAAGGTTCAAAACAGAAAATCATCCTTAAGTGGTTAGGAAGTGAAGGTTGTAGAATCTCTAATTGGGACATTCCTTCATGAGTTAACCCACGTAAATAAATCTAATTAACGAGTTCAATTATCAACCAATCCACTAAAACCAAAAATACTTAAAAGATACATATTTCTTCTTCTTACAAAGAAATTTGAAATAAGAAATTAATCACAATTAATCCAATTCTACAAGACTTACTACCAAAAACACGAACTGAACAAATTTACCATAAATTGAATTTTTGATTCTCACTAAATTCACACAAACTCCGAATTTTGCACAAACTCCCCTAAATTCTCAATCATATTTCACTACCAATTAATTATGCAATTACGAAACAAAATACAAATATCTGAAAATGAAAATGGAAAAGAAAAAAAAAAGAAAAAAAAAAAACTTTAAAATTCAAAGTGAATTAACAGCACTATACCAATTCGTAGAAGGAGAATTACCTTGAAAGTAGATTTTCTGTCATCAACAAGAGCCTTTAAACCTCTCAAAAAGAAGCTTAACAGTATCAACCTAATTCAAAATCAAAGCAACAACAGAATACCTAGCAAAAAAACTCCCAATTCCTTACGCTCCAAACTCAATTCCTTCTCTCCATCATACTATCACTCCTTTACTAACTTGATCGACTTCATCGATGCAATTTTCACCGATCTCTCGCCAAAAATCTCAGATGTAAAAGTTAGATCTCTCTTTCTTCACGTGTATTCGGAAACATAAAAAGGTATTTTAGGTAATATGAAAAATATGATTCTCTGGATCGGGAGGAGTTTGGACTAACTCGTCTAAGTTTTGGACTAAACTGTCCAGGCGGGGGAGAATTTGGATTAACCAATACTAAGCTTGGGGAGGTAGGACTAGAGCGTCCAAAGCCCATTAACTTTGGGACTAAACGTTTATTTCTACTTCTTTTATGGGATAAATGAATCTTCAAGCATTTGCACAGTGAATTGGTGTCGATATTCATGGATTACTTTCGTTGGCAGATAAAGCAGAGAACTGAAATTCAAATTTAATTTGGTAGTAACTTAATAGATTTGCTACTTGAAGTTGGGATCTCTACATCAACCCATTGGCATGGATGGTGTCAGTTAAGTGACATCTCTTCGAGGTTACCAAATCTGATGGTTCAATCCGGAGTGAACAGTCACTAGTAAAACTTAGGGTAGGAAATAGCATTAGGTCTTAAGAATAATATATTAGGATGAGTCTAGTCCATTTGACCCAGTCAAATATCTGTTTGGTCCTATTTGGTAATATAAATTATAGTTTGGTCCTAAAAATTATTATTTGGTCCTACGCTGATGTCATGGATGATGTAAATGTCACTCTGTAGTGGCAGAAATACCCTTTTGGATAAGGACCATATATATAGTCAAAATGTAAGAGAGATGGAATTATTTTCAAATTTACTTTCTCTCTCATCTTCTTTTCTTTTCCAGATCTATTTTTTTCTCTCTTTTTTTCTTTGTGATTGAAGATATAAATGATTTTTAGGGTTTCTTCATCGTTCTGCTGGTGCTACTGTTGAAGATGTAAACGATTTTTCTAGGGTTTTCTTCATCTTTTTCTTCTTGCTGCTGTAAACAATGGTGATGAAGGTGAAAATCGATTTAGATGTTTAGATCGGTAGTTGTGGATGATGTTGATAATGTTGAATTTAAGGGATTTTTTTTTTCTTTTTTCTGTCGCTGTTGACGATGAAGATGAATATATGTTGTTGCTGCTGCTGTTGACGATGGTGATAATCGATTTAGATATTTTTTAGGGTTTTTATATGGACTTCATTTCTGGAATGAAGTCTGTTTTTTTTTTTAGGTTTTTATATGGACTTGATTTCTGGAATGAAGTCTGTTTTTTTAAGTTTTTATATGAACTTCATTTCTGGAATGAAGTTTGTTTTTTTAGGTTTTTATATGGACTTCATTTTTGGATGAAGTCTGTTTTTTTTTAGGTTTTTATATGGACTTCATTTCTGGAATGAAGTCTTTTTTTTTAGGTATTTATATGGACTTCATTTCTGGAATGAAGTGCTACAAGAAAATAACTAAATATTAACACGGAAGGGTATTTTTGTCAGTTTTAATATTTTTAAATAATTATGGACCAAACAATAAAGACGTTTGACCAAAGGACCAAACAGACATGGGCCCACCTAAAAAAGGACCAAACGATATTTTTCCCTTAAGATTTAGTAGGAAATTAAATCTTAATGGAACCAACGGTAAGGTCGACCAAGTATGTAAAATAGTTTATTCATATGATATACGTGAATGTTTAACATTCAGTGTAAAATTGGAATTTTGGCTTAACACCCACCGTAGGGTCATAAAGAGCAAATTATGTTGCTAACAGAAACCATTGAAGAGTTTTTGGCTTAGTTTGGTATTGCTGCAGCTTTTGTGAAAGCACTTTTCTACTGTGCGTTACTATGAGAAAAAAACAGTTAGACGTTTGGTAAAAAAATTAATTAAAATTAAAGCTGATTAAAAAAGCCATCAAAGTGTGTTTGGTAAAATATCCAATTCAACCATAGGTGTTGTAACAAATGACAAAAACTGACCTACATCTGAAAATAGTTTTACTTAATTTTATTAGGCTTAAAAATAATTAACTTTTTTACTATTAAATACAAATATATATAATATTAAATTTTGTAATGGTCACTATTATTATGATTGTTAAAAAAAATTACTTTACCCATAATTTTAAAAGCTCCTCATCCCCAACTTTTAAAAGTTTAGGAATTTGGGAAGTGCTTTTATAAAAAACACTTTAGTGTTTTTTTTCCAGGCGAGATTGGGGTATACCCAATAAGACAAAATCTGGTCATTATGAAGTAAAACCAAGCCACCCCTTAACCTTGTATTTTCTAAATGGCTAATATGCCCTTGTTTAATTAACACTAAAAATTCTGATTAAAATTTTGAATATGAGAATTCAGTGTATTAAACCTTTTATATGTCTTATGAGTTCGATTTGGATCAAAAAAATTTAGTTTTGAAAATATGAAAAGTTCATATATGCAGGATGCAAGGTCCATGCAAGGTTTGAATAAGATGCTAAATGCGAGATGTAAAGAAATTTCGGCTAAAATGCAATTAAGATCCGTTACACTAAAACGGATTTTAAAGTGTCTGAAAACGTTTGAATAAGATGCCGACAAAGTCTAGCCTAGTTGGCATGGTCCGCGGATGAATAACACACCGACAATTTTCAAGTTCCTATAGGAAGGATCTTTGAATGAATAATATGTCGACTATCTTGGGTCCAAACAAATCTAACGGCATCTTTGTCATGAGAGAAGAGTATTGCATGTAAATACTTCAAGAACCTACCATGGTTTCAATGAAACCCTAACAAACTAAATTAAAACTATAATGTCGGGCGTGTCAAAATCATCATCTCACTCTTCTATTTATACATACCAAGGCATGCACATAATTTCAAACACAATTTGCCTCGAGAAGGCCGAAAACACCATGCCGAGAAAACCCTAACCCTAATTAGGCTGACCTATAGTCGGCATGCTAATGATTTATAACATTGCCGGGGAAGATGAGAACCAGTAGTTATTCCTAGTGATTCGATGTTGAGAAAACAAAATATGGGAAGATGTAATTCACTTTATTCATGAAATTTTGGTTACTACATTGATTGAAACATAAAATACAACACTATTTAACACTCTTGTCGATGGGAAGAAAACGAATGATTGAAACATAAAATACACTTAGCATAGTGCATCAAGCCTTTGAACCCCTAGGCGACCCTAGTGGACGAGTTATAGTCTCGTGAGGGTTTATATAGGTCTACCCACAAAACATATACAAAAACTTCTAAAGCCATTAATCTTCCTCCTCCGAAGAAGATACAACATCCAAGTAATCCGGGTTATCCTTCGGGATTCTTTCTCCCAAGAAGTGATAGCTTGCATCGAACGCGAATGCTTCCCCCTTTTCCTCCAAGTAGCGCGCGGTTTCACGACTTCGTGCTACAAAACACAAAAACAAACTTGCATTTGTTAGTGTTGTTTCATTGGAAGATAAAACAACATGGGTTACGTAAAAAAAAACCACAAAATTGCTTACAAATTCTGCAATGGACAAGGTGAAGGGGCGAGCGTTAAAAATCCGAGGTTGGAGAGCTAAAAAAGCAAGTATTGCGTTTCGATGACAAGGTGCCTATCGTGCACTTGTTGAACACTTCTTGCATCAGGATTCCCAAACTCTTGGATAAATTTGTTGTGTACCCTAGCCCAAAAGGTTGTGGAATCCACCCTTTCGGAGGATTGACGTCTAACTCGAGTTTCCTCATACCAAGCTTTGGTGATTGCCAAATCTTCATTAGAATCAAATGAAGCCATTGTTATATCTACAGAGCTATTGGTGAGTTAGATGGAGTGTATGATGATATGAGCTTTGGAGAGTATATGAAAATAGTTGTGTGTTGTTTTGTGGAGATAAGTAGTGTATTTATAAGATGGTGCCCAAATTTGGCTGTTATAGTGCATAAGTACAAGTCAATCAATGCAATTGTACTTGCAAAAAATTTGAATTTTAAAATTGTCGGCGAGGTTTTTATTTGCCAACTATGCCGACCAAGTCCGGCCGGCATGGTCGTGATTTTGTTACCATGCTGACCTTATATGATTTTAGGCATCAGAAGAACATTTTCTTCTGTGTATCCGCTGGGAATGTATTGGTCATTACCATGCCGGCTATGATTTGGCCGTCATGGTCGGAATTTTGTTACCATGCCGACCTTTGATGATTTTAGGCATCAGGAGAAGGTGTTTGCTGCAACAGATAGACGGCAGGGTCTATAATATAATACCCTTCCGGCTTATTAATAGCCGACTAGGTTTTGATCTGATTACCCTGCCGACCCTGGTATGCAAATGATTTCTAGTATCAGGGCCGGCAGTCTGACAGTTCAAAACCTTGCCGTCTCTGGTGTGGTCGACAATGTAACCTAAAAAAAGCATGCCGGCATAAGTATTGAAACTTTAAATAGCTAAACAAACCATTCATTCAACAACTAGAAATCTAACACTTGTGTCCAAAATACGAAAACATGTCCCATAAACCTTAAAAAAAACATTTGTCCAACCGTTAAACTTAACATTTGTCCAACACAACTTAAAGAAATAAACTAGAGACTGCATTTATTCACGACCACGACCACGTCTACGACCACGACCCCGTTTGGGAACACCACCACTGCTACTACCTTCACCACCACGACCACTACGAGCCCTCTTTTTGTCAGCATTCATCTTGTCTTGTGCTTCCCTCCTAGCTTTTTCTTCCCTCTTTACTTCAGTCTCAGCTTGCCTTAACAATTCAGTGGCATCCTCATTGTCAACATTGCTAGCAAAGTCAATTTGCTTACTTTGCTCTTCAATTGACAAAGGCTCTCCTCTTTCTCTCGCGCAACACATCACCTTAAAAAGGGTCTTCAAATGCTCCTTCTATTTTCAATTAAACAACAAACAATTAATAGAATGATTCGATAATGTAATCTTAAAACAATAAGAGCGAGCAAGTTTAAAATACTTATAATTCTCTTAAGACTTGTTGCTGGGTCTTTCGATGCCATCTTCTTCTTATGATCCAATTCTTCAGCAGTCGGTTCCCTAATCACAGTAGGACGAGCCCAAACCAAGTACCACGTCATGTATTTATCACTAGCTTCATGACCGCTGGTCACCTCGTCCAAAAGACTCACATCGATTTTACGGCCATGTCTATCGTCCCAATGTTCTTGAACTGGTGTTGGAGTGTAAGAGACGTTAATAGTTTTTGGGGACGTGGTGCATTAAGCCCTGTTTACAGTAAAGAACAACTTTTCTTCATCGAAATGAGGTTCTTCTTGGACGTAACCCAATTGTCGCATTACCCGATGTGGATCGTATATTGAATATCCACCGAAGCACAACAACAAGGGTCCATAGTATAATGCAACTTCATCTCTCCTTTGGATTAAACCTTGAGTTCTAGCATCTCGATACGGATCAAATATCACCTCCTCCGCAGTCAATTTGTCGATGGCTATTCGGAGTTTGATAAGATTTTGTGGCATATCCTTATCCTGAGTACCCTTAAAACTGTACCTTTGCGGACTTGGCTTATTAACCGCAACATTTGCATCCACTTTGATGTAGGAGTTGGCTTTCACCAAAGAAGGGAAGTGCAAATATATCCAAACCTATGCAAAAAAAAAAAAAGTTTCGTAAGAATCTTATCTTACGAGAATTTTGCAAATATAAATGATTTAGACAATAAAATTACCTGGAAGAGACATATATTTCCATTAACTTGCGCAATGAATGCCCTAGAACCCTTTGTCAACTCATTGTTCAAGAAGGCGACCACCGCAATACCCCAAGAATACTCATGCATCTTATCTAAGGGATCCAATAGTTGCATATAACTGGCGTTGACCAAGCTTCCGGAACTGTCGGGGAAGATACATTTGCCCAGGACGTATAGCAAATAAGCTGACGCGGTAGCATTGATTCGCACCGGGTTCACCCTTCCTTCCTTATCAAATATTTTCTTGGTCTCACATAATGTGTCCCTCAACTTCTTCAGATTAAACTTCTTGCTTAGACGACCATCCTTCTTCTCAAGTATAGCCTCCGTCTCAATCTGATTCCAACCGAACAATTTCTGGCTCAATTTGTAAATATCCTTGAAATCAAAATTATCATACAAGCCCTCACTGACTGCTTTTCCCTCAACCTCGAGGCATAGAATTTGATGAGCATCATCGGGAGTTATCGCCATCTCATCGAATGGGAATAACATTGTATCCGTCTCTCCGTAGAACCTCTCACAGAATGCAGATACGATAACTCTATCATGCTCAATATTCGAAATCTCCACCGTAGGCCACAACCCGGAGTTCTTGACAATCATTTTCACCTCCTCACATTCATCCTTAAGATCCCAAGTCTTAGTCACTGAACACGAAGCTTGGCGCCTCATGAGATGGATGTCATGCATGTGATCCTAAATACCAAAAAAACAAAATGAAAAGAAATACAAACACTTGACGCAAATTTAAGATAGATACACACTTGAATAACAAACAAAGACGGATTGATATTACTTACGATAGTATTATGGATCGTACATTCCCATGAGTCTTTGTATCCAAAAATAACATTTCCACCATCTCTTGGGGTCCCCCCTTGGAGACTCATTATTTTTCAGTGTAACCATCAAGTGAGGGGGAGGCATGTGGGAATTAGCTGGTTTAGTGATCACCCTCTTCTTCTTTCCGGTTTCATTTGAAGTTGAAGCTTCAGTATGTTGAACAATGGCTAGAGTTTGTTATCCATCTTCTTCTTCTTCTTCTTCTTTTTCTTCTTCCACTGCCTCTTCAACAATTTCATCTTCGATATCCTTATATTTATCTCCATTACCATCATCATCATCATCATTACCTCCTCCAACATTAGGAATGTCCTGATCACCATCATCATCATCATTGTTACCTCCTCCAGCAGCCGGAGTTCTTTCATCAACATCATCATCATCACCTCTTCTACCGGATGGAATTGATTGGTCTTCATCTGGAGTCTCGTCTGAATCACTGGGTTCCGATGGTGGTTCAGAATCATTCGTAGACACGGATCTTGAGCGTTCCCGGCACAACATATGCCCCTCGATGTGTTGAAGTCAAGAGTTTTTCACCAACACGAGGAGGTCTTGAAGGAGGACTAAGAGCTTTCAGAGCTTCTTTCTTATTTGCCTTTTGCAACCTGAACAAGAACGATTAAGAAAAAACATATAAGTCGGCATGGTCGACAAATATAACCAACCCGGTGGAACAATGGCCGGAAGGGTCGACTAAAACATATATGCTGGCTGAAATATATCCGGAAGGGTAGCATTCAAATAACCTGCCGGCTTATAACAAATATGAACACAGGAGATACAAAATTTTTCCACATTACAGGTCGGCAAGGTCCATTACCGATACATTGCCGGCTAACAAACAACCGACATGGTTTTATCCAAATACCATTCCGGTTTTAAAATTCAAGGCATCAAGAACCAATGTTTTCAAAACAAGTCATAACATGTCGGCAGGGTAAAAAATTATAACATGCCGGCTTCATTAAACAAAAATTGCCGCCGGCAAGGTTGTAGGTTGAATAACTTGCCGACCATGTTGAAGCAGTTACAGATATTCAACAGCCGGCAAGATATTCAACCTAAGAGCTTGCCGGACAAACCCTAACTATGAAAAGCCGGCAAGGTCGTGAAACAAACACCTTGCCGGCCAAATAACTGCAAATTTAAGCATTCGATTTTTCTGACCTAATTTGACATGCAAACATTAAATTGAAGTACTGGAGTGAGTTTAAGTATGCCCTTACTTTCTTAATCTCACCATTTCTTCGTTTTGAGCGGGTTCAATTTCTTCTTCCGCAACCGTTTTTTTCTTCACTTTTTGTTGAACTAGTTTTGCAATTCGGGGTTTGTATTGATTGGGTTTTCTATTAGTGTCTTTCATACGAATTTCCCTAGGTATTGGCGGATCCATTGATGAAGTTTAATCGGAGTTTTCGAATCGACGATTACGAAAAAGTAATCGACGAGTTTTGATGGTGGTGTGATGGAGCCGGTATGGTTGTGGAGGAGAAGAAGAAGAGAAGAAGAAGAAGAAAAGAAGAAGATGAAAGGAAAATAGTAAACTGATTTAGGGTATTAGGATTATAAAGAGTAAGGGTAGTTTTGTAACTTACCCATTAGGACTCCCCCTAAAAACCTTAAAAAGAGTCCCTTTAAAATTGGGTATACCCCAATCTCGCCAGTTTTTTTTTTACCAAACACTAATTTCAAAAATTATTGACATATATAAATTTTGAAAGTGCTTTTGGGAAAATAAAAGCATTACCAAACCAAGCCTTTGTCTAGTCCAGTTTATCTCGAAACTATGGAGGTTTATTTATTTAGAGAGATAATTACCCACTAAAAACTAGCAACAGCCCCTTCCGCATAATCTTTCATGTATTAGTCAAAATGTGGGGGTATTCCGACTCTTAGAATATTTGTACATCTGACATGGTTAAATTTTATAAGTAAGGTTACGATTAATATAACTCACTGGAAGCATTGTTAGAATATCTAAGTTACTTGAGAGAAATTATTTAGGTTAATTTACTCGCGAAGTATCAAGATGCTTATTGAATGATACTTCAATAAATCTTAGATAATGTTGAATCTAATCAACGAGAAACTGTGTGTTTGTTATTGAAGAAATGCGATATCAAGGAAACTAAATGTTTATGGCGAGATCAATTATGGAATCCAGAGCTTTGGATGCAAAGTTGGGGAAGTAAGTGATTTGGGAAACACACATAGTTTGAGATATTATGGTATGTCTCGATAAATACATCGACGAGAAGGCACCATAAAGCAATTTCTCTCAAATGCGCGCATTTAAAAAGAAATAATGTCTGTGAATTTTATCAAGCCGGAAAATGATAAGAATTCTAGAGAGCTAATAATTGCATCATCGAGGGGAATGGGCTTAAAGCCTATAGGTACCGAATCGTATTAAGGGAAACCCAACCTAGTTGACTGGAGATACTAAGATCTAGGTTCAATGGGACAATATAAATTAAGAACGATTCAAATGAAGCACTGTGAAACACAACTCTAGATATGTTTCTACCCATTCCTATGATGAAACAGTGCAGCCTGTCGAGTAGTTAAGGATAAGCATTTCTTTTAATGATTCCAAGGATTTGGAAATTCTAAATAGGGTATGGCAGGATACTCTTAAATAGGAAATCACCTATATGAAGTGAGAAGGGTGGCCGCTTCCGTGAGAACCTTTGATAGGCTAGGTTCATCTAAAAGCACTTCATGTATTCCGGGAATTGTTAAGGGCCGAAACGAACACAACCATGAGAACCAACTTGGTGAGGAGATAAATTGTTTGATAGTTATTATCTTGGTTTACACTAAAAAACTGACAATTCAAAGCCTCTAGCACACTGACCCATTAGTAAGCCCGATAGCTATTCACTAAGGAAGGTTCAAGGCGAAAGATACCCATCCCCATGCAATTTATTTCCTTTTGAACTCTCTTTTTCTTTTGCATTGTTACTCAAAGAATTTACATTCATGTGGGGGATTGTTGGAAAATTAAATAGAATTTTTAGATGAATGTAAATCTCTTGTTTAATACCTAATGGGTTGGGTTTAGGAATATTGGATTTAGCCCAATTAAGTTTCTGGTCCGTTTGGTTAGGGTAGTTTCAATTTGGGAACCAAACGAAACCCTTCCAGAAACGTGAAAGGAAACAACCTTTCAGAGAAAACCCTTGATGGAAACTCCATGATGAATCGTGATGGTTAAGCAAAGAGGTAATATTGACATCTATAAATACCCTGCACAATTAGGTTAGATTAATCAATTAGAAAACTAGTATTCATTCAATTGCATTCACTGGAGATTAAGTTTTGTCAATGAAGAGAGTTCATCACTTAATTTTTGCTTCGCCGTTTCTTGAAGTTTGGAGTGCTGCTACATCGAGAAGAAAGTCGTTGTATCCTGGGAGACAAACATCGATAAGCCGTAAGCACCAGTGCGGGGTGAATATGTCTTAAGGCTAGAGGATATAATCCTTTCCTCGACTTTGATTTCGTCTAATTGGGTTTGCGTTTCTCTTCTTGTCTGTTTGTTTTTAATGCATTATATACACAAGATTGCCAACACGTCTACAATTGTTTCTATTATTGTTACGGGCAGTTCCCTTATTTGTTGAAACTGTCTTTGAATGTGTAAACTATTAAACCTAATGCCGGAGAGTATAAATAAATCTCCACATCTTTTATGTGGAAGATATTCACCAAAAACCAGATTCTAACTTAGGGTCTTGATTAGGTGGTGTTGCCTTGTGGTTGTTTTATTGATTGAGAATGTACACATGAAGGCCTTGCCTAATTTCATTATTTTAGTAGTAAGCCTTGTGATCTGTCAATTGATAATATCTCGAGGAGATATTTGGTTTTGGTTAAACTGTCAATCAAATCTCCTTTAACCATGAAGTACTACAGTTTCATTTGCTTAAGCATACTTGGCTGGATTTCTAAAGATTGATCAGAACAACAAGCTTCTTAGTCACTGCACGTTTGCATTATTGAACCCGATTGTATGACCAGTTGCGGTATGTTTAATAAAAACATTAAAAAAAAAGATAATAAATTTGTATCGGGACAAACTAGTTGAATGTAGAAATCTCATTACATTTGTTAAGGATACAAATTCGGCCATGATTCCCTTTACAGTTCCGTTTATGGTATAAATGACCAAAAATATGATTGATTCCCGTATATCTTACCAGTTCTGTAACAAATACAAAATAGTTGACCAAAACTATGTGTGTATTTTGATAACGACTAAGATACCTCTTATACGGTGGGTATCGGGACACGGGTGTTGATTAGGAAAACCACTAATTAGTAATTAAAAATACACACCCATAAGTGTTAAAATCAATCAGTGTAACAGAAATTTTCTCTCTCAAAGCTTCTCCCCTTTCGTGATAAACTCATCCAAAGGTTTCTCGCTCTGGCGATAATCGAACTTATACAGAGATTTCTGGAATTCTTGTGTTCATCAACCGTATAAAGCTTTTTGGTCATCATCACTGTTTTTAGTGAATCTTTCTAGGTTAAAATCAAATTTGGAAGATGTCTGATAGACGCATTTATGTGTCTATTTTGTTCTCAATTCTCTGTAATGTTAGTACTCGATTTTGTGCTTATTTTTCTATTTTGTGTATTTGTAGGTATTTTTGGAAAATAAAGATCGATGAACCAAAATGTCGAATTCTACGCGCAAAAAGAAGTAAATGAAGTGGGCTAGGAGCAGAAGGAAACATGAAGAATTATTGGGCAATCATTTGGATATGGGAGTGTGGTGAGCAATCCACAAAGTGTGTAGAAGTGTGCCATATCATGTGTGGAAGTGTGGAGACCATGTTCAAGATATCAATAATTAAAGAATATTTGAAGATACGTGGTTTAATGAAGAAAATAAGCAAAATAAAGAAGGAAATCAAGATATTATTCCTTATGGTTAGAATTAATTAAAAATGATTTATTTCCCAAATAAAGAATATTATGACTGCAGTATTTGACACGCGGCACATTTTTATTGGATGATTTATTATTGAACTGACACATGGCGCCACTCCATTGGCCAGAAAATAAAAAATGACATCATTTCATGTAGAAAATTATGGAAGGATTTCGGAATCCCCACTATTAAAAGGAGTCGTATGGAATCATCTTGGGGGAGTTTTTTTTTTTTATTGGAGAGATTGAGAAAAATAGTGAGAGTATTATTTCATATTTCTTGTAATCGAGCAATGCTATTAGTGAGTGAGAATCAATAAATTTGGTAGCCTTTTCACATTGAATCAATAAATATGATGCTACCTATTTTTGCTAGCGTTCATTTACAACATGAGGAGCTAAACCTCATCATTGGGATGATGGAGGAAGCCAATGTTCATCAATGTGGTAATTTTATTAAATTATTTTTAAGACTATTGCATTAATATAATTTGAATTATGATTTTAAATTAATTAGTTGTGATTTAGTTTGATGGGTTATGCTTAGCTTAAGTGTTTTGATAACCCATGCTTACTTTTTACAATTAATGTTTTATAAAATTAACCTTGGCAAAGATTCAGAGTCAATAATTATTATTTTTAGAGCTATAATTGTTTAAGAATTAATATATGAACCATAAAATATGAGCTTGGTGGAATCCTGATTCCCAATAATCTCTCAATATTGTCATTCTCTTTTATTTTATTTGCTAGTTTTAGTATCTTCTTTCATTAAGTCTAAAATCAATATCTTCCCAAGTCCGAGAATCAAACCCATTTCTTACCACTGTAAAAACTACATCAGTTTTTGGCGCCGCCGACGCGGACTTGCCTTTAAGATAGGTTTTAGATTATTTTTTTTAGTTTTATTTTATTTTCTTTGATTTTACTTGGGTATTCTTCTTGTTTTTATTTTGCATGATATTTTTGCATTTATTGTGGATTTGCCTACCAAAAAAGTAAGTAGCATACTCAAGATTTTATTTTTGTAAATAAGGTAGTTTTTTTTTTGTTAGCTTTTTATTTGTACATAATTATTTTATTTATTTAATTGTAAATATTTTTCTTATTTTATTAAAAAAAAATACACGTGCACACACCAATTGCATTTTCGTGTGCACCGATTTTAGGAAACCACATGGTTTAGTACGGTGGACCCTCTGGGTGTTATTATCCGAAAAACCACAAACCATAGCCTCGTACCATTGACCAGTCTCTTACTGTTGGTATATATTGCGAAAGGTAACCCAAGCTTACCTAAATTAGTGAACCCCGTCATTTGCCTGTGCACAATTTTTTGGTTACCACTAGCGGTTCTACTTGTGTATGCGCCGTTGGAAACAGGTAGGTGATAGACTTGAGGATAACGACCATTTTAATTTGAGTCCAACCCGTTACACAGATTTAGGTGGTACTTCTATTTTTGCCGATATGGTTAATGAAAATGATGATGAGGTCCCAGTAAAAACCCTTAGGGATCGTTTGAACCCATCTAGAGTAATGCGTGACCCAGGTGTAGTTATACCAGCTTCTACGGTCCAATTTGATATTGAACCTGAGACTATTGGCATGCTTCGTACTTTTAGGGGTTAGAGAATGAAACCCGTATACCCACATAAGAGACTTTGAAATGATTTGCGACACAATGAACTATCCGAATGTCTCCAAAGATGTGCTTAGGTTACGTTTGTTTCACTTCTCTCTTGATGAGAAAGCCAAAGATTGGTATCATTATATCCCTTCTAAAATAATTACCATCTGGGATGGTCTTGTAGAGGTATTTGTTCAGAAATTCTACCCACACCATAAGACTGCTGCTGCTCGGCAGTCTATCCAAACCTTCAAGCAGAAATTAGGTGAAAAATTCATGATTATGTAGAAAAGTTTAGTGAATTGTTATACCAGTGCCCACATCACGGCTTTGAAAAAGCCCACTTGGCCCAAATTTTATTTGAGGGCCTTGATAGTGAAACCCGTATGCAGGTAGAAACAATTAGTGGTGGAGAATTCACCCATCAGGACCCAGATGCTTGTTTTGACGAGTTCATTGATTTAGTTGAGAAAACTAGGAAATGGGCCTCATTGAGAGAACCAGAAATACCTAGAAATCATATCCATAAGGTCGATAGAGTTGATTATGGGTCTGATATTCTTAGGCGTCTAGAGGACTTGGAAATAAATCAAAGGTCACACCATGCTAGATACGAAGAGCAAGCCCATGCTCTTTATAACAACTCTAGGTTTGAAAACCGTCAGAGATTTGATCCATATTCAGATACCTATAACCCTGGTTGGAGGAACCACCCTAATTTTTCCTGGTCTAAGGGCCAGAGTCAAGGTCATCCTAGCAGTTCTCAGAGTCTCTCGGGTTTTGGGTATACTAAGAACCATTTAGGGCCAGATCAGTACCAGAACATGTCGAATAAAAAAATCATGAGCTTAGAAGAGTCTCTCACCATCTTATCTCATAACAGTGCAGAGTTTAAGAAAACGGTTGAGAAAGGTTTAATGGAAAACTCTCAGGCTATTTAAGAGCAAAAAAATCATGTTAGTATAATTATAGAGTTTTTGAGCGAAAGAGAAAAGTGAAAGTCCCCCAATCAACCACTACCCAATCCCAAAGGAATTCATGAACTATCCTCTAGAGAGAAAGAGTTCGATCATGTGAACTCTATAACAACCTTTAGAAGTGGTAAAATGGTGGACAATAAGGTAGTCATGCCTCATAATGGATATAGTGTAGTTCCACCCTCTACTCCGAATAAGAGCCCATAGCTGAAGAGACTGATAAAGTCTCCAAAGAGTCCAATGCGGTCCCCGATAGGTCTCACTTTGTTCCTAGAGCCCCATATCCATAGTTGTTAGCTCCAACAAAGAGGGAATCAACTTTCAACGAAATAATGGAAATATTTAAACAAGTAAACATTAACATTCTTACTAGAAGCAATCAGGCAAATGCCTGCTTATGCCAAGTTCCTTAAGGATATTTGTACTCGTAAGCGTAAGCTTAATGTCCATAAGAAAGCCTTTTTAGATGGTCTGGTAAGTTCAATCCTTCTGAACCAAACAACTCCCAAGTATAAAGACCATGGATGCCCCATCATATCTTGTACGATTGGCAATCACATAGTTGATAAGGCATTACCTGACTTAGGAGCTAGTGTTAACTTAGTTCCGTACCATGTGTACACCCAGCTAGGTCTTGGTGAGATGAAACCGACAAAAATGACACTACAATTAGCTGATAGGTCTGTCAAAGTCCCTCGTGGTGTCATAGAGGATGTACTGATTGAGGTTGATAAATTTATTTATCCAGTGGATTTTGTTGTTCTAGACACTCAACATGTTCAGGACCATAGTGCTCAAATACTGGTGAATTTAGGTCGCCCATTTTTAGCAAGATCTAATGCTATCATCAAATGTATTTAATGTTACTAGACAACCTTATAATGATTTAGAGGAAGTGAATATGATTAGCGCTTTAGTTCAGGATCTAGTTCAGGATAATTGGGACGACACTTTATTGAATGATTCTTTGGATGAATTTGATGTGATTCTCTTAAGTCAGTTAGGTGACCAAACTGTTAAACTACAAGAAGATCTCGAGTACTTTAAAGACTCTACGGACCCTGAAATTCAAGCCATAGTGCTAGGCCTTACGGACAGTAGTGTTGACCCTAAGTTTGGGGGTAATGATCTAAAATAAGCTATTGAGTATTTTAAAGACTCCGAGGATCCGGAAATTAAGGTTTGTCCGAGAATACTGACTACCCTAAGTTTGGGGGTAGTGATGGTCAAGTACTATCCCCATTAGAAGTCCCTAACTTGGGACTCGAGACTAGTATACCTGAGGTATTACTTGAGTCTTTTCCGATTCCTCAACCTGATCCCCCTGATACTGTCCAGGAGGAAATCCAGCTATTAGAGCCCCTGTAGTGCGAATGAATCTATTAGTCGAGACACTCATATGAAGCCCAAGTGGGCACCACAGATAAACTCAGTTGTCTTGCAAGAAATTTTAGATCAGGTTGTGCTCCAACTGTTCATTTTTCTAATCCGGTGCGGTTGTCTCATAATTGTGGTAGTTTTATTTGGTTTTGTTGACCCACAGTTGTTTCGGCTATTGGTATATGATTATGAAAGGTGACTAGCCATTTTGTGGTATTTGATGTCTGGATGAAGACTTTAAACTTAGCACTTCTTGGGTGGTTACCCATTCTCATGCAACACAGTAATATCTTTCCTTAACTCTTTTGCTTTAAATGGTAACTTTTTCTCCTTGTTCATGTTTTAATTTTATCTTTAGAACATTGAGGACAATGTTAGATTTAAGTTTGGGGTATGGGAGAAACTTTTTGTTAGTTGCAATAAATAAACTTCATAGCCTAGAAATTTATGCTTATTAAGGATGGCACTAACCAATCTAAGTGGATGGAAGCATCTTGGTTGTAGGAGTTGAGGAACCAATCTGAGTAGATGGAAACATCTAAAGAGTCTATTCATAAAAGCACAGAGCTCAGGTGTTAGAAATAACATGGTAGTTTTGCCATATCTCGTTGAGTCCTTTTCACTTCTGTTTTTTATTTTGTTTTCTTTTAAAAAAAATATGTTTCTCTAAGTGATTAGGTGGGGATCACGAATCAAGTTGCTACCACTGCCAGGGTGAAATAGAGTGATTGAGATACCATTAAAAAAATAATTAAAAAAATATAACACTTGGATAGCAATATATGTGTGTTTTCCCTGTCTCCGTCGCCTAAACAAGCATGGAACGTAGGATCCATGGGAACTATCATGTAATCTGATGACAAGAAGCATGCGCTTGGATCCAAAAGATCAAATCATGCAGTTAAAAAAAATAAAAAAAATTGAGACCACACCACCAGACCAACCGGAATAAATTCAATAAAGTCGACCACTGGTACCCTTGTATATGCCAGTTGTGTTGACCTAGAGTTAGGATTATCGACCACTGGTTCCCTTGTATATGCCAGTTGTATTGATATTAGTCAGACTAGTATCTTAGTCCATTAGGATAGGTTCATTTTGGCATTGGCCTTCAGACAGATATGGGAAACACCGTTCATCTTAGTAAACATCAAAACCATCTACGTTTTTATTTAAATCCATCTTCTTAATCTATCCATGTGATTTGTTGACTCCGGATATGATGTCCATAGTGAAACTATCTGAGTAGAACTCTGTCACTTATATATGAATTTTAGTATGCTTGAGTGCAAACTTGTGTACATCAATTAGAATTTCGTATCAGGGTACTTCCTCCTGTAGTCAATGAGAGTATGCTAACCAAGGAGATCTTTAGTGCCTTTCAAGGTTTTGTGGGTACGCCTCTGGTAAACCCTCCCGAGACTATAACTCGACCACTAGGGCCACATAGGGGTTTAAAGGCTTGTTTCACACGCTAAGTGCAATCGCGATGCCTGCGACAGTGAGTTAGGATTTTATTTTCTAGATTAGATTTGCTCGGGACTAGAAAATAATAAGTTTGGAGGCATTTGATAGACGCATTTTTGTGTCTATTTTGTTCTCAATTCTCTGTAATGTTAGTACTCGATTTTGTGCTTATTTTTCTATTTTGTGTATTTGTAGGTATTTTTGGAAAATAAAGCTCGATGGACCAAAATGTGGATGATACTCGCAAAAAGAAGTAAATGAAGTGGGCTAGGCCCAGAAGGAAACATGAAGAATTATTGGGCAATCATTTGGATATGGGAGTGTGGTGAGCAATCCACAAAGTGTGTAGAAGTGTGCCATATCATGTGTGGAAGTGTGGAGACCATGTGCAAGATATCAATAATTAAATAATATTTGAAGATATATGTGGTTTAATGAAGAAAATAAGCAAAATAAAGAAGGAAATCAAGATATTATTCCTTATGTTTAGAATAACTTAAAAATGATTTATTTCCCAAATAAAGAATATTATGGCTACTGTATTTAACACTTGGCACATTTTTATTGGATGATTTTGTATTGAACTGACACATGGCGCCACTCCATTGGCCAGAAAATAAAAAATGACATCATTTCATGTAGAAAATTATGGAAGGATTTCGGAATCCCCACTATTAAAAGGAGTCGTATGGAATCATCTTGGGGGAGTTTTTTTTTTATTGGAGAGATTGAGAAAAATAGTGAGAGTATTATTTCATATTTCTTGTAATCGAGCAATGCTATTAGTGAGTGAGAATCAATAAATTTGGTAGCCTTTTCACATTGAATCAATAAATATGATGCTACCTATTTTTGCTATAGCGTTCATTTACAACATGAGGAGCTAAACCTCATCATTGGGATGATGGAGGAAGCCAATGTTCATCAATGTGGTAATTTTATTAAATTATTTTGAAGACTTTTGCATTAATATAATTTGAATTATGATTTTAAATTAATTAGTTGTGATTTAGTTTGATGGGTTATGCTTAGCTTAAGTGTTTTGATAACCCATGCTTACCATTTACAATTAATATTTTATAAAATTAACCTTAGCAAAGATTCAAAGTCAATAATTATTATTTTTAGAGCTATAATTGTTTAAGAATTAATATATGAACCATAAAATATGAGATTGGTGGAATCCTGATTCCCAATAATCTCTCAATATTTTCATTCTCTTTTATTTTATTTGCTAGTTTTAGTATCTTCTTTCATGAAGTCTAAAATCAATATCTTCCCAAGTCCGAGAATCAAACCCATTTCTTACCACTGTAAAAACTACATCACTGTCTTTAGTTCTTCTTTGTAGATCAAAATCCATTATTTGCATTGTATTTGTTTCATGGTCCGTGAAATTTGTGATCAGGGGTGGAATTCGATTAGTCTGTAGAATTGGGGGATAATTTTTGAAACAAACAAGTAAGTTTTCTAAAACCCTTAAAATTTGATGTTTCTTCATTTTTCAATCAAGAGAACCCTGAAATTATTCATGTAGTTTATAAGATTCTACTTAAACCCATAAATTTGATGAAGGTTAATTTCATGTTAGGTGAAATGGTTCATTTAATACTAGATAATCCGTAGTTCACTTGATACTAGAAAACTAGGTTTTTAATGGCGGTTGTTTTTTTGAAAGCTTGAATGGTAGATTGAATCATGAGTATTATAATTAGGGTTGTCTATTATTTGTATTTGGTAGACCTCAATAATCGTTTTGTGTAATATGTATGTGATGGGATTTCGAAATCCAGAATTTGTAGGTATAATCAATGGGTTCTAGTATACTTCCCAAGAAGAGGACCAAGAAGGGGATTATGAAGTCGATTAAATTAGAAGTGAGTGGAGGAACAACTTTATATTTTGAAGTGGAAAGTGCAGCTGTTGAGGACAGATAATGTTTTAGTCTTGAGAACTTATCTACTAATTATTTGTAACATATTCATTGTTTCCTTCAACTTTTTATTGTGTTTCACAATAGGTTTGTCTACCCTCTCAAAAATCGGTGACTCGCCTTTAATATGAGCAATTACTCCAACTTGGGAACACTAGTAGACTTGTGGAATGTGCTTTCTAAAGATGAGAAAGACTTGTTCAGGACAACTGAGATCGGGCATTTAATGGACATTCTCAAAGAACAACGTTGGTCTACTGCAATGAAGAAATGTATTTTAGAGTTGAAGATCAAAGTCGAACCTGAAAGAAGGAAAAATCAAGAAATGTATTTTAGAGTTGCATACAAAGAATTGTGTTTTCGAAACACGTACTTTTCTCTGATATCCGCTCTTAGATTTCGGGATTTGAGGGATAGAGCTCTCTATGTTGTCTCTCAATTGGGACCTCAATCGGGGGCGTCAAAAGACTCAAAACTCAGGCAAAAGTATTTTTCCAAAAATAATGCAATCGTCGGAAAGGATTTGTATGAATTTCTATTTTGCAAAACAATCTCATAGGATCGGCTAGAGAAGGTTGCCAGAGAAACCAGTGATAGTAAAACAAGTCATGCCAGTGTAACCATATCTAAGAAAATGCAAGTCCTTCAGGCAAGATATAAAGATGTAGAACCGATTCCATGTTCGGTTGAAGATAGGGTGAAGGTGGAATTAATGTATGTGGTCAACATGTTTTTGTAGGGGACACAACACATCCATGAAATTGCTGACGACTTGTGGCACTTGGTGGACAACATCTCAGATCTCAACAATTATCCATGGGGTGAGAGGGTGTACAAACGACTATGTTTCAAATGACTCAGCAATAAAATCTCAAATGAAAAAAGGAACTGTTGAAAATATGATTAGTAGACCAACTGTCAAGCTAAAAGGAATGCCACAAGTGTTGGTGGTAAGAGTGATTGGCCTGATATTTTTCTGCATGTCTAGTATCTGGTAATTGTTGTTTTGATAGTTTTTATTTGTAGCGCAGGTTTGGTTCTTTATGTTGTTCCCGGGTGTGCTTGGAGAAGGGGGAACAAATAATACAGTTGAAGGGTGGCTCCCTCATATTCTTGACGTTTTGTGCACGGAATTCGTTCGACATCAACAACTATGTGAATCCGTGGCACGTTCAGATGTGAGTGAAGAAATGATGTGTTATCGCAATGATCCGGAACTGTTAGTAATTATTGGGGTAGCTGAAGGACCCCTCTTTTATAAACAGTGGGAGGATCTCGAGGCTGAAGGATACCTCAGTTATAAACAGTGGGAGGATCTCGAGGCTGAAGGTCTGTTACAAAAGTATGAAGGTCGTGTTTCAGGAAATGCGCCTGATGCTCTGGAGCATGAAGATGAGATCCTGGAAGATGGGAAGACGAAGAGTATGGAAAAAGCAGCACGTGATGATAAAGGAAATGATTTTGATATATGTCAATTTTGTAGCGAGATGGATGGCTTTAAGATTCAACTAGGGCATACTAACGATCAAACTAGTGCAATGCTGCGGATACTGATCGAATTGAGACAAGATATGACCGCGATAAAGAAAACTATTGTGAGTAAATTTGAAAATTGTGGTTGTGCTATAAGTTAAAATCTCAGATAAATCTTGTTAATTTTTTATTTACATAAGTTAAAAGGAAAACTTGACTAGTGATGAATCCAGATAAGAACAATTGAAAATGATTCCCAGACATCGTGTTTTTTTTTTTTGGTGGGTGACTTCATGTTAATTTGACTTTGTTTTGATATAACATAGCAGGGTCGTCCTTCAGAAACGGATGTAACGCCCTCGGACGAAGAAATACCTCAAGATTTTGATGCGTACTGGAGAAAAATGGAATTTTCTAAACTTGAGGTACATTTGGAGTTACACTTTTGGGTACGTTTCCGCAAGAACAAAGTATTGGCTTAGATGGTATATTGTGAATGTTTGAACTGCAGAGAACTAGAGTTGAGCTGCTGGAAGTATGCAACTGCCTGGCAACAATTTCCGATATGTAAGCCGGCCAGAGTCAATTTCCCGGTGATCAAATTCCGGCAACGTGATTGAGTTCCGGTGATGACCTAATATTCTGGCGACCAGTTTTGGACCCAGAATTTCCAGAAGAGATATTTTGCACAGGCTTGATGGACTTCTATCTATTGGGCATTTGAAGACTAGACCTAATTTTGGAACAAGACGAGCTACAAAAGGAAAAGTCTTCTACAACTTTATATCACGTAGTATTTTACTTGGAGTTTTGGGAGAGCGGGATATCTTAGGGTTCTCTTTGGTTTTGTTTCATCTTCTTTATTTTATTCCGATAATATTATGATGAACTCCATTATTAATAGTAGCTAAAACAATCTTTGATTAAGGGCGATTTCGAAGCCCGAAATATGAACTCATAATTGATATGCAATAGCTCGGTTTCTCGCAAGTTTCATTATTGTTTGATTTTTGCTTTGCCAATAATATTTACGGATTATTTGTTAATTGCTTAATTTGTTGATTGTTTAAGTTCTAAATTAAATAGTTGATTCATAATCCTATTGCTAGTTTAGATTTTCTTCGACCCGTAATTGTCTAGAAATATAAATACAAGTAGCAATATATGGGTATTGATGATGGGACTTTATAAAGTACCCATATGTAGAAATTGGCACTAGTAGGTGATTCATGCTTTTGAGTTCATCACTAGGAGCAACCTTATCTCATAAAACTTAGAGAACTTGTTTAAGTCACACATAGAGAGCGTACTTCTAGGAAACTTGATAAGTAAAAACCGGTAGTCGGGCACTTCCGTATCCGGTGAGATTAGGAGATAATAACGGGATAGTTGAGCGTACTAATTATTCTAGGGTTGTTAGTAACAAGATAATGCGAAGAACGTGTTATTTATCGATTTTGTTTATGTTTTGTGGTCGAGAATGCATCCTTGATCAATTTCATCTCATATTTGATACAATTTACAATTTTTCAGAATTTCTACAACACAATCATCTTTGCTAAGAGTAATTCCATAACAAATTTTGCTTAATGCACCTCCCCAGGGACGATCCTGCTTTTATTATACTACTTTCTAGTGTAAAGAGAAGTAGAAAATATTATTTGCGAGTTGACACCTCGTCACTTACCATTAAATAAACTATAACAGTGCTCTTCTCATATCCAAAAGATCCAACTTTATTCTACATCCTGCTGAATGAACCTCCATTCATGAGACATAATCCATGACACATCTAGCTTCAATAACTGTATTATTTTTATACTCAGGCAATTCATAACATTCAACATATCAACATTCTCACCACCTACAAAACCAGTTCTCATTCTAAGAAACATCTACTTCTTAAGCCTCATTCTACCCCACCTGCGACAGTTCATACCTCTCCTAATTCATCTAACTTCTACTATAACTCTCACTGCATTTAACCAACAACTTATGCCTTGTCTAAGATATAACAAACTGAACAAGACAACAATGATTAGAGAAAACTTACCATCAGATAAACTATAATAGTGCTCTTCTCATATTCTATATCCTCAACTTTAACCAGAAGATCCAACTTTATTCTACATCCTTCAGAATGAACCTCCATTCATGAGATACAATCCATGACAGCATTACGAAGAAAAACTATTCAAGTCATATGGGAAACTCAGATATGCTAAGGAATATTGGAACCCTAACTATTGTATCAAGTGGAATAAGATGAAACCAAAAAAAAAAAACATAAGACTTAACACTGAGCAAGGACTTTTTCCTTGTTCATTATCGGACCTTGGTCCACTGTTTAAACATCCAAAAGAAAGACATAAGTCCTTCAGTGGAGATAGTTTTGTTAAATGACTCCTAAAAGGAATTCAGAAACGTAAAGAAAAATTATACCAGCACAAGTTGATGATGATCCTGCTGCAGTGCACTTCTCACTCAGCAAAAGTGAACATTAAGTATAAAACCTCGCAAGTAAATATAAACTCAAGTTCAGATTCCAAAACATAAACATAATAATATAAGTGAAAGCAAGTGGAGTACTTACCAGGGGTTGATATTTCCCTGGGTGACTACTACTTCTGCAATTGACTTTAAATGAAGCCACCTACGCAATCACATACAGCAGAAAGACCACCCACACATACATATATACGATTAATAGAAACAAGGCAATAAAAAGTAAATGTAAATTCATAAATCGTTTTGTTCATATATACATATATCAAAAAGATCAGTTGTTTCTAGGTAAAGTTAAAACCTCTTATGTGCAACTGCATAATAGTCTTCCTTAAGCACAATAAGATAAGACTCTTCTGTATGCACAAATGCTTAAGGGTATGCATATTAAAGTGTTCAGCATACATACAAAAAACATAAGAGTATGCATATTAGAGTGTTCAACATAAATACAAAAAAGTGTGAACAGAAGCCAAAAGAAAAAAAAAAAAAGACTAAAGCCATGTGTTAGCTAGACATTTATATAAGTGATGCAAAAGATGACTGAGATATCCATGAAGAACTCCATAGCATATCTCCAAAAAAGTAGTGAAGTCGTCTTAATTATAACTGATGGACCTCTTTGGATGAACCATGTATCCTATGATTCCAACATCTTTAAAGGTCTATGTGAACCAGTTAGCTTTTACTGTTGGTTCATCTAGCATGAGAATGTTATCGATCAACACCTTGAAATGAGTAGCAGGTACAGGTGAGCCGTAAGCTATAAGTGCAGACACACCAGTACAAACTTTACCAGTTGCAACTATTTCACCCTCTACGTTCATCAGTGAACACTGCTGCATATCCCCTACTGCTGATCGAGCTAGTGATATGTCCTGGCCAGGTGAACTTGGGCCAGAAGATGGTGATATGGGATGGCTAGGTGAACTTATATGAGCAACTGAACCTGAATGAGGTGAAGCAACATGACCTGGTGAACATTCCTGACCACGTGAAGGGCTACACATGTTTTAGGCAACAACTCGATGATGGCATTACAGCTTAAATATCCCTCACTATGAGGCATATTGTTCCCAAGCCTTCAATAAGAACTCCCACCTTGCCACTTAAATCATCCACCTTATTAGTAAGAACTTCATCTTTAGACTTCAGTTCAGTTACTTTAGCACGAGCAGAAGAAGAGAAATCAACTTGCGTACGAGAAACAGGACCTACAACACGAACCCGTCCTCTTGAATCCTCCCCAAATAATTGAGTCTTTGCACAAGTTTCTTCTATCGAGTACGCCTCAGCTTTTCCCTTTATGTCCTCTATCCATTACTTAAGTTGTTCCTATAGTGTTGAGCATAAGAATCAATTGCTTATAATACTAATCACTAGCTAGCATATATACAGTTAAAGAAGACTACATATAACTTCTCAAACAATTGACTTACATAGTATGGTTGCGCACTAGGTAAAATCACCCCACCCTCCTGTGAATGAGCTTTAATCCACACATCAGAGGTAGTGATTTCTGCTTCAGGGTTCGCCGCCTCCTACATTTAAAAATACGATGAGTATGAATCAACCATTGTCGACAAAAGTTTGAGGTAAGTTGTAACATTGAAATGAAAGACCTACCAGTTCGGCTTTCACCAAACAACGTGGCTTGCGACCAGAGGTATGAGAGTAATCATATTGTCCTCTTTTCCTCTTATTAGCGACTCTTTTACTTTAGATAACAACATTGTTCTCATGTTCACGTGAATTTTCCTCGACTTTACGCTTGGAGGAGTTTTATCAATCCTTTCTAATCCTCTGAATTTTATCCAATCCTCTAACTTATTGTAATCTGAATTCAATTCAGGAGCTCACAGTACCAAATGTTACACATTGTTGGAACTGAATGAGACCTAACAGGGATCAACATGACCATGACACTATATATACCATACTTCTTAAACTACAACTATGTGAAAATATGAGCTTATAAGTGAACAAATTTCTTTCCAGGTTCATCAAAACAATGGCTTAGGAAAATATTCAAATACCTCGCTCAAGCGAAATCAAAATATTCAGGTAAGAATAAAGTGCGCAACATAACTTGTACAAGAGAAATAAACGAATAAACGCCAGGAAACCAATTCTTACAAGCTAAAGGAATAAACTAGAACTCGTCCAAAACAAAAGAGTAACCAGCATAATGTTTTCGTACCCAAAGACTATAAAGAATGCAAACTTAATTCAGGATTAAAACTGCAAGGTGCTTGCCAAGATTTAACGGGATTGATATAGAGGAATTCATGTACTCATGGTGAAGAAGTTCAAATCTAGACAATTATATTTGTTAAAACCTCAAATTTCATACAATTACCTCAACCCTTCAAGCATTAGTAATTTTTTCGACATTACCAACCTTACACACCTCAACAAAATGTTTGCTGGTTTGACACTCCCACGGATTGAGTAACATGTGCAACGCCTAATTTTTTCAAGGCATGTTAGTGTGATCATCTTACATGTCATATAATACTCCAACTAGACATCCCTCTTTAGAACCTATAAAAACATAATATAATACTTAGAAGCTTCATTAGCTTCATATGGGCTTTAACCTGCAACACCAGTCAAAAAAAGAATCAAATATTGAAGCCTAGTTAACTTCATTTATATTAAAAAAAAAAGCGACATTCTAGCTATTTTCGGTATGACCTATTTAAATACATCCTCGTCATCACTAGTTCTTTTAATAAATCAACTAATCCAGGTACTATGTTCTCTACTGGGAACTTTAGTGCAACAATAACAATGCCTACTAGTGTACTATATGGCTCCAATTTTGCAGAACAAAATTTGCAGGAAAACACACCATTACAATATTCATAGCCCTGGCGTATGATCGACATATACTAATATACCTTTAGGCGCCTTTACAAAATCTCACTCGGAGAAAAAAACATAGCGAGATAAGGATGAGCGTAGTCATCCTCCTCTAACTAATTGTTAGGGCATTGCTCGGTTGAACCCACTAGCGTTGGTATGTCAAGTTAGTTGTCAATTTTAGTTGCCAAAATGCATTCTTGATTTAGCATACTTTCGGACTAGATTAGGTCTAAGAAGTTGAATCGAAGCTATCCTTAAAGGATGAAGATTGAAGACTACAAGAAGACATCAACAAGTACTTCATCAACAAAGGTATGTGATTGATTTCATTTGGATTCTTGTTTAATTCTACCTTTCTAATCTATCGAGCTATATGCTCACTCTATGGAACAATTCTTATGACGGTAAATGTACATTTATGTATATATACTTGAGGTTATTTGATTCATTAATTTGGTGACAATAACCTTTATCCCTATAGAGGATCTCATGTTATAGTGAATGATCTTATGAATTCAACGAGCCAAGAATCACTCAATTCCGAGTTATAACGATGAAGTTATGAGTGATTTATTAAAGTAACAATTATAAGTGTTGCTGTAATTGTTTCGTTAGTAGGAAACAATCCATGGACTGTTTGTAACGGTTCACGGACTTGGGCCCAATTACGTGACTAAAAGGCATTTTTGGTCAAGTTGGTGATGTTTCCTTATCTAGTCAAGATGGCTATTACTCCAAACATCTTTGATTACCATATTAAAGTGTTTGTGATTCCTTCCTAATTTAATTTGTGATTTATTCACATAAATACAATTTTGCTAAATTAATTAATTAATTAATTATTTTGGCAAGAGTTGTAACTTAGGAAAGACTCCCAAAATTAGGAGAGTCTTGAAAAGGGAAAATAGCTATGCTTAGCTTTCAAGCTACCTTTCACTATAAATAAAGGGTTCGTGAGTGTTACACGTTTTCATACCCTTTGGAAAATTGGTGTAAGCTCGTAAGGTTGTTTTCCATGTCTTCTGTTCTTCGTGAACAAGAGTGAGATAAAAGTCTTTGTATTGGGGATCACAAAGCCGAGTTGGGTTTAATCTTAGTGAGATTATACGACTTGTAATCTAGGTTTTTCACCTCTTGTATATTCTAAGGTTTTCTCTTCTGATATAAAACCATTCAAGAGTTGTTGATCATGAACCCTAGGTTTTGATAGATTTCAGTTTCCGATCGTATACCAACACTTGTTAGTCGAAATCGGAAGCTAGGAAGAAAACTTCGATTAAGGCTTCTCGTAAAAATCCTTAAGAAGTTTTAAACAAGATATCTCTAGATTTATTCTAGTTGTTCTTGTTGTAGAATAATTAGGTTTCTCTTCCTTTATTGAAGAGTATAATAATCCCTAATCTACAAGTTTGTTTTGATATTACTTTTCCCTAGTAATTTTTTTTATCAAAATAAACACAATATTTCCAAAACCTTGATTCACATATAAAGGGAAATCAAACCGGTGATTTGTGCAAACAAAATATCGAATCGTATCAATCGTATTGTTGTATCTTCTAAAGAGAGCCTTGGGTTATGCTACAAGATTTACGAGAAGAATTCCTAAAGACAATCGGCGTTGTGCTAGGAAATCTATAAGTGCTGAAGTAGGTATTACATCTAGTCCGAATAGGTAGTAGGAAATTGGTGTAACAGCTTATAATTAGTGTGTGTTTATTCTGGACTAGGTCCCGGGGTTTTTTCTGCATTTGTGGTTTCCTCGTTAACAAAATTTCTGGTGTCTGTGTTATTTCTTTTCCGCATTATATTGTTTATCTTTATAATTGAAATATCACAGGTATTGCGTTAATCAATCATCATTGATAAATCCGACCTTGTTTTTTGGATATGATTTTGATTGATCTTGGATATTGGTCTTTGGTACCGTCCAAGTATTTCTCACATCAATCAGGCTCATAGATTTCTATCTGTTTGATTTGCTGATTTGAGAAAAAGAGATAAACTCTTTAGTATTATTCTTTGATTGAGTTTTTACTCTCGCAATATTATTAAGGTTTAGTTCATACAGATTGCCAAACCAAATATTGGGTGTGGTTGTTAGACCCCCGCTTTTTCAATTAGTATCAGAGCAGGAAAACACGCTAAGACCTCATATGTCTATGTTTGAAGCAATCTGATCGTTATGGACAGAAGTGTTATCTCTATAAAAGTACCACCAGTCTTCGATGGCACAAACTATTTATGGTGGAAAATTGCTATGCGTTCTTTTATTCAAGCGCGATATTTTCAATCATGGGTTCATATTGTTAATGGCTATAATCCTCCATTAGTTACAGTAGACGGTGTAGCTGTTGCAAAGGATATTACAGAAAATAATGATCTTGAGATTCTTGCTGCAAAGCAAAATTATGAAGGATTAAATGCTATCATCCATGCCATTACCCCAGATCTTCAGCACCACGTGACTACGTGTAATAAGTCTAAAGATGCTTGGGATATCTTAGAAACTGTATTTGAAGGAATGTCACGGAGAGAAAGAAGCGAGGCTTCAAAACCTAGCATCTGACTGGGAAAACCTTCGCATGTATGATGATGAAACCTTTGACGAGTTTAACCAAAGAATTTCTCAAATAGTTAACGCCTCATATTCATTAAGAAGAACTATTGCAGAGAAAGTTATTGTGTGCCAAATTCTCAGGTCTCTACCATCAAGATACGAGTCTAAGAAACATGTCATTGAAGAAGCAACGATATTTCTACACTCTCTAGAAATAGGCTTGTTGGAAAGTTAAAGATCTTTGATAATGAGCACGCATCTAGAAAAGAGGTGATTTCTCTTAAAGCTGCAAACAATTCTGAATCCTCTAAGGATAAATCTGTTTCTCCAGATACTAAGGGTGTTACTCCACGACAATTTAGAAAATTCTTGAGAGACAGGAAAAAGACTTTTACTAAAGGTGCAACATCTCCTAATGATGATGTACAATTTTATAATTGTCGTGGTTTCGAGCACTTGTCTTCGGTATGTCCTAGCCGGAGTCGTAGACACCCGGATATGCGTGACTTTGCCTACTCTTAATGATGGACCTGAATATTATAATCCCCAAGAGTATGAAGGCGAGATTGCATTAGCTTCTGGAAAAATTCTTTCGGATACTGATTCTAATTCTGACGAAGAATGTTCCATGTGGATCCAGTTGCTAATAATCTTCTTAAGGAATGTCATAAAAAACTCTCAGAAGCTGAAAGCACCATTTTCAGTGAGAAAGTTAAATATGACAGAGTTCGTAGTCAGAATAAAGACTTGCAAGACCAACTTGATTCTAGTGGTGCAAGAGATTATCTCAACGAAATACGAAATCTTAAAGAAGAAATTGCCGAAGGTCGAGATCAGGAAATTACTCTTCAAGCGAAGCTAGATAACTTGGAGAACACGAGATGAAATTGTTATTTGATTCGGAACGAGAAGATCTCAAAGTTCAATGTGAATCATCCAAGAATGATCTAGTTATTGCGCTTGAAAAGGTCAAAAGGTTGGAAGAAGAAAACTCGAGCTTAAAGAGAGTTTGTCTAGAAACAGTAGCTCAGATAAATTAACCTCAAGATTGGGAGCATGTAGAATTCATCGTGATACACGAGGATTGGTCTATGAAGGAATAAACGCTCCTAGTATTTGTAAAGAGGTAAAATTTTTCAGAGCTAAAAATTCTTCTCAACTAAAACTGTCGATGACGAAAAGAGGAAATTATGTCAAGCTCCAAAGCTAGTACATACACATTCAGGTAACACTAAACATAAATTTTTCCATTCAACTAAACATTGCTTTTATTGTGGAGAACCAGGTCATTTGCGAGAGGAATTGCGAGATATCTTAAACGAGATAAAACCAGATCGATTCTCGTTAAGATGACAAGATCTGATGTTCCAAACTGGAGAAAAACTGAGTGTCATAATTAATTTCAGTTATTCTAGTATTCCCTCCAAGAAATTTCATAATTATATTGGGGAGAAAAAGAAATACATTGCTCCTAAAGCTACTCAGAAATGGGTACCAAAGAAGATCAATAAAGCAACAAGTACTATTAAGAAGGATCTCCCAGACAAGAGTTCGACAAGGGATAACATCTTAAAAAGGTATGAAATAGTTATTGAAAGTTTCAAGGAAGTTGTTAAATTCCTACATTCCATGCATGATTTTGTTTCGAATACTTGTGGGTAGCAAGATTTTGTTCACCTCAACACAACTTGATTGTGTTGGAAGTGCATCCTCACCAAGAAACCCTTGTAAATGCGGTGAGGATTGCAAAATAATTGGGGCGCACATATTGTGTTGGGTAATTTTTGAATATGAGGAACAATTTATTGTTTCGAGTTTACGAGTCTAACTCACTTACATATTTCTCGAAATGTGTGTTGGTAAGCTTTCGCTTTGGCCAAGTTCATCTTTACCTAGTGACGAAAGTCATGTTATGTTTCAATCACTTGAAAATTGTTTTGACGAAAAATAGTTTGTGAATAACAACAGTATAATAACGTCCTCTAAGAATATTTCAATGATTGAAATGAGAGTTTAGATTATATAACCATTGTTGGATATAAGCATTGTGTGGCAACACATATATGTATAAGTCCTTTTTCCTTGAACCGAAGTATGCGTCCTTTGTTGATAAGGAAAACAGGAATAAGTGTTGCGAGCTAAGTCCGCGAACTCAGTCCACGAACTGGCGGAAGTTCTCTTCCTGAGAAATTCAGTGGAGTTTGAGAACTCCTTCCGGGAACTTATGTCCGCGAACTAAGTCTTCGAACTTAAGTTGGTTATATCTAAAGACGATTTTTGTGAACTTATATTTATATTAAATAAGGAATGCAAAATGAAAACCGTGGCTATAAATTTCATGAATCGATTCGAGTGAATCAAATCATTTTTGCTTCGATTGTGTCTTGTGTAGTTACATAAGATTTATACAATTGAACAACTCTCTAACTAGTTCATTTGAGTCATTTGACCTAGATATGGTGAAGAAGAATATGGTTAAATACCACACATATGATTTTTTAATTACCTAACTTGATGTGTGATTGAAATTATTATGTATAACAAGTTAGAAGCAATAATCAATGACATTGGATGTTGGTTGTTATTGTCAAAGAATCTTTTTCATACACTTATGATAACCATGCTTGGTGTAAATCCTTATGGAAAAGGTTATTCTTCCTTCTAAGCATATCATTTCTTGTTTATACAAGTGTGTATCTTAGAAAAGATGATCACAATACATGATCTTCATGATTATATATTGTGTATTTTTACCATGAGATAGTTATATTGTTTCTAGTAACACGATCTCATGAGATACTTTCAATAATTGGTTCTTAACTCGTATCTCCTTGTAGGGTTTCTAAAATCCAATATATAAATCCTTATCTCTGGAGTAAGGTCACTCTTGTTGTTCTTTCGGGAATGGCATCTTATGGGGGAGAGTTCTTAAATGAACCTGTGCTTAATTGCTATATCCCCGAGGGGAGAAGCGGCCGTGGAACATGTAGGGGTTAACTTGTATCTTAATTGTTAGAGCATTACTTGGTCGAACTCGCATGCGTTGATATCTCAAGCATGTTTGTCAATATTAGTGATCAAAACTATATGTCTTGATTTCTAGCATACTTATGACTAAGTCTCGGTCTAGGATAGTTAGGAATAGTTGAGCATCGGACTCCATGGCGATTATCTTACAAAGACGAAGAACTACTCAAGGAACCAGTGGAACTTCATCCGACTAAAAGGTATGTGGAGACTTGAACTCATCTTGTCACTCAAAAGTCTATGTACTCTATGTTAAAGCATTGCTCGGTCAAACTCGCATGCGTTGCTATCTCAAGCATGTTTGTTAATGTTAGTGATCAAAACTATAAGTCTTGATTTCTAGCCTATTATAGCTAAGGTCTCAAACTAGGATAGAAAGTGTAGTTGAGCTCAAGAACTCCATGGCAATCATCATACAAGATGAAGGACTACTCAAGGAACTGGTGGAACTTCATCGACAAAAAGGTATGTGGAGACTTGAACTTATCAGTCACTCAAAAGTCTATTTACTCTATCTCATATTCTTGAGACAAAAGTCGTTTTGATATATAAACTTTGATTATACACATTTGCTATTTCGAGCCGAGTTTATATTGCCTATCTATTTCTCGAAATATGTGTTGGTAAGCTTTCGCTTTAGCCAAATTCATCTTTACCTAGTGAATGTCATGTTATGTTTCAATCACTTTGAAAATTGCTCTGACGAAAAATGGTCTGTGAATAACGACTATATAATGTCCTCTTAGAATGTTTCAATGATTGAAATGAGTGTTTAGATTATATAACCATTGATGGATATAAGTATTGTTGTGGAAACACATATATGTATAAGTCCTTATTCCCTGAACCGAACTGGCAGAAGTTCTCGAATTCGAGAATTTCTAACCTTTGGAGTTGTGAACTCCTTAGTGAACTTAAGTCCGCGAACTTGAGTTGGTTATATCTAAAAATGGTTGTTCTTTAACTCATGTTTATATAAACTAAGGAATGCTTTTGCAAACCGTGGTTATGAAGTTCATGAACCGATTCGAGGGAATCAAGCCGTTTTTGCTTCGATTGTGTCTTGTGTAGTTATATACGATCTAATCAATTAAACAACACTCTAACTAGTTCATTTGAACTAGTTATGGTGAACAATAATATGGTTGATATGAAATTGCTTATATGGCTAACCATTTGGTTAACTATTTTTGAACCAACAAATGTTCATGTTTGGGAACGGTTACATAAACCCAAAATAGGACATTTCATTTGTGTGTAACAAGCTAAGTTTTTGATCTAACGGTTGAGAAATATTAGCTTGAATCTAATCGGAGTTTTCCTCTAACGGTGAATATTGAATGCTTTGTTACTAAGCTAACATTGATTGCAAACCATGATTTGAAAGACTATATAAGGGAGAACTCTACCAACCGGGAAACATAATCCCCACCTTACGTGTGATACCGATTACATAAGCTAGAGTCGATTGTCCTTTAACCTTGGTTTTCTTCTCTAAACCAGTTAACGACTTAAAGAATTCATTGGGATTATGAAGCTAGATCGATACTACTTTCTCGTAGTTATGTGATCTGATCTTTAACATTTTATCGAACGCAGTACAATCGTAAGGATTGGTTTGAGATTCATATCTCCGATAGGAAAGATAAAAAGTAATCACAAACATCTTCATCTCATCGTTTGTGATTCCGCAATATCTTTTTTCGCTGCGTCGATTAAGATTATTGTGAGGTGATTGATAATACTAGGCTATTCTTCGGGAATATAAGTGGGATTATCAATTGGTTCCTGTTCACCTTGATTTATCAAAAGACGGAAAAAAACTCGTAGGTATATTCGTGGGAGATGGATTTATCTATTACCGTAGACTTTTCTGTGTGATGGAGATTTGTTTATAAAGTCTTCGACTTTGGGCCGTAGCAACTCTTAGTTGTGGGTGATATCAGCAAAGGGAATCAAGTACGTATCATCCTTCTGGGATCAGAGACGTAGGAGCATAATTTGTACCTTGAATAAGTGTGAGATTGATTGAGGTTCAACTTCTGATCCGGACAAAGTTAGTTTGAAGTAGGCTAGTGTTTGTAGCGGCTTAATATAGTGTGTGTCCAATTTGGACTAGGTCCAGGGGTTTTTCGCATTTGCGGTTTCCTTAATTAACAAAATTCGTATCGTGTTATTTCTTTTCCGCATTATATTTTGTTATATAATTGAAATATCATAGGTTGTGCGTTGTTCAATCAATTAGAATATCCAGACCTTTTGGTTGTTGATTTAAATTGATTTGACACTTGGATATTGGTCTTTGGTACCATCCAAGTTATCTCTCTAATATTTGATAAAGACTCGCAAATTTCGATTTGCTTGAGTATATATCAAATCAAGAGATTGAGATATAAGCTCTTTGATATACTTTTTATCTAGATTAAGTATGACTGTCTAGTTGATTCTCTAGAAAGCATATTGGAGTTTGTCCATATGGATTGCTAAGCGAAATATTGGGTGTGGTTGTTGTACCAGCTTTTTCAATTGGTATCAGAGCAGGCAAACACGTTTATTGACCTCACAAGTCTGTGTTTGTAGCGATCTGACTCTATGGACAGAGGTGCTATCTCTATTAACGTACCACCAGTCTTCGATGATGGCTCTAATTACTTATGGTGGAAAATTGTTATGCGAGTTTTTTTTCAAGCACGTGATTTTCAATCATGGGTATATGTTGTTAATGGCTATAATGCTCCGTTTTGGCAGTTGGAGATGTAAACATTCCCAAAGACATTAGTGAATACACCCCTGCCGAGATACTTGCTGCAAAGACGTAGATGGGGAAAAACGATTTCTTGGTTTTACGGAATTGAGGAGACGTCCAGTGTGGAGACTCCTTGAGCCGAGCGAAATATTGAACCTCACACAGATGCACTTTGCCAAGAAGGGAGTGCTTTAAGTTCGAGAGATCAATCAGCCCAGGACTCGGCCTAAACCAAAAAAACAATGGTCGTTAAGAGTCGGTCGGTCACAAGGAGAGGATGGGTTGATATGTAGGAGGGAAGGCGAGAAATGTCCGAGATCAATGGTGATGCGAGATTATAGGTGTGTTGTGGTCGGGCGTAAGAACGCTCTCGAATGATTGAATTTTGTTCAATTGAGAGTGAATGCTCGGCGATGAGTTCGTGTAGACGAAAGATTGTCTGTATGAACTTGCTTTGAGAGTTCCTTGTTTAGACGAATGTTCGAGTGTTGAATCTTATCCTTTCAATAAGGATTCAGAGACATTTTATAATGCCGGAGTTGAAAACACCATGATCCCATGAAGTGTGACAGGTTTGCTGGAATCGAGAGTGGGAAGTGGGAAATCGTGTCAAAACTAGTTGCTCATCGTATGCGGAGACTTGGTTAATTTTTCCACCCACTACTTTGTGACTCTTCCAACCGATTGCACGACTTGCTCACATTCTCATCGTGGGTGAACACACGTGCCGTAGACCGCCGAGACAAAACCCTAGTTAATATCCCCCCATGTGACACGATTGATATCTCGTGATTGTGGAGTCGATTCTTGACTTTGTGGAACGATGAGTCCATGTATTGTTGAATTAAACATGTTTTGCAAATGTTACGAAATTCATGAATCAAATATGTCTGCGAGACGAGGTATTATTATGTTGATTACCTAAGACGAGCAAACTGTGTTCTTTGAATTGTCAAATAATATTGATAGTTGAACCAATATTCTTGAATCTCGAGCAAATATTGCGGCTCGAGAAAATATTGCTAGTCCGAGGAATATTGCTAGTTTGAGCAAATATTGCTAGGTTTGAGCGAATGTTGCTCATTTGATGAATTGCTAGTAGCGAGGACCAAATAAAATATTAATTTAAGATACTAAGCTGCTGGGTCGGTAAAATAAAAATGTTGATCATAGGATCAACATAAAATTATCAGAGTATTTAAAATCTGCTCAGAATCATGTTTCTGCAGAGCTCTAGATTCAAAACTCTAATTTTACTAAAATGATGATTTATTGCAAATCAATCTGCAGAATGAAGCAGGGACCGGCTATATGGGATGATGGGTTCACCATGTACGTCCAGATGCTCGAATAAGCATAATACCAAAGTCTCTTGAGGACCAGTTGGTGAAAGAATGATTAAATGATGGTTTAATTATTTATTAAAATAATGCTCGTGTGAGCGACAAATAATAAAACCTAGCCATGAAGAGATGAGGAACCGACCAAGAGGTCACGAGACCGGCTCTTGGTGGCCTTGGGACCAATGGATGGTCTTTCAAGTAAACTCTCAATTGTTTGGAAGAAGTTTGAACCTAATATGAGCAATTGAGCAAATTAGGTTAAAATCATTAAAATATGTGGGACCGGATGTTTGCAGGCCTTAGATCCACCCTTGGTCGGTCAAGGGGATGTGCTCGTGTCACCATAGTGTCCGTGTCTCGATCCGAGAGTTTAAGTATTTTTGATGCGCATTTGAGCAACATTCGGAGAAAATATGCAGAATCCAGGGTTTTGCTGAAACTAGGAAAATACATGAGATGATGAAAAATGATAAATAAAACAGGGAATTGCAAGGTGTGGGACCAACCACGGCTAGGGCATGGCCGGCAGGTTGACAAGCACGGTCCCACTTTCCCAGGTTTATGTAATTTTATGTACTTTCTCTGATTTGAGGGAAATTCCATGAAACTGAAGAGTTTTATGAAATTAGGGAATTTCCATGAGATGAGAGAGATAAAATAATAATAAAATAGGGAATGGTGGAGTGTGGGACCGGCAATGGCCAAGGCATGGCCGACCGGCCAACGGGCACGGGTCCCAGGGCACTCTTCCAATTTTATGTAATTTTCATGATTTTAGGAAATTTTCATAAAATCAGAGAGATTTGTTAAAACAAAGGTATTTTGTTGAAATCAGGGAGTTTTCATGGAATCAGGAAACTTAAAACAACAAACAATAATAAAATAATAGACGTGTGGGACCCGCTAGGGCATGGCTGATCGAATTTTATATAGTGGTAAAGGTTGTCGTTCACTCGGACTTGATGAAATTGAATTTTAGATTTAAATTATAAAAAATAAGAAAAATAAGAAAATATATACAAAATTTGACAAGATAAAGAGATGATCGGGACTCAAGATTCCACCGGACTTCAATTTCATGCAATTCAAATTCCAATTGTAAACAATAATAGCTCATAATATAAAGTTTCATTGACTATAATTCATTGCCTAAAGTAGATTTCAATAGTAATGGTTGTAAATCTAAAGTATGGAATATCAAAACAATTAAGCAAGCATAACCCATCAATTGAAATGACAACTATTCAATGATAATCATAATTCAATTAAATCACTGTGCAATTAGCCATAAAAAGAATTAATATAATTACCGCATTCATGAAGCTTGGCTTCCTCCGTTGTCCAGGTGTTGGGGTTTAGCTCCACTTGGTGGAAACACACTCAAAAAGATAATTCATAACTCAAATGGTGTTTTTATTGAGGAAATAAGATAATACTGAGATTAAGTAATCTTTTGTATGGGCGTCACTGAGAACACTAATATTACAAATAAAACCTAATGAACTATTGGTAACGAAGATATCGTTACAAATCAAAATAAAGCGTTACAAATTTCGCCACTATCATCGTTTATAAACGACGGTATATTGTGTGCGTTTCTTCGTGTTCTTGAACGACACTCTTTATGTGTCGTCTCGCAACTACTTCTTCCCGCTGCCGCAAAGAACTCCTCCTATGGCGATTCTTCATCCTTGCCCTACCCCTAACTCTCTCTCACCTCAAATACTATTCCTCCAAACTTATATAGCTTCACATCACCGAGAATACTCCTCCATAACTCCAACAAATCCTCCATTATTCTTGCAATGAAAGAATATATTCTAGGAATATTTTCTTCCCGGATTTAGCTCCTCACATAGTTTTATCATGTTGAAACACTCCAAAAACACTCAAGTAAACATCCCAGAGTGGTTAAACACGCGGCGAGGCTCCACATGCAAACCATCGTATCCCTCACACGTAACTCGGGTTACTAAGGTTACTCTATTTTATCAAAAGCAATGATTCACCTTTGTTATTAGGTTCTAACCCATATGCCCATCCTGTTTTGTCGTAACACGATCATTCCGATCCAAATCACCGAAATAATCTCTCTCAAATCATTTCTCATTTCAAACCAAAAAAACCGCGAAAAAACCCATCTTTCACGATATTTTAAATCGAATTATCCATTGATTAAGTTGATTCCAACACCCTTACCATTCTGTCTTGCTCAATAGATTAATCCCAAAGAGTTTCGGTGATTGAATCTCCTTAAAACTCGTCCAATTCTCGAACCCTAATTGCTGCTAGAAGTTCTTGGACAAAATTCTGCGAAATCCGGTTTTGAAAATGGTGAAGAAGGTCGCCCCTTATCCAGTCAGCTGGGGTGTCTTTAGCAGTCTGCTGTAAATAGTGAAGAGGGTGTCCCTTATCAATTGAGGCGCCCCTTAGTAATTGAGGTGCCCCTTATCCAAAACAAGGGTCCGTTTAACAAATGTCCTCTGAGATGCCTTTAACAACTTTTCGAGTCGAATTTTCCTAAAATGTTTATTTCTCCAAAAACACCTACAAAGACATAAAAAGCCATAGTAAATACACAAATGGGTACCAACAAAATAGAAAATTGAGATTAAAATAGACACATAAATGCGTCACATCAAATACCCCCAAACTTATTATTTGCTAGTCCCGAGCAAATCTAATCAACAAAGCCGAGTTATAGTCTCGGGAGGGTTTACAGTGTACCCACAAAACCTTTACTCAGGACCCTAGCTATCTACGCCGAACTTTGGAAGGCACTAAAGAATCTCCTTGGTTGGCATACTCTCATTGGCTACAGGAGGAAGTACCCTGATGCGAAATTCCAATTGATGTACACGAGTTTGCACTCAAGCATACTAAAATTCATATAAAGTGACAGAACTCTACTCAGATAGTTTCTGGACATCATAACCGGAGTCAACCAATCACATGGAAAGATTAAGAAGATGGATGTAGAGAAAAATGTAGATGGTTTTGATGTTGACTAAAGTGAACCTATCCTAATGGACCGAGATACCTAGTCGACTAATATCAACACAGTGGCATATACAAGGGAACTAGCGGTGATAATCCTAACTCTAGGTCAACACAACGGGCATATACAATGGCTCCAGCTTGTCGAATTTATTGAATTTATTAGGTTGGTCCGATGGTCTGGTCTCAATTTTTTTTTTGGTATCTCAATCACTCTATTTTACCCAATCAAGAAAAGAGAAATAAAAACGAGAAGGTGAAAAGGATTCAACGAGATATGGCGAAACTACCATGTTTTTTTTCAATTCTAACACCCTGAGCTCGTGCTTTTATGAATAGACTCTTTAGATGTTTCCATCTAATCAGATTGGTTCCTCAACTCCTACAACCAAGAAATTCCCATCCACTTAGATTGGTTAGTGCCAACCTTAATAAGCATCAATTTCTAGGCTTTAGAGTTTATTTATTGCAACTAAAAAGTTTCTCCCATACCCCCAAACTTAAATCTAACATTGTCCTCAATGTTCTAAAGATAAAATTAAAAGCATGAACAAGGAGAAATTGTTACCACTTGAAGCAAAAGAGTTAAGGAAAGATATTGCCGTGTTGCATGAGCATGGATTACCTCCAAGAAGTGCTAAGTTTAAAGTCTTTAGCCAGACATCGGAAGGAATTAGTCACCTCATAGAATTATTTAATAGTTGGAATAATTGAGGATCACCAAAACCAAAAAGGGCTATCACAAGTAAAAGGAAACTGCAACATGCCAAGAAAGTTAACAAATAAAGCACACCCTTGTCTAGTTTCTCGTTTAAGACAACTACATCTAAATGTGGTTCAAGTTCGGGTTCTATAATCGGGGTCTAGATAACATATTTTCCGGGTTGCATTTCCTCAAAAGTTAGATCCGAATGTTCGGGTTCTAGAGTTTGGAAAAACTCAAATAAAAACGTAGAAGCACATAATAATAACCTAAATAATTGCGGACCCTTAAATTCAATCAAATTTGACTTACACAACTGACCACAAAGAGAGTGGTGGTCTTCATTAAACAAATATGTCGACCCTAATCTCCTAAAGTAATTAGGTTTAGTCTCGAAACTTAATATCTGACACATTTGAATTTAATAAGTTCCCACAATCGGAGAAAAAGTTTTTGGTGGGAAAACAAAGTCAATCGAGGTATCATAGCACGGGTTAACCACATCAACTTGAGAGGATGGGTTTCTAACAACCGAACTTCTTTCTCGACATCATTAGGTTTAGGAAAACGTGTATGAAGATAATCTTGTAAAATGGTTGAGGCACATATGTCAAGTCCCAAGTGAGGGATCTCTGGAAGAGCTAAAGGTAAGGCACAAGGAGAATGATAATCACCCCCAAACTTAGAGTTTTGGGTGTCTCTCTGATAGACAAGCTACAATTTCCTAATTTCTAGATCGTCGGAATCTGAAAATGGTCAATTGCTTCTTCTAGGTTATATTTAAAAGCTCTACGAGTTCATCTTCTTCGTCTAAGACTATTTGTTTCTAAATCCTTGGACTCTAAAACAGTATTCTCAGGATAAACCCGTTCCTCTAAACCATTATCGGCTATGTAACTAGGAAATTCTACATAGTCAAAAATGGAGATACTTCTAGTCAAATCCTCATCCTTTTGAATAGGTGAATAATTATTAAAATTATTTGGATTTAAACCAGAAATATTACTATCATTATAAAGCTCAATTGGAGAAACAAATTCCTGATCACTATGCCTAAAAACTCCAGATTATTCATCAACCGTATCCACATCATAATCATCACTATAATAACATGAAAATGATCGAAACTTATCTAAAAAAGTAGTGTTACCAATTTTAACCTCGTCATCTTGATTATGCGAATAACTATCTTCATTCTCAAGGGTATTATTGGATACACTATATTGGCAATTCAAGTTATTTCGAGCAATACTTTCGTTCGTCTCTAACTCAAGTCTACGTGTCGACTCGACTATCCTCTCAAGGGTCTCTTCCAAAGAAAGTTCCCTTTAGTGTTTGATCTAAGTTTTGAGTTAATCTATTGAGGATGTCTTCCAAAGAAGGTTCGATTATTGTTGAAGTCCTTTCGGTCCATAACTACGTTATTCACCGCTAACTTATATGTCGTTTTAGCTAAATCCACGAGGGACTCTTCTAAAGAAGGAGTAGGAACATAAGGATCATAAAAAGGACTACTTTTCAAAAGTTTGATTGTATCCTCTAGAGACGAAGAACTAGTATTATAATCTTCTTGCTCGTAAGACTGATGCACGTGTGGATAATAATTGGGCTCACCATGGTATGACCCATAACCTTCAAAAGGTTGCCGTTCCCAACCACTATTCACACTATGGTCATAAAAAGAGTGATGTTCGTATTGTTGGTTGGATATTCATATTCATTGTGATGGCTATTATAATACGAGTTTGACATCCTAAGCAAGGGAATTCTACACAAGCACAAACAAGGCTGACTCGACCACAACAAACCCTACGATTTCTAGCAAACAAAAAAGCATGATGTCTCCACTTAGATTGTTTCTAGACTAGCTTCTAATCCTTCGAAAGGGAATTCGTTACAATTTAAGCAGACCCCCTGGAATCAATATGAGTTAAAGTAAGCTAAATAGAGACGAGGGAAGCTCGATGGAGATTTGATACCCAAGGCCTCATCGCATTACAAGGCGGCGCAGTCACGCATTCAACTCACACAAACTGTCATGAACTTCGAAGTATGCTTAAAAGAGTAACAAATATTTTTCGAATGACTTTCCTATTAAGCTCGTTACCCTATCGGTCTTGTTATAGTCAGTATTTTAAGCTTAGGTACGCGTTTGGTATCGTTTTCCTAAGGCGAGCAAGAAGAGAACGGTGATGAAATCCGAACCCTTATCTTATATGGCCAGGCCTTGCCCTTTACTAGGAAATTAAAGCGGCGTTTTCAATACCTCAACATATATGCATACAAAATCATCCAAGAAACCCGCCGATTGGGGATTCGCGGGTGTTTAGAATTCTTACCTCCGTTCAGACGGGGATGAACCGTTGAAGTCGACTCGGCCACCGACTCCTATGTCAGTGTACGAACCCGAGGGGCCGAGACATTATCGTAACTGTCGTCCTTCCCTGTGCAGTTTATATTTAAACTAACCCTTCCTTAGGGTTTTAAAACTAAAGTCCAATGTCCAATGTCCAAAAATAAAAAATAAAAAAGTCCAAAAATAAAAGCTAACAAAAATAAAAGCCTATTTACAGTTTCTAAAAATAATAAAAAAAATCTAATAAATTAACTATATACAAAAATATTCTTCTTTACTCCTTTGGATTTCTCTTTTCTTTCCTTCTTTGGCTTAGCTTTACTTTTCAACACTTTTTCTTTCTCATAAGCTTTGCACCAAATCTGAAAGCAAACAAAAATTTCCAAAACACGTAAAAAGGAACAAAAATAATAAAAATAAAAACCTAAAAACAAATCTAAAAACAATTCCGCGTCGGCGGCGCTAAAAATTGATCGAATTTTATATAGTGGTAAAGGTTGTCGTTCACTCGGACTTGATGAAATTGAATTTTAGATTTAAATTATAAAAAATAAGAAAAATAAGAAAATATATATACAAAATTTGACAAGATAAAGAGATGATCGTGACTCAGGATTCCACCGGACTTCAATTTCATGCAATTCAAATACCAATTCTAAACAATAATATCTCATAATATAAAGTTTCATTGACTCTAATTCATTGCCTAAAGTAGATTTCAATAGTAATGGTTGTAAATCTAAAGTATGGGATATCAAAACAATTAAGCAAGCGTAACCCATCAATTGAAATGACAACTATTAAATGATAATCATAATTCAATTAAATCATTGTGCAATTAGTCATAAAAAGAATTAATATAATTACCGCATTCATGAAGTTTGGCTTCCTCCGTCGTCCCGGTGTTGGGGTTTAGCTCCACATGGTGGAAACACACCGAAAAAGCTCAAATGGTGTTTTTATTGAGGAAATAAGATAATACGAGATTCGTAACTTATTTGTATGGCGCCACGAGAACACGCTATTTACAAATAAAACCTAATGAACTATTGCTACTTGAAGATATACGTTACAACTCAAAATAAAGCCGTTACAAATTTTTGCCACTATCACTTTGTTCATAAACGATGACTATATTGTATCTGTTTCCCGTGTTCTTTAACGACACTCTTTATTTGTCGTTATTCGGTTTTCTAACCCATATGCCCATCCTGTTTTGTCGTATCAGATCATTACGATCCAAATCACCTAAATAATCTCTCTCAAATCATTTCTGTTTCAAACCAAAAACCGAGAAAACCCATCTTTCCCCGATATTTTAAATCGAATTATCCAACCCGATTGGTTGATTCCAACACCCTTACCATTCATGTGTTGCTCAATAGAGTAATCCCAAAGAGTTTGAGTGATTGAATCTCCTTAAAACTCGTTCCAATTCTCAAACCCTAATTTCTTTGGTCACCTGACAAAATTCCGCCAAAATCCAGTTTTGAAAATGGTGAAGAAGGTCGCCCCTTATCCAATCATCCTAGGGGTGTCTTTAGCGATCATTTGTAAATAGTGAAGAGGGTGTCCCTTATCAATTGAGGTGCCCCTAAGTAATTTAGTGTGCCCTTATCCAAAACAGGGTCCGTTTAGCAAATATCCTCCGAGATGCCTTTAATAACTTTTCGAGCCGAATTTTCCTAAAATGTTTATTTCTCCAAAAACACCTACAAAGACATAAAAAGCCATAGTAAATACACAAATGGGTACCAACAAAATAGAAAATTGAGATTAAAATAGACACATAAATGTGTCTATCAATGGCCGGCCGGCTAGAGCCTAGTCCCACGAGTTTTTCCTAATTTTATAATAATTTTCATGATTTTAGAGAAAATTCATAAAATTAGGGAATTTTCCTGGTTTTAGGTAAAATTCATGAAATCAAGGAATTTTCATAATTTGAGATAAATTATAAAATAATGGGGACGTGAGGTGTGGGGACCACCACGGCTAGGGCATGGCCGACGGCGGGTGCTCGGTCCATGACACCTTTCACTAATTTTATTATTTCTCTGATAAAATCATGAGATTAGATAATTTCCTTGAAACGAAGGAGATTAGCTCGAACAAGAGAATTTTCACGGGATCAGGGAAAATAATAAAATATGACAAAATATAAAATTTGGCGCGGGACTGGTCACGGCATGACCGGCCGGCTGATAAGCCCAATTCCCTGGCGCCTTTGCTAATATTTTATCATTTTCCCTTCCGATTTTGCATAGGTTCATCGTTCATCCATATTTTGAAATGCTCGTTTGTGCATTCAAATGCTGGTCTGTGCATTTTTGCTAAGTACACTTGCACCATTTTAGTCAGGGCTTATTCGATGCTCAGATGCCTGTCTCGTTGAATATTTATCACTAACCCGTGGAATTCTGCTGGGAAGAACCACGAATTGAAGTGACAAAATAAAACGAAGAATCGTAGAATATTATCGGATATTCGTGCGATTAGAGATAATTAATCGATGGCTATATACTAGCAGGGCTTCCTATCTAGGAGCATCAATTATCTGAGGGTTGAGCAATTTTAACTTGCTGGAGTGTCATATTCCTCTTGTATAGTAAGGGAAAACATGGTTGCATCCCGAAGACGTTATTGCTCTATATCAGCAGACATCTTTGTCCAGAGCCATCCAATCTTGCGATTCTATACAAGTATGAGATGTGTCGTGGTCTCAGCTGGGAGACTACACATCTAAATCTTCTCTGAGAGACTTTCTCGATCAGAGGTTTTATGGCATGAGCTTTCACGCTTAGAGACTTGAGTCTCAGTACTCATCCGATTGCCGAATCCGGAGTAATTAATGAAATTGCTCAGTATTCATGAGATGTTTCGTGGCCTCAGTGGGAGACTACACATCTACATATACACTGAGAGACAGCCTTCTCAGTCAGAGATTTATAGCACGATCTTTCATGCTTCAATGAGAGACATGGGCCTCAATACTCATCCGATTGCCGGATCCGGAGTATAGTTTTACAATTTTACCCTTTGTCGAAAATCCACCATCTACAAAAAAAAAAATTCCGACGGTTTGATGCCATTATACATGCCATTACCCCAAATATTCAGCACCATGTGTCAAATTGCACTATGTCTAAAGAAGCTTGGGATATCTTAGCAACTGTATTCGAAGGAAACTCCAGTGAAAAGGAAGCTAGGCTTCAAAACCTTAATTCCGATTGGGAAAACCTTCTTATGGCAGATGAAGATACATTTGATGAGTTTAATCACAGAGTGTCTGAAATTGTTAATGCATCCTTTGCATTGGGTAAGACTATTCTTGAAAAGGACATTGTGATAAAAATTCTCAGATCGCTGCCATCTAGATACGATTCTAAGAAGCATGCCATCGTTGAGGGAAATAACCTTGATAATCTCTCCAGAAATACGCTGGTTGGAAATCTTAAGATCTTTGATCACGAACATTCATCCAAATCCAAGGATGTTGCGTTCAAAGCACTAAAGGACACTAAATTACTTACGTTCACTCTGAGACAGATTCAACAGATGAAGATCTTGACAAGTCAGTCTCGATGATCACAAGACAGTTTAGGGATCTTCTGTTGAAGAGAAATAAACGGTTCTCCAGAGATAAGCCTAAAATATCAGTTAAGCCTCATAATCGTATTCCTCCTAAAAACAGGGAAACAGATGAAACTGATGACGAGGATATGCCTCAGTGCTTTAAGTGTAAGGAATTTGGTCATTTTGAAAACGAGTGTCCAAATCGTAGAAAATACACTAGGAACAAAGGTCTTGCTGCAACTCTTGATGAGAAATCAAGTGTTGCATTTCTTGGTGAAAATATGGATTTTGATAATTGTAGCAATACATACATCAATCTTGATATTCTTTCAGAAGAAAATCCAACCAATATGGAAGAGAAAATTGACCCATTCTTTGAAAACTCTGTTTGTAATGTTTCAGGTTCCACCAAGTGTCTAGCTGCTTACACATATCAGAAGCTGACTTTTTTCCTAGATTGACGTGCTCGCATTGTTCTCTAAGGGGTCATGAACTTTCAAAGTTTTACAAGTACAAACACGAATTGAGGCATGTCAACAAACTTCAACGAAGAGCAAATCAATTAGCAAATAAGCTTAAACTTGCTCGGAAGACTGCTGAGGTATGTAGGATTTTATCTTTGTCTAAGAAGTTAGTTTCCAAGGACAAACCATGACCATTAGAGAAGACAGTATGGTCGAGTCGGTTTGATAGACAAAAGTCTGAGGATTCCTCTCAAGAGGAAAATGGTGGACAAATTGTTGTTCACCACAACGCAACTTAATTGTGTTGTTGATGAAAATCTTGTCTCATGTGCCTGATCAAAAGAGACAATGATTGTTGAAAATGCGGGGGTGTAACAACCTCACCCAATATTTCGATTAGCAATCTGTATGGACTAACTCCAATATCTTTCTAGAGAATCAACTAGACAATCAGACTTAATCTAGAGAAAAGTTTATCGAGAATTTAATATCTCTCTCACTTGATTTGATCTTTACTCAAGCAAATAAGAATTTGCGAGTCTTTATCAAATACAAGGATGATAAACCTAGATGGTAACAAAGACCAATGTCCAAGGATCAATCAATTTCCAATCAACAACCAAAGGTTGGATTTCACTATTGATCGATACAACGCACAACCTGTGATATTTCAATTATATAACAAAATGCGGAATAGAAATAAAAAACACACTAGAAGTTTTGTTAACAAGGAAACCGCAAATACAAAAAAACCTCGGGACCTAGTCCAGATTGAATACCACATTGTATCAAGCTGCTACAGACACTAGCCTACTACAAACTAACTTCGGTCTGGACTGTAGTTGAACCCTAATCAATATCACACTGATTCAAGGTACATTTGCACTCCTTACGTCTCTGATCGCAGGAGGATACTATGCATTTGATTCTCTAAACTCATCTCACCCACAACCAAGAGTTGCTACGACCCAAAGTCGAAGACTTTAATAAACAAATCTGTATCACACAGAAAAGTCTACAAGAATAGATAAATATGTCTCCCACAGATAAACCTAAATGTTTTTTTCTGTTTTTTGATAAAAATTAAGGTGAACAAGAACCAATTGATAAACCGGATTTATATTCCCGAAGAACAACATAGTATTATCAATCACCTCACAATAATCTAAATCGTATGGTAGCGAAACTAGATATTGCGGAATCACAAACGATGAGACGAAGATGTTTGTGATTTCTTTTTATCTTGCCCTATCGGAGATATAATCTCAAGTCAATTATTCCAATTTAACTCGTACGATAAAAAATGGCAAGATCAGAACGCTCAACTACAAGAGAAGTAGTTTCGTTTGGCTTCACAATCCCAATGAAGTCTTTCGGCCGTTAATCGACAGGGTCTCGAGAAGAAACTTACGATGAAAGGAAAATCGACTCTAGCAAACCAACTAGTATCACACAAGAGGTGTGGGGATTAGTTTTGCACATTTGCTAGACGTCTCCTTATATAGTTTTCAAATCAGGGTTTGCAATCTAAGTTACCTTGGTAACAAAGCATTCAATAATCACTGTTAGATGAAAAACCTGATTTATCCAAGCTAATCTCTTTCAACCGTTAGATCGAAACTTAGCTTGTCACACACAAGTGAACTGTATTCATTTAGGTTTGAGTAATTGTACTTAAACGTGTACATTGGTTGGTTCACAAATGGTTGAACAATGGTTAGCCATATGAGTGCTTTCATATCAACCGTATTCATCTTTTTCATAACTAGTTCAAATGACTCATAAGAACTAGTTCGAGAGTTTTTCAATTGCTTAGGTCTTTATACATAGACACAATTGAAACAAAATTGGTTTGAGTCATTTGAATCAATTCATGAACAATATACCCACGGTTTGCAAAGATTGCATTCCTTATAATTTATTGTTTTAAGTCCATGAACTACCGATTTGAGAAATAACCAGCTTGGGTACGCGTACGGGTATGCATACCATAGCTACCGGATTTGAGTTGGTTTTAGTTTCCAAACTCAGCAGACTTTTTCGGGTGAAAAAGTTCCGCCAGTACGCGTATGGGTACACGTACCTAAGGTGACTGGTTTTTGTGTTAGTAAACTCCAAACTCAGCAGAATTTCACGGACGTGAACTTCCGCCAGTATGCGTATCTGTACGCATACCCAACATGTCTCCTTCACCAATATCGTATGCACACATATGCATCCGGCACATGGATTTATACAAAAATGTGCGAACACACTAAATGCTTACATACATAGGGTTATATATTCTCAACTCTACATTTCAATCATTGAAATATTCTTCTATAATGTAATAACAGTCGTTAGACATAAAGAATCAACTATCGTCATCAAAGCTATTTTCAAGATTGAAACGTCATCATGACTTTCGTCACGGGTAAAGATGAAGATTTTTAAAGCAAAATCTTACCAACACGGATTTCGAAAAAAAGATAGGCGAGTAAACTCGACTCGAAATAGCAAATGTGTATGTATGAAAACTATCATACTTATACGACTGTTGTCTCAAGAGTAGGAGATCGAGTAGGTAGACTTTTGAGTGACAAGATGAGTTCAAGTCTCCACATACCTTTTGGTCAGATGAAGTTCTACCGGTTCCTTGAGTAGTTCTTCGTCCTTGCAAGATAATCGCCATGGAGTCTGAAGCTCACCGAGACTTAGTCATAAGTATACTAGAAATCAAGACATATAGTTTTGATAACTAATATTGACAAACATGCATGATATAGCAATGCATGCGAGTTCGACCGAGCAATGCTCTAACAATTGTGTACCTCTCAGGCTTTAGGAGAAGTTTTTTTTCTTTTCTTTTTCTTAGTTTTTGCTCTTTCCTGTCTATCAACAAAAGAGGGTTATCATCGTCAATTCTACTCTTTATAGGGTTGAGAGTTGGACATGTACGAACCTGTTTAAAGGTTTCGAAACCCTACATTCCTTTTTCCTTCCTTGAAACTCCTTTTTATCTCAAGACTACTTGTTGAGATTGTGATTTCCTCTCACAAACCCATATGCCTATGGATGCTCCAAGTGCCATGTCTTCTGATGGAAAGGATGTTAATATGATTATCAAGCCATCAATCATGAGGGAAAAAGAGAAATCTCCGTTAGCTCCGACATTGAAAAGAAAAAGAAGGAATGTGAGGAAGCCAAGAGCCGTTCTTCAAACTCTCGGAAGTTTTCTGATGTTCTTGAAGTGTTAAAGGAGATGCGAAAGGAGATTCAAAAAATAATGGCTTTTGTGATTAAGACTCATGAAATTCAGAAGGCCCTGGTTCGACATCATTAGCCAAGAAGGTTTATTGATATTAACTCCTATCTTCATGAACCTTATGTCCCAATGGTTGTTGACGACAAGGAGTTCGAGGACGATAAAGAATTCTTCAAAGGTTTTAACGTCTAGTAAATCTTCTATTTTTGTTTTTTTGTTAGAAGAATAACTAGAGTTTGGAATAGCCATTATTTAAACATTCTTCTATAATGTTATAACAGTCGTTAGACATAAAGAATCGACTATCATCATCAAAGCTATTTTCAAGATTGAAACGTCATCATGACTTTCTTCACGGGTAAAGATGAAGAAGGTTAAAGCAAAAGCTTACCAACACGTATTTCGAGAAAAAGATAGGCGAGTAAACTAGGATCGAAATATCAAATGTGTATGTATGAAGACTATCATACTTATACGACTGTTGTCTCAAGAGTAGGAGATAGAGTAGATAGACTTTTGAGTGACAAGATGAGTTCAAGTCTCCACATACCTTTTGGTCAGATGAAGTTCCACCGTTTCCTTGAGTAGTTCTTCGTCTTTGCAAGATAATCGCCATGGAGTCTGGAGCTCAACTATTCCTAACTATCCTAGACCAAGACTTAGTCATAAGTATACTAGAAATCAAGACATATAGTTTTGATCACTAATATTGACAAACATGCTTAATATAGCAACGCATGCGAGTTCGACCGAGCAATGCTCAAACAATCTCCCCCTTTGTCAATTTTAGTGACAAAACTATCAATACATATGGATTACAAAATAAATAAAACTTTGTAGCTTCTCGTCCACATGCTTGATCTCCTTGGCGCTTCAGCGTTACTCGAAAACTTCGTCTTTTCCAAGTACTCCCATGATTCCAAAGGTTATAAGTTCAGCATCATAGTTGTGAAGTTCCGTATCCATAACAATGAGAAAACAAAAGCTCTCGATCATTGTTATTCAGTGTCATAGTATTATTACACAGCATCAAAGTTCTCATATCACAACTTTGACAACAATACTATGGTGATATGTATCACTCCTCTTAGTCAATACTTCGTATCAACATGAAAACCACTCCCCCTTACATAATGACCCGTAAAGCACGTAAATCATATGTATTTGTAGTGTGAACTACACATTAATTCTCCCCCTTTTTGTCAATAAAATTGGCAAAGGTACGAAAACGGGATCCTAATGAAAATTTTCATGGACACACTTCAAGACCAAAGAAAAGTACATACCAACTTGTTTAGATGCAATCATAAAGCCGAAGCTAAATGTATTCATCACGGAGTTTATAAAGATACAAGATAACTCCTCAAATATTCCACAACCACACTCCCCACAAAGATATGAAAATTAAGCGCAAGTCCAAAAGAACTCTCCCCCATTTGATGTCATTCCCAAGAGAACAACAAGAGCGACCTTACTTTTACAAGAAAAGAAGGATTTTATTAGACACCAAAAACCATAAGGAAATGATTTTCTATATCCAAAAAACTCAATTAAACTAACCACAAGAGAAACCATGATTAACTTAATCTTAATACACAACCAAAATAACCACAAACGAATCTATGATTAATCTAGTTGGAAATGCTCGACATAAGAAAGCTTACGGAGCTACGACTAATTTCACCACAAAAGAATGATTAATTCAATCGTCTTATGCTCAACACAAGAAAAACTTATGGAGCATTGCAATATACACATAAAATATGGATCAGGGAATGATCAATACTGCAGCATATACAAGGATTCATTCTATTTTCCATCACTATTTGCACAATGACATACAATAGACATAATTCTTGTAAACAAAATATTTTAACCTATCTTCCATCAATAACTAACATAATAGACTTAACTTTTGTTTGTCAAAAGTTCATTCCTTCTTTTATCAACACATGCATATCGACATATAAAGGAGAAAACTTTTGACATCCTATGGGACAATAATAGTTCGCGGATGCAAACCCATAACATATTGCAATATATAAAACCATAAAGATTACTGCAAAAATATCTTCCAAACCAATTTTTAGAATTTAAACAAATAAACCTAAAAATAAATAAAGATAAAAACAATGGATATAGCTATGTGTACTCACAATAATGGCTATGTTAAACTCTAGTTATTATTCTTAAAACATAAGAGAAAAATTATCATAAGAAGACTTTCTAGACATTGATATCTTTGAGAAATTCTGCATTGTTCCCGAACTCCTTATCGTCAACAGCCATTGGAACATAAGGTTCGTGGAGGAAGGAGTCAATGCCAACAAACCGTCTTGGCTGAAGATGTCGAACCAGGGCCTTCTGAATTTCCAAAGATCTAAGCACACAAGCCTTTATTTGTCGAATCTCCTTTCTTGTCTCTTTTAACTCATTAAGAATATCAGAGAATTTCTGAGAGTTATAAGGAATTGCCCTTGGCTTCCTCACATTCCTTCTTTTTGTTTTCAAGGAAGGAGACACAAGAGATTTTCTTTTTCCTTGGTGATTGATGGCTTAACAATCATGTTGATATCTTTACCATCTAAAAACATAGTGCTTGGAGTTTCCATGGTATGGTTTTGTGAAAGGAGTTCACAATTACACTTCAACAAGCGGTCTTAAGATATAAAGAGTATCAGAGACGGAAAAAGGAATGTAGGGATTTGAAACCTTTAAACAGGTTCGTATACATCCAACTCACAACCCTATAAAGAGAGGAATTGTCGATAATAACACTCTTCTTTTGGAAAATTGGCCAAACAACTCAAAGCTAAAAAAACGAAAAACATTTTCTATTTTAATTTTAAAGCCTGAGGTGTGAAAAATATTGTCTCTTTTGAACAGGCACATGAGACAAGATACAAAAAAAATAACACAATCAGGTTGTGCTGTGGTGAACAACGATTAGTCCACCATGACCCTTTTGTATGGAATCAATGGAACTCTGCCTTTCCGTATGTTTAGATCAGTTTTTACTCTCTAATGGTATATATCTTTCTTTGGAAACCATTCTTTTCGAAGAGGACAAGATCTTACATACCTTAGCTGTTTTCTCTGCGAGTTTAAGCTTATTGGCTAAACGATCTACTCTTCGTTGAAGCTTGTTGACATATCTCATCTTGCGTTTGTACTTGAAACACTTTGAAAATTCATGTCCCTTGAGAGAACAATAGGAGCATGTCAACGCAAAGAATGGTTCAGGGGCCTTTGAAATGCAAGATGCTAGGCACATAATAGATCCAGAAACATTAAGTAAAGGGTTTCCAAAAGATGGGTCAGATTCTTCCATCTTGATTGGGTTCTCTTCTAACAGATTATCAAGATTGATGTATGTATTGCTACAATTATCAAATTCAATATTTTCAGACAGAAGAGCAACACTTGATTTCTTGTCTTCATCAGAATCATAATTTTCAGACATCTCATCAAGTGTCGCAGCAAGACCTTTGTTCCCAGTGTATTTTCTACGATTTGGGCACTCGTTTGCAAAATGACCGAATTCTTTACACTTAAAGCACTGAGGCATATCCTCATCATCAATTTCATCTGTGTCCCTGATTTTAGGAGGAATACAATTATGAGGTTTGAATGATGCCTTTGGCTTATCTCTGGAGAACCGTTTACTTCTCTTCAACAGAAGATCTCTAAACTGTCTTGTGATCATCGAGACTGATTTGTCCAGACCTTCTTCTGATGAATTTGTCTCAGAGTGATCATCTTCAGAGATATATACATTTTTACCTTTATCAAGTAATTTTGTGTTTGATTTAGTGCTTTGAACGCAACATCCTTATATTTGGACGAGTGTTCGTGATCAAATATATTAAGCTTCCCAACCAGCGTATTTCTAGAGAGGTTATTATTTCCCTCAACGATGGCATGCTTCTTAGAATCATATCTAGATGGCATCGATCTGAGAATTTTCATCACAATGTCCTTTTCAGGAATAGTCTTACCCAATGCAAAAGATGCATTAACAATTTCAGACACTTTGTGATTAAACTCATCAAATGAATCCTCATATGCCATACGAAGGTTTTCCCAATCGGAATTAAGGTTTTGAAGCCTAGCTTCCTTTTCACTGGTATTTTCTTCGGATACGGTTTCTAAGATATCCCACGCATCTTAAGACCTAGTGCAATTTGACACATGGTGCTGAAGATTTGGGGTAATGGCATATATGATGGCATTCAAACCGTCGGATTTTTGCTTTGTAGCAAGTATCTCTGCAGCATCGTATTGGCCAATATTTTTTGGAACATTAATGTTACCTACTGCAACAACGGGAGCATCATAGCCATTAACAATAGATACCCATGATTGAAAATCACGCGCTTGAAGAAATGCACGCATAGCAGTTTTCCACCATAAGTAATTCGAGCCATCGAAGACTGGTGGTACGTTAATAGAGATAGCACCTCTTTCCATAAAGTCGGATCGCTACAAACACATAATTTTGAGGTCTTGAACGTGTTTGCCTGCTCTGATACCAATTGAAAATGAAGGGGGTCTAACAACCTCGCCCAATATTCCGATTAGCAATCTGTATGGACTAACTCCAATATACTTTCTAGAGAATCAACTAGACAGTCAGACTCAATCTAGAGAAAAGTATATCAAGAAGTTAATATCTCTCTCACTTGATTTGATCTTTACTCAAGCAAATAAGAATTTGCGAGTCTTTATCAAATACAAAGATGATAAACCTGGATGGTACCAAAGACCAATGTCCAAGGATCAAACAATTTCCAATCAACAACCAAAGGTTGGATTTCAATATTGACCGATACAATGCACAACCTGTGATATTTCAATTATATAACAAAATATAATGCGGAATAGAAATAACACAGACACCAGAAGTTTTGTTAACGAGGAAACCGCAAATGCAGAAAAACCCCGGGACCTAGTCCAGATTGAACACCACATTGTATTAAGCCGCTAAAGATACTAGCATACTACAAACTAACTTCGGTCTGGACTGTAGTTGAACCCTAATCAATCTCACACTGATTCAAGGTACAGTTGCGATCCTTACGTCTCTGATCCAAGCAGGATACTATGCACTTGATTCCCTTAGCCGATCTCACCCAAAACCAAGAGTTGCTACGACCCAAAGTCGAAGAATTTAATAAACGAATCTGTATCACACAGAAAAGTCTACAGGAATAGATAAATATGTCTCCCACAGATAAACCTAAAAGTTTTGTTCTGTCTTTTGATAAAAATCAAGGTGAACAAGAACCAATTGATAAACATACTTATATTCCCGAAGAACATCCTAGTATTATCAATCACCTCACAATAATCTAAACCGTATGGTATCGAAACTAGATATTGCGGAATCACAAACGATGAGACGAAGATGTTTGTGATTTCTTTTTATCTTGCCCCATCAGATATAGAATTGAAATCGTACGATAGAAAATGGCAAGATCAAAACACTCAACTATAAGAGAAGTTGTTTCGTCTAGCTTCACAATCCTAATGAAGTATTTCAGCCGTTAATCGACAGGGTCTCGAGAAGAAACCTACGATTAAAGGAGAATAGACTCTAGCAAACCAACTAGTATCACACATGAGGTGTGGGGATTAGTTTTGCACAGTTGCTAGATGTCTCCTTATATAGTTTTCAAATCAGGGTTTGCAATATAAGTTACCTTGGTAACAAAGCATTCAATAATCACCTTTAGATGAAACCAAACATGTACATTGGTTGGTTCACAAATGGTTGACCAATGGTTAGCCATATGAGTGCTTTTATATCAACCGTATTCATCTTTCTCATAACTAGTTCAAATGACTGATAAGAACTAGTTCAAGAGTTGTTCAATTGCTTAGGTATTTATACATAGACACAATTGAAACAAAATCGATTTGATTCATTTGAATCAATTCATGAACAATATACCCATGGTTTGCAAAGATTGCATTCCTTATAATTTATTATTTTAAGTCCATGAACTATTGATTTGGAAATAACCAGCTTGGGTACGCGAATGGGTATGCATACTTAGCTACCGGATTTGAGTTGGTTTTAGTTTCCAAACTCAGCAGACTTTTCGGGTGAAAAAGTTCCGCCAGTACCTGTACACGTACCTAAGGTGACTAGTTTTTGAGTTCGTTAACTTCAAACTCAGCAGAATTTCACGGACGTGAACTTCTGCAAGTATGCGTACTTGTACGCATACCCTACATGTCTCCTTCACCAATACCGCATGCACATATGCAACACTTGGTTTCCGGCACATGGATTTATACTCAAATGTGCGAACACACTAAATGCTTACATCCATAGGGTTATATATTCTCAACTCTACATTTCAATCATTGAAACATTCTTCTATAATGTAATAACAGTCGTTAGACATAAAGAATCGATTATCGTCATCAAAGCTATTTTCAAGATTGAAACGTCATCATGACTTTCTTCACGGGTAAAGATGAAGATTTTTAAAGCAAAAGCTTACCAACACGTATTTCGAGAAAAAGATAGGCGAGTAAACTCGGCTCGAAATAGAAAATGTGTATGTATGAAAACTATCATACTTATACGACTGTTGTCTCAAGAGTAGGAGATAAAGTAGATAGACTTTTGAGTGACAAGATGAGTTCAAGTCTCCACATACCTTTTGGTCGGATGAAGTTCTACCGGTTCCTTGAGTAGTTCTTCGTCTTTGCAAGATAATCGCCAAAGAGTCTGAAGCTCAACTATTCCTAACTATCCTAGACCGATACTTAGTCATAAGTATACTAGAAATCAAGACATATAGTTTTGATCACTAATATTGACAAACATGGTTGATATAGCAGCGCATGCGAGTTTGACCGATCAATGCTCTAACAATTGTGTACCTCTCAGGATTTAGGAGAAGTTTTTTTTTTTTCTTTTTCTTAGTTTTTTCTCTTTCCTGTCTATCAACAAAAGAGAGGGTTATCATCGTCAATTCTACTCTTTATAGGGTTGGGAGTTGGACGTGTACGAACCTGTTTAACGGTTTCGAAACCCTACATTCCTTTTTCCTTCCTTGACACTCCTTTTTATCTCAAGACTACTTGTTGAGATTGTGATTTCCTCTCACAAAACCATACGCCTATGGATGCTCCAAGTGCTTCTGATGGAAAGGATGTTAATATGATTATCAAGCCATCAATCATGAAGGAAAAAGAGAAATCTCTATTGTCTCCAACGTTGAAAAGAAAAAGAAGGAATGTGAGGAAGCCAAGAGCCGTTCCTTCAAACTCTCAGAAGTTTTCTGATGTTCTTGAAGTGTTGAAGGAGATGCGAAAGGAGATTCAACAAATAAAGGCTTTTGTGATTAAGACTCATGAAATTCAGAAGGACCTGGTTCGACATCATCATCCAAGAAGGTTTATTCATATTAACTCCTATCTTCATGAACCTTATGTCCCAATGGATGTTGATGACAAGGAGTTCGGGGACGATAAAGAATTCTTCAAAGGTATTAACGTCTAGTAAATCTTCTATTTTTCTGTTTTTGTTAGAAGAATAACTAGAGTTTGGAATAGCTATTATTGTGATTACACATAGCTATGTCCACCGTTTTCATTTTAATGTTTTTAGATTTATTGATTTAAATTCTAAATTTGTTTGGAAGATGATTTTTGCAGTATTAATCTTTATGGTTTTATATATTGCAATTGCTTATGGGATATGTGTGTTTACGTCCGTGAACTATGATTGTCCCATAATTTGTCAAAAGTAAAGTCTTTCGTAAGTCGATATTCATATATTGATAAAAGAATGAATGGACTTTTGACAAATACAAAAGTTAAGCCTGTTATGTCAATTATTGAAGGAAGATAGGTTAAAAACTTTTGTTTTCAAGGATTATGTCTATTGTATGTCATTGTGCAAATGGTGATGGAAAATAGAATGAGTGCTATTCCACGGTATTAGGTCGATCTCTGATCCACAATTTTTGTGTATATACTGTGTTGTTCCATAAAGTGTATTATGTTAAGCTCTATCAACTGAGTTATTGTTTTGGCTTAGTTGTTGCTTCGTGAGGTACTTTATGTCGAGCATTTTCAACTAAATTAATCATCTTGTTTGGTTATTTAGTTTTTGCTCCGTAAGTTTTCTTATTTTGAGCATGACCAATTAAATTGATTACTTTTTGTGATTAGTTTGGTTGTGTATTCCGATTAGATTAATTATGGGTTCTCTTGTGATTAATCTAATTGACTTTTTGAGTCTCCATAAGTTCACTTATGTTGAGCATTTCCGATTAAATTAATCATGGGTTCTCTTGTGGTAAATTTAATTGAGTGTTTTGGATTCAAATTCATACTTGTATGTGATTTGTGATGTCCAAAGAAACCCTTCTTTTCTTTCGAAATTAAGGTCGCACTTGTTGTTCTTTCGGGAATGACATAATATGGGGGAGAGTTCTTATTTGAACTTGTGCTTTATTGCCAAATCTTTGTGGGGAGTTCGGCTGTGGAATATTATAGGGGTTATCTTGTATCTTCAAACTCCTTGATGAATGCATTTAGATTTGGCTTTATGATTGCATCTAAATAAGTTGATATTTTTTTTTCTTTTGGTCAAGAAATATTTCTTTCGGAAATTTCATTAGGATCCCGTTCTTGTACCTTTGCCAGTTTTATTGACAAAAAGGGGGAGAATTAATATGCAGTTCACACTACAAATACATATGGTTTTCGGATCATTATGTAAGGGGGAGTGGTTTCCTTGTAAGATGGAATATTGACTAAGGGGGAGTGATACATATCACCATAGTATTGTTGTTGAAGTTGTGATACAACTGAACTTTGACGCTGTATAATGATACTATGAAGCTGTATAACAATGATTGAGAACTATTGTTTTCTCGTTGTTATAGCTACGGATTTCAACAACGATGATGTTGAACTTACAACCTTTGGGATCATTGGAGTACTTGGAAGTGACGAAGATTTCGAGTAATGTTGAAGATTAGACATGTGGAATAGGAGCTACAAAAGTTAATTTATTTATTTTTGTATTCCATATGTATTAATAGGTTTGTCACTAAAATTGACAAAGGGGAGATTGTTAGAGCATTGCTCGGTCGAACTCGCTTGCGTTGCTATCTCAAGCATGTTTGTCAATGTTAGTGATCAAAACTATAAGTCTTGATTTCTATCCTATTATAGCTAAGGTCTTGGACTAGGATAGAAAGTGTAGTTGAGCTCAAGAACTCCATGGCAATCATCATACAAGACGAAGGACTACTCAAGGAACTGGTGGAACTTCATCGACTAAAAGGTATGTGGAGACTTGAACTTACCTATCACTCAAAAGTCTATTTACTCTATCTCTAATTCTTGAGACAAAAGTCGTTTTGATATATAGACTTTGATTATACACATTTGCTATTTCGAGCCGAGTTTATCTCGCCTATCTATTTCTCGAAATATGTGTTGGTAAGCTTTCGCTTTAGCCAAATCTTTACCTAGTGACGAATGTCATGTTATGTTTCAATCACTTTGAAAATTGCTCTGACGAAAAATGGTCTGTGAATAATGACTATATAACGTCCTCTGAGAATGTTTCAATAATTGAAATGAGAGTTTAGATTATATAACCATTGGTGGATATAAGCATTGTTGTCGAAACACATATATGTATAAGTCTTTATTCCTTGAACCAAAGTTTTCGAACTTTTTTGATCAAGAGAAACAGAATGTGGCGTGAGCCAAGTCCGCAAAATGGCGGAAGTTCTCGACCCGAGAATTTCTGCTAGAGTTTGTGAACTCCTTTCATGAACTTAAGTCCGCGAACTTGAGTAGGTTATATCTAAAAACAGTTGTTCTTGAACTCATGTTTATATAAACTAAGGAATGCTTTTTCAAACCATGGCTATAAAGTTCATGAACCGATTCGAGTGAATCAAGACGTTTTTCCTTCGATTGTGTCTTGTGTAGTTACATAAGATCTAAGCAATTGAACAACTCTCTAACTAGTTTATTTGAGTCATTTGAACTAGTTATGGTGAAGAAGAATATGGTTGATATGAAATTTCTCATATGGCTAACCATTTGGTTAACTATTGTTGAACCAACAAATGTTCATGTTTGGGAACGATTACATATAAACCCAAAATAGGACATTTCATTTGTGTGTAACAAGATAAGTTTTCGATCTAACGGTTGAGAAATATTAGCTTGAATCTAATCAGGTTTTCATCTAACGATGAATATTAAATGCTTTGTTACCAAGCTAACATTGATTACAAACCCTGATTTAAAGACTATATAAGGGAGAACTCTAGCAACTGGGAAGCCGAATCCCCACACCTTACGTGTGATACTAGTTGCATAAACTAGAGTCGATTCTCCTTTAACCTTGGGTTTTCTTGTCTAAACCAGGTTAACGACTTAAAGACTTCATTGGGATTGTGGAGCCAAACCGGTACTACTTTCTCGTAGTTGTGTGATCTGATCTTGCTGTTTCTATTGTACGAGTACAATCGTAAGGATTGGCTTGAGATTGATATCTCCGATAGGCAAGATAAAAAGTAATCACAAACATCTTCGTCTCATCGTTTGTGATTCCGCAATATCTTTTTTCGCAGCGTCGATTAAGATTATTGTGAGGTGATTGATAATACTAGGTTGTTCTTCGGGAATATAAGTCTGGGTTATCAATTGGTTCCTGTTCACCTTGATTTATCAAAAGACGGAACAAAACTCATAGGTATATTTGTGAGAGACGGATTTATCTATTACCATAGACTTTTCTGTGTGATACAGATTTGTTTATTAAAGTCTTCGACTTTGGGTCATATCAACTCTTAGTTGTGGGTGAGATCACCTAAGGGAATCAAGTACGTAGCATCATGCTGGGATCAGAGACGTAGGAGCATAACTGTACCTTGGATCAGTGTGGGATTGATTGGGGTTCAACCACAGTCCAGACCGAAGTTAGTTTGAAGTAGGCTAGTGTTTGTAGCGGCTTAATACAGTGTGTGTTCAATCTGGACTAGGTCCCTAAGTTTTTCTGCATTTTCGGTTTACTCGTTAAAATTCTGGTCTCTGTGTTATTTCTTTTCCGCATTATATTTTGTTACATAATTGAAATATCACAGGTTGTGTGTTGTTCAATCAATTAGAATATTCGACCTTTTGGTTGTTGAGTTAAATTGATTGACACTTGGATATTGGTCTTTGGTACCATCCAAGTTATCTCTCTAGTATTTGATAAAAACTCGCAGATTTCTATTTGCTTGAGTATATATCAAATCGAGAGATTGAGATATAAACTCTTTGATATACTTTTTATCTAGATTGAGTCTGACTGTCTAGTTGATTATCTAGAATGTATATTGGAGTTTGTCCATACAGATTGCTAAGAGAAATATTGGGTGTAGTAGTTGTACCCCCGCTTTTTCACTCTATCTCCTACTCTTGAGACAAAAGTCGTATAAGTATGATAGTTTTCATACATACACATTTGCTATTTTGAGCCTAGTTTACTCGCCTATCTTTTTCTCGAAATACGTGTTGGTAAGCTTTTGCTTTAACCATCTTCATCTTTACCCGTGACGGAAGTCATGATGACGTTTCAATCTTGAAAACAGCTTTGATGACGATAGTCGATTCTTTATGTCTAACAACTGTTATAACATTATTTAAGAATGTTTCAATGATTGAAATGTAGAGTTGAGAATATGTAATCACCTATGGATGTAAGCATATAGTGTGTTCGCACATTAGTGTATATAAATCCATGTGGCAGAAACCAAGTGCGTGCATATGTGTGCATGCGGTATTGGTGAAAGAGACAGGTTGGGTACACGTACCCGTACGCATACTGGCAGAAATTCACGTCCGTGAAATTCTGCTGAGTTTGATGTTTACGAACTCAAAAACCAGTCACCTTAGGTACGCGTACTGGCGGAAACCTTTTCACCCGAAAAAGTCCGATGAGTTTGGAAACTAAAACCAACTTAAAATCAGTAGCTAAGGTACGCATAACCGTACGCGTACCCAAGCTAATTATTTCTCAAATCGGTAGTTCATGGACTTAAAACAATAAATTATAAGGAATGCAATCTTTGGAAACCGTGGGTATATTGTTCATGAATTGATTCAAATGAATTAAACCGATTTTGTTTCAATTGTGTCTATGTATAAAGACCTAAGCAATTGAACAACTCTTGAACTAGTTCTTATGAGTCATTTAAACTAGTTATGAGAAAGATGAATACGGTTAATATGAAAGCACTCATATGGCTAACCATTGGTCAACCATTTGTGAACTAACCAATGTACAGGTTTAGGTATGGTTACTCAAACCTAAATGAATACGTTTCATTTGTGTGTGACATGCTAAGTTTCGATCTAACGGTTTAAAGATATTAGATTGGATAAATCAGGTTTTTCATCTAACGGTGATTATTGAATGCTTTGTTACCAAGGTAACTTAGATTGCAAACCCTGATTTGAAAACTATATAAGGAGACGTCTAGCAACTGTGCAAAACTAATCCCCACACGTCCTGTGTGATACTAGTTGGTTTGCTAGAGTCGATTCTCCTTTAATCGTAGGTTTTATCTCGAGACCCTGTCGATTATCGACTGCAAGACTTCATTGGGATTGTGAAGCTAGACGAAACTACTTTTCTTGTAGTTGAGCGATTCAATTGAATAATTGACTTGAGATTATATCTCCGATAGGGCAAGATAAAAAGAAATCACAAACATCTTCGCCTCATCGTTTGTGATTCCGCAATATCTAGTTTCGCTACCATACGATTTAGATTATTGTGAGGTGATTGATAATACTAGGCTGTTCTTCGGGAATATAAATTCAGATTATCAATTGGTTCTTCTTCACCTTGATTTTTATCAAAAGACATAACAAAACTTTTAGGTTTGTCTGTTGGAGACAGATTTATCTCTCCTTGTAGAATTTTTTGTGTGATACAAATTTATTTATTAAATATCTTCGACTTTGGATAGTAGAAACTCTTGGTTGTGGGTGAGATCAGCTAAGGGAATCAAGTGCGTAGTATCCTGTTGGGATCAGAGACGTAAGGAGCGTAATTGTACCTTGAATCAGTGTGAGATTGATTAAGGTTCAACTACAGTCCAGACCGAAGTTAGTTTTTAGTAGGCTAGTGTCTTTAGTGGCTTAAGATAGTGTGGTGTTCTATCTAGACTAGGTCCCGGGGTTTTTCCGCATTTGCGGTTTCCACATTAACAAAATTTCTGGTGTCTGTGTTATTTCTATTCCGCATTATATTTTGTTATGTAATTGAAATATCACAGGTTGTGTGTTGTACCGATCAATAGTGAAATCCAACCTTTGGTTGTTGATTGGATATTGATTGATCCTTGGATATTGGTCTTTGGTACCATCCAAGTTTATCTCTCTTATATTTAATCGATACTCTCAGATTACTTGAGTAAGATTTAAATCAAGAGATAGAGATATTAACTCCTTGATATACTTTTTAGTAAGATTGAGTCCGACTGTCTAGTTGATTCTCTTAAACGTATATTAGAGTTAGTGATAGACACATTTATGTGTCTTATTTGTCCTCAATGTTCCGTATTGTTAGTACTCGTTTTTGTCCTTATTATGGTGTTTTGTGTGTTTGTAGGTATTTTTTGGAAATAAAAATTGTTGGAAAATTCGGCTCGAAAAGTTGCTCGGAACACCCCCGGAGGACATTTGCTATTCGGACTCCCACTTTGGATAAGGGGTAACCCAATTACTAAGGGGGGACCCAACTGATATTCGCACCTCCAGCTGTTGGATAAGGGGTGACCTTCTTCTTCAATTCAAATTCTGTTTTTATGGAAAACTGGCAAAGAAAAACAGAATTCTCAATCGAATTTTGGACGTGTTAGAAGGAGATTCAATGGCTGAAAATTTATGGGATTGTTCCTGGGATATATATAAAGCTATTACAAGTGTTTTGGTAGATCAAATTTGGCTGAAAAATTCGCGAGGATAAGACAGAGAGCTGTGCACGAGAAGAGTTATTCACGGGTTCTGTGTGTTCATAACACGTTCTGTGTGTGTGTTTGGATTATTCTGAGTCCCTACCGAGGCATTGTGGAGTTAAGAAAAGATATTATACGCAAGATTGCCAGCTTCTGACGCGTGAAGAGTTGATTCAGGGAAGAAAATATTCTCGAAAATATTATTTTCATTGCAATATTAAGAGGATTATTACGAGTTATTACAAGGGATTTTCATCGCCTGTTGTGTATAAATAGCGTCTTGGGGTAGCAGAGAAGGGAGAAGGAGAGATTGGGAGCATTTTAGAACGTCACAGAGTCGAGAAAATCAAGCTGCAGAGAATCGCCATTTTCTAGTGCTGTGAAGAACACCAAGAACAAAAGACCACCAGAGGCAGTCGTTCTTCTATAGTGTCAACGACACTTAGACGAGGGTCGTAATATGGAAGGCAGACTTAAAAGAAAAGTAACAGTTTTATCATTCTTTGTAACAGTGGTTGCAACACTTATAATCGTTGCAAACACTTGATTTTCATCATTTTCTCCATTTCATCATTTGTACACCTCCTTTGAGCAATAAAAATGATTTTTGAGCGTGTTTCCAACATGATGAGCGGCTAATTCTCCCACAACCAAGGCAATGAGGAAGCTATTTACGCATGAATAATTGGTAACTATTTTATTTTCTCTAATTTATAATTAATAATTCACTCAATCACTGTTTTTGCAGAGTTTTAATTGTTTGCAAAAATTCTTTTCATTAGTTGTGATTCAATTAGATAGGTTATGCTTGTATTAAGATAATCTATGCTTAGGGGAGATACAATTAATTTTTGGGATGATTATTTGTGAATTAAGAAACAAGGGATTTAAAAGATAATTAGAGTTTTGGGTTATTTACCGTTATTCATTCATGTGTAATAGTGGAATCAGTGTCTTGGTTATTTTCTCATATCTTGAATCAATTTTGTGTTAAGTTTTCTTTATTATTAATTTTTATAAGTCTAAAATCTTTTGCTTTCACAAGTCTCAACGAACCTTTTTACTACAACATTATTGAGTCACATCAGTTAGTCCATACAGATTGCTAATCGAAATATTGGGTGAGGTTGTTAGACCCCATCATTTTCAATTGGTATCAGAGCATACAAACACGTTCAAGACGTCAAAAGTTTGTGTTTGTAGCGATCTGACTCTATGGAAAAAGGTGCTATCTCTATTAAACCACCAGTCTTTGATGGCTCTAATTACTTATGATGGAAAATTTCTATGTGAGTGTTTCCTCAAGCACGTGATTTTCAATCATGGATATATGTTGTTAATGGCTATGATGCTCACGTTGTTGAAGTAGGTAACGTTAATGTTCCAAAAAATATTGGCGAATACGATGCTGCTGAGATACTTGTTGCAAAGAAAAACTCCGACGGTTTGAATGCCATCATACATGCCATTACCCCAAATCTTCAGCACCATGTGTCAAATTGCACTACGTCTAAATATGCGTGGGATATCTTAGAAATTGTATTCGAAGGAAATGCCAGTGAAAAGGAAGCTAGGCTTCAAAACCTTAATTCTGATTGGGAAAACCTTCGTATGGCAGATGAGGATTCATTTGATGAGTTTAATCACAAAGTGTCTGAAATTATTAATGCATCTTTTGCATTGGGTAAGACTATTCCTGAAAAGGACATTGTGATGAAAATTCTCAGATCGCTGCCATCTAGATACAATTCTAAGAAGCATGCCATCATTGAGGGAAATAACCTTGATACACTTTCCAGAAACTCTTTGATAGGAAAGTTAAAAATTCTTGATCTTGACACTAGCGGAACAGTTGCGTTCAATGCTGTGACCAAAACAAGTGTATCCTCTCACTTGTCTTGGGCTGATAAATGCTGCTCCAATCATGTTGATCGTGATAAATCACTGATAATCAGAAAGGTCAAGGATTTGATAAAGAGGAAGGATAGATGTGATGAATATCCATCCTCAGTTTTTGCTTCAGATGATTCAATTGAAAAAGATTCTCTCTCCTCTTCAACTTCTGATTAAGAACTTGAGTATGACACAAAGTTTCTTGATCTCTTGAATAAAGAGATTCGTCAAGAGAACCTTCATTTAAAGGCTTCCTTGAAGCAAGTTGAATCATCGCTCCTGGCGAAAAATATTGAGATAGAGTGTCTTAATAATAAGTTCGTCAAAACCATGTCTCTAAAGGAAGAAGAGATTGATACTCTCAAATATGACCTGCAAAGGTTATCTGGAAGCTCTCACAAAATTGCAACAATGTTATTTGGTCAGAGATCCTTTGTAAACACTAATGGTTTAGGATTAAAAAGCAAAACTCAAAGCTCAAAGCTCAAAGTTGTCCTTTCCAACTAATCAAGGAACAAAGATTATTGGTTGTTCTGCTAAACAGGAAAACTCACATAAAGACGAAAAATCCTCATTGTTTTGTTCTTTTTGTGGACATTCAAAGCATGATCAAGAATCTTGTTGGAGATTCATAATGAGCAATAAGAAAATTACCAAACTTCAAGAGAACATGCAGAAAATGAGTCTAGGTCCTGAAAATCAAGCTCTTTTAAAGAAATCGAGATCTAGACGAGGTAAGAAATCTGTTTACACAACAAATAGTGATAAGCCACGAAAAAATAAGAGGTGTAAGCATAAGTCTCACTCAGTCACCAACTAAACCTGGTGACGTTTGCATCCTCATTTTTAGCTTGGGAAGGATGAGGATTGGACTAAAAATGGCTCAAGTCGTTGAGATTGTAAATCTTTTTTTATATTTGTTAAGAAAATATTCTCTTAAAAAGATGGAAAGAGGATAACAAATCTTGAAAGACTTATTCAATGTCTTTTTAGGGTTTTTGAGTTCATAAATGCATGTATTATTTCTTTATCCTTCCTTCTCATTCTTTTTCTCAAGATACAGTCTCATGGCTCCTTTAACTAGAAGGATCACAAAAACAGATGCAGTGGAAGTAGTTAATGTGTGTATTTGTGAAGGAATCTCTTCCTCAAGGATAAAGAAAGCAAATGGAGAAGGTTCTTCCTCTAACTGTCTCTTATCTGTTTGTCATTATGATAATAATTTTAGAGGCATGGTGAAAGATTTCATCAACAAGAAAAATGATTTAAAATCTCAAATTGTTTCCTCTTTAGAAAAGATAACTCACTAGGAACTAATGTTGTCTCTAACCAAAAACACCTTGTGTAAACTAAAAAGAGAACTTAGTGAGTTATCTGACATTTCTGAAGATCTAGAGTAATTGAATGATCCCATAATCAATAGTTTCTTCAATAATGAGAAGGAATTCTCAGTAGATGCTCTATGAAAGCTCTATAATGTCTAGAAAGTCTTATTATGAGAATTTATTTCTTATGTTTTAGGAAGAATAACTAGAGTTTAGAATAGCCGTTATTGTGAGTACACATAGCTATGTCCATCGTTTTTTCATCTTTATCTTTTAGGTTTATTTATTTAAATTCTAAAAATTGTTTGGAAGATGATTTTTGTAGTATTAATCTTTATGGTTTTATATATTGCAATATTTTATGGGATATGTGTGTTTGCGTCCGTGAACTATTATTGTCCCATATGTTGTCAAAAGTTATCTCTTTTATATGTCGATATGCTTGCATTGATACAAGATCGATGAACTTTTGACAAACACAAGTTAAGCCTATTATGTCAATTATTGATGGAAGATAGGTTAAAATCTTTTGCTTACAAGGATTATGTCTATTGTATGTCATTGTGCAAATAGTGATGGAAAATAGAATGAATCCTTGTATATGCCGCAGTATTGATCATTCCCTGATCCATATTTTATGTGTATACTGCAATGCTCCATAAGTTTTTCTTGTGTTGAGAATAAGACGCTTGAGTTAATCATTCTTGTATGGTGAACTTAGTCGTAGCTCAGTAAGCTCTCTTATGTCGATCATTTCCAACTAGATTAATTATAGATTTGTTCGTGGTTATTTTGGTTGTGTATTCCGATTAAATTAATCATGAATTCTCTTGTGGTTAGTTTAATTGAGAATTTGGGATATAAAAAATCATTTCTTTATGGTTTTTGGTGTCCAATAAAATCCTTCTTTTCTTGTAAAAGTAAGGTCGCTCTTGTTGTTCTCCTGGGAATGACATCAAATGGGGGAGAGTTCTTTTGAACTTGCGCTTAATTCCATATCTTTGTGGGGAGTGCGGCTTTGGAATTATTTAGGGGTCATCTTGTATCTTTATAAACTCCTTGATGAATGCATTTAGCCTCGGCTTTATGATTGCATCTAAACAAGTTGATATGTACTTTTCTTTGGTCTTGAAGCGTCTTCGTGGAAATTTCCTTAAGATCCCGTTTTCGTACCTTTGCCAATTTTATTGACAAAAAGGGGGAGAATTAATGTGTAGTTTACACTACAAATACATATGATTTACGTGATTTACGGGTCATTATGTAAGGGGGAGTGGTTTCATGTTGAAACGAAAGTATTGACTAAGGGGGAGTGATACATATCACCATAGTATTGTTGTCGAAGTTATGATATGAGAACTTTGATGCTGTGTAATAATACTATGACAATGTATAATAATGATCGAGAGGTTTTGTTTTCACATTGTTATGGCTACGGAACTTCAACAACTATGATGCTGAATTGAACATCTATGGAATCATGGGAGTACTTGGAAATGACGAAGTTTTCAAGTAACGTTGAAGCACCAAGGAGATCAAGCATGTGGACGAGAAGCTACAAAGTTTTATTTATTTTGTAATCCATATGTATTGATAGTTTTGTCACTAAAATTGACAAAAGGGGATATTGTTAGAGCATTGCTCGGTTGAACTCGCATGCGTTGCTATCTCAAGCATGTTTGTCAATATTAGTGATCAAAACTATATGTCTTGATTTCTACTATACTTATGACTAAGTCTCGGTCTAGGATAGTTAGGAATAGTTGAGCTCCAGACTCCATGGCAATTATCTTGCAAAGACGAAGAACTACTCGAGGAACCAGTGGAACTTCATCCGACCAAAAGGTATGTGGAGACTTGAACTCATCTTGTCACTCAAAAGTCTATCTACTCTATCTCTTACTCTTGAGACAAAAGTCGTATAAGTATGATAGTTTTTATACATAAACATTTGCTATTTCGAGCCGAGTTTACTCGCCTATCATTTTCTCGAAATACGTGTTGGTAAGCTTTTGCTTTAACCATCTTCATCTTTACCCGTGATGAAAGTCATGATGATGTTTCAATCTTGAAAATAGCTTTGATGACGATAGTCGATTCTTTATGTCTAATGACTGTTATAACATTATAGAAGAATGTTTCAATGATTGAAATGTAGAGTTGAGAATATGTAACCAGCTATGGATGTAAGCATATAGTGTGTTCGTACATTAGTGTATAAATCCATGTGCCGGAAACCAAGTGCGTGCATATGTGTGCATACGCTATTAGTGAAGGAGACATGTTGGGTATGCGTACTGGCGGAAATTCACATCCGTGAAATTCTGCTGAGTTTGAAGTTTACGAACTCAAAAACCAGTCACCATAGGTACGCGTACTGGCAGAACTTTTTCACCCAAAAAGTCTGCTGAGTTTGGAAACTAAAACCAACTCAAAATCCGATAGCTAATGTACGCATACCCGTACGCGTACCCAAGCTAGTTATTTCTCAAATCGGTATTTCATGGACTTAAAACAATAAATTATAAGGAATGCAATATTTGCAAACCGTGGGTATATTGTTCATGAATTGATTCAAATGAATCAAACCGATTTTGTTTCAATTGTGTCTATGTATAAAGACCTAAGCAATTGAAAAACTCTTGAACTAGTTCTTATGAGTCATTTGAACTAGTTATGAAAATATGAATACAGTTAATATGAAAGAACTCATATGGCTAACCATTGGTCAACCATTTGTGAACCAACCAATGTACACGTTTAGGTATGGTTACTCAAACCTAAATGAATACATTTCATTTGTGTGTGACAAGCTAAGTTTCGATCTAACGGTTGAAAGATATTAGCTTGGATAAATCAGGCTTTTCATCTAACGGTGATTATTGAATGCTTTGTTACCAAGGTAACTTAGATTGCAAACCCTGATTTGAAAACTATATAAGGAGACGTCTAGTAATTGTGCAAAACTAATCCCCACACCTCCTGTGTGATACTAGTTGGTTTGCTAGAGTCAATTCTCCTTTAATCGTAGGTTTCTTCTCGAGATCCTGTCGATTAACGACTGAAAGACTTCATTGGGATTGTGAAGCCAGACAAAATTACTTCTCTTGTAGTTGAGCGACCTGATCTTGCCATTTTCTATCGTACGACTTCAATTGAATAATTGACTTGAGATTATATCTCTGATAGAGCAAGATAAAAAGAAATCACAAACATCTTCGTCTCATCGTTTGTGATTCCGCAGTATCTAGTTTCGCTACCATACGATTTATATTATTGTGAGCTTACTGATAATACTAGGCTGTTTTTCTGGAATACAACTCCTGTTTATCAATTGGTTCTTGTCCACCTTGATATTTATCTAAAAGGTTTTCCACTACACCCCTCACTATATTTTGGTTAATTAGTTCAAAAGACTTTTAGGTTTATCTACACGGGGAAATGGAATTACACTTAGCAAGTTATCTATCCTTGTACACTTTTACATAGTGGATGTGATACATATTTGTTTATTAAAGTCTTCGACTTTGGGTTGTAGCAACTCTTGGTTGTGGGTGAGATCATCTAAGGGAATCAAGTGCGTAGTATCCTACTAGGATCGAGGAAGAGAAGTAAGGAGCGGATTTTGATTATTACTATCATTTCTTGACACGTCTCTTTCAACCACTTTTTCTTGACCGTTCTTGTCTCTTGAATCGTTCTTTTCCCCTATATATAATTTTCTTTTCCCCTTCTTTTCATCTTTTAGCTTGAGATTGACTAGGGTTCAACATTCCCATACCGATAAATGGCTTCCCAGTCGTGGATACAAAACTTCTTTTGAAGAAGTTCAACAAAGTTAGTTTGTCAAGTAGGATCGGTGTATGTAGCGGCTTAATAGTTGCCTTTATTTTATGAAATTTTGGCCCATGAAAAATTCTCTCGGGCTGTTTATCAATTAAGTGGCGATTGTATTCGCTGATGCTTGAGTTCGCGAACTGCGGTGCGAGTGCAAAGGTGATTTTCTTGAGAAATACTGTGGAAAACTTTTTTGAAAATTACTCAGTGATAACTATGATGAATGCGAGATCTCATCGAAGAAAATAATAATGACGAAGATAAATTACTCATGCAAGACATTGATTAGTAATAATTCCTCTCCTCGTCATTCCAAAGACGAGAAATGGTGGGTCGTACCCTTGATCTTAAATGGTCCTTACATCGCGGGGTTTCAAATGGACGATTGCTGAGTTTGTGAAATCTTTCGAGATAGTTTACAAAAGGGTTTTACTTTGGGTTTTCAAACATTTCGTTAACAAAATTGAATCGAATCTTTCTCTCGCCAAGAAGATTCCATCGACCGGTTCTTCCATGGATCGGTTATCCGGGTGCAATAATTCATTCAATTATTTTTATTCGAGTCAATAAAGAAATCAAAATTTTGAGGAAGAAAATTAGTGACCATATAGATGATAAAGATCGCATTGCTAACAATGGTGCAGGCATTAGGGAATTCCTTACTTAGTGAGCGAGAAGATCCATTATATTTTGTTATATAATTGAAATATGACAGGCCTAAACATCCTTGCCGTCGTGCGACAAATCAGGACGTCCGTAACTTTCATGTAAAGACCCATTGATCTCGCCTTACCCTCGCGTTAGTATTATTGCCTCTGCAGGGGATCATTTGCACAAATATGATAAGCCTAAGTCTTCTTGCGAAACAAAGCCTCATGACATTTCGTCTGTTTTGGCACTCCCTAATGGAGCACCGCCTTATCATCTCCCGGTTGCCCCTTCAAGGAGGCGAAACATCGGCCATACAAGACTAGCTCCTCCCATCCGGTCTTAACAACAAAAGCCTCTTATCCCTTATACCTATATGGTTTATGGTTACGAGACCGCACCCTAAGTGGAGTTTTTTGGGCGAGTGCGACATGCCAAGACTTGCCAAGAATGGCCAGGGTAGGTTCATCCATCCAGGAGCAATGGCCGGGGGTAGCGCCTTGTGCATCCACCGACTCCTAAGAAGAGACCCTGGTCTCCAACTTAGGGTATAACTACATATATAGTTGGGAATCCAAGGTACCTCTTCCGGATAGCATGGGCCCCAAATTTTCATGACTCGGGCTTCAGGAGCGGTGTAACCTTCCACCTGAGCCACGGCGAGAGATACCCCATTATATGACGCACTTTAGGTCTTACATTTGCCTCTTACGAAATGTTATTCGCGAACTAGGGTGTACGCCATAAAGGTTCGTCCCATTCATTTTGCGCATTTATATTTTGATTCATTTCACTTGTTGTATTTCACTTTTCTTTCTTAGTCGTATTCTCATTTCACTCTTGGCTGCGAGATTCTCGCACATCATTACTTCAGCTGTTACTTTGCATCCTGCTGTTATTGATTATTCACTTCTTATGCCTTTTGTTCCTCATATCTTTTGCTTCTCCATTGTTATAATATTGATCTGTCTCTAAGCATTCACCTCGCGGGGTATGTTCAGCCCTCACTTCTATATCAATTCAAATTCTTAGCTTTGGTTCCTACTTCTATTGCATCTCTGGTGGTGGTGGTAATAAACGACTGCTTCTCCCCTTTAGAAAGTGATTCGACTTCCCCTGATCAATCATCCTGAGAATAATTCTTTTTATGTTTCTACAATCGTTTGTTTGATGCCCATGGAAGCGATGGTAAGAACAAAACTCATGACTTCTATCTCCTGGCGGTGGTTCCATTCCAACATTCCAAGGTGCTGGTACATTTTCCATCACAAGTATAGCTTCCCAGAGATCTTTTCAACGCTAGCATTCAGTGGAGGCATCTTAATTTGTTCCCATTTTGTTCTATGATTTCTCTTGCCCTCCACGTTATTTTGCCTTCGTCCACCATAAGTTTCTTGCACATGATCTAGCCTCGAATCTTATTATTCTTGTTACGGTTATAGTAGTTCCTTTCTCGCTCAAACTCTTCTTGATCATGGCTTGCTACTATCTTCCGTCCCTCATCGGCTCTCCTTGCACTGCTGTCCTTGCGAAGTGCTGCTTGGTTTGTATTGATGAATTGAGGTAACAAACTTGCATTCGCAGCGTTGGAGCTCGTGTTCGCGATCGGATAAGAATTCATTTCATTTTTGTCTTTCTTCTAAGGCAATATATTCTTCCTGTAATTCTCAATTACGCCATCGTGATTGTATTTTTGATTCTAAAATTTGAATGTATAACAAGTCGCGAAGAGAGCATTCACAAATGAGAGTATGAGATATCTCTCCTCAACTGATCCCCGCCATTTCGCCGCACATGGTTCTCCATCTACTGTCAACTGTCTTAAGCTCTCGCCAATCCGTTGTTTCAGCCCGAATACATCTTCAATACCTGGTCGCGAAGAGTTGTTACTTATGTATGCTCCCAGGAATGTGGCTTGTAAATGATTGAATGATGTGATTGTGTTCCTTGGCAGACCTTCAAACCATTTTAGTGCTTCTCCTATTAAGCTTGACGCGAAATATTTGCACAATATGGCATCATGATTCTCCCATTGTAACATACATCTCATATAAGCCTTAATATGTTGTATCGCACAAGTTGTTCCATCAAAGATGTTGGTTAATGCGGGTAGATTACATTTAGGGGTATTCCTCCCATCCGCACTTCTAGCGTGAAGGGATTCTTCGCGGCGCAATAGCTTCCTAAGCTGTCTCCTTCCTCCTTCCCTTCTATTGTTCAAGAATCCTCTCATTTCGATTCTAGCTCTCTTAAGATTTGTTCATTTGCCTCTTAATTTGATTCTACTTTGGTCTTTTTAGCTCGCTTCTCTCCTTCTTCGCTCGTGCCTATTTTGACCTTCCCCTTTCGTTATCTTCTCCTCTTCTTTCCTCGCGACGCTCTTCTTCGTTTCTTTCGTCAGTCGCACGCCATTATATCGGTTGTTCTCTCTTCGTGGTGGCCTCTCGGCTCTCATCATCTGCACCCTCTCATACTCTTCATTAATATTTCTATTAGTACATTTCCCTTCTTCTTTCGCGGTTATCATGGTTATTTTGCCGGATTGCCTCCTCCATCTCTTGATTTTCCATTTCTTCTCTTAGCCTTCCTCTCTCGCGAGCTAATCGCGTTTGTTCAATTAGTGTCTCTCAATGTCATCCTCGATCTCTCGGTTTCTTCTCAATTCTTCTCTCCCATGCAAGATTATTCTCCTTGAATTGGTGAGTCATTTGGAAGATTTTCTGGGCTGAGGAATATAACGATCTTCTATTTCCCCTCTTCTTTACGCCATGCTCGTATTTGGGTTTTGTGTCTCTTCCTCGGTATTCTCTTGGTAAAACTCTTCTTCTTTCTTCTCTTCGATCTAGAACTTGATCTCACGCTACTTCTAGATCTCCTACTTTGCAATCTCATATTTTCCATCCTCAATTCATGATTTTGTCTTGTCAAGTTTGCTCGCTCTTCGCGCGCTAGCCGTCTCTCCTCATGTATTGTTTGTCTCAATCTTTCTAACGCTCGCCATTTCTTCGTTTCACAGGTTCATTTCTCCATTCATTCCTTGTTCTCCTTGTCCATTGTTCACCCATTCTTGCTCCTCTTCTCTCTCGTCTTCTTAATCGGATCTCCAAGTATAACCCTCGCCAAGGTTCCATGTCAATGATACATATTTGTTTATTAAAACTTTGGGTTGTAGCAACTCTTGGTTGTGGGTGAGAGTATCCTACTTTTTATTCCACATTATATTTTGTTTTATATAATTGAAAGGTCGGGTTTTTCGGCAAGTTGTGTTATTTTTATTCCACATTATATTTTGTTATATAATTGAAATATTGCAGGTTGTGCGTTGTATCGATCAATAGTGAAATCCAACCTTTGGTTGTTGATTAGATATTGATTGATACTTGGATATTGGTCTTTGGTACCATCCAAGTTTATCTCTCTTGTATTTAATCGAGACTCGCAGATTTCTTGAGTAAGATTTAAATCAAAAGATAGAGATATTAACTCCTTGATATACCTTTTTATTAAGATTGAGTCTGACTGTCTAGTTGATTCTCTTAAAAGTATATTAGAGTTAGTCCATAAAGATTGCTAATCAAAATATTGGGTGAGGTTGTTAGACCCCTGCATTTTCATTAATAAACTCCTTTATGAAGTCACTAAGTTTTGACTATGTGATATCATCTAAAGTAAAGTTGATATGTTTTTCCTTTGGTCAAGAAGTTCCTCTATGAAAATTTTATTAGGATCCCACCAGTTTTCGTACCTTTGCCAACTTATATTGACAAAAAGGGGGAGAATTATTTTGTAGTTCACACTACATATACATATGGTTTATGGATCATTATGAAGGGGGAGTGGTTTTCATTGTGAGATGAAGTATTGACTAAGGGGGAGTGATACGTATCACCGTAGTATTATTGTCAAAGTTGTGATACAATTGAACTTTGATGCTGTGTAATAATACTATGATGGATATTCAATAAGTACAGGATGAACACACGCATAGTTGAAGAACCAAGGAAATCAAGCATGTTGGGTTTTGGAGCTAATGCTTTTATTTGTTTAAATCCATATGTAAAATGGTTTTGTCACTAAAATTGGCAAAGGGGGAGATTGTTAGGGCATTGCTCGGTTGAACCCACTAGCATTGGTATGTCAAGTTAGTTGTCAATTTTAGTTGACAAAATGCATTCTTGATTTAGCATACTTTCGGACTAGATTAGGACTAAGAAGTTGAATCGAAGCTATCCTTAAAGGATGAAGATTGAAGACTACAAGAAGACATCAACAAGTAATTCATCAACAAAGGTATGTGATTGATTTGATTTGGATTGTTGTTAAATTCTACCTTTATAATCTATCGAGATATATGCTCACTCTATGGAACAATTCCTATGACGGTAAATGTATATTTATGTATATATACTTGAGGTTATTTGATTCATGACTTTGGTGACAATAACCTTTATCCCTATAGAGTATCTCATGTTATAGTGAATGAACTTACGAATTCAACGAGCCAAGAATCACTCAATTCCGAGTTATAACAATGAAGTTATGCATGATTTATTAAAGTAACAATTATAAGTGTTGCTGTAATTGTTACAGTTTGTTAGTAAGAAACAATCCATGGACTGTTTGTAACGGTTTACGGACTTGGGCCCAATTACGTGGCTAAAAGGCATTTTTGGTCAAGTTGGTGATGTTTCCTTATCTAGGCAAGATGGCTATTACTCCAAACATCTTTGATTACCATATTAAAGTGTTTGTGATTCCTTCCTAATTTAATTTGTGATTTATTCACATAAATACAATTTTGCTAAATTAATTATTTATTTAATTATTTTGGCAAGAGTTGTAACTTAGGAAAGACTCCCAAAATTAGGAGAGTCTTGAAAAAGGAAAATAGCTATGCTTAGCTTTCAAGCTACCTTTCACTATAAATAAAGGGTTCGTGAGTGCTACACGTTTTCATCCCCTTTGGAAAATTGGTGTAAGCTCATAAGGTTGTTTTCCATGTCTTCTGTTCTTCTTGAACAAGAGTGAGATAAAAGTATTTGTATTGGGGATCACAAAGCCGAGTTGGGTTTAATCTTCGTGATTGATTATACAACTTGTAATCTAGGTTTTTCACCTCTTGTATATTCTAAGGTTTTCTCTTCTGATATAAAACCATTCAAGAGTTGTTGATCATAAACCCTAGGTTTTGATAGATTTCAGTTTCCGATCGTATACCAACACTTGTTAGTCGAAATCGGAAGCTAGGAAGAAAACTTCGATTAAGGCATCTCGTAAAAATCCTTAAGAGTTTTAAACAAGATATCTCTAGATTTATTCTAGTTATTCTTGTTGTAGAATAATTAGGTTTCTCTTCCTTTATTGAAGAGTATAATAATCCCTAATCTACAAGTTTGTTTTGATATTACTTTTACCTAGTAATTATTTTTATCGAAATAAACACAAGATTTCCAAAACCTTGATTCACATCTAAAGGGAAATCAAATCGGTGTTTTGTGCAAATAAAATATCGAATCGTATCAATCATATTGTTGTATCTTCTAAAGAGAGCCTTGGGTTCTGCTAGAAGATTTACGAGAAGAATTCCTAAAGACAATCGGTGTTCTTCTAGGAGTTCTATAAGTGCTGAACTAGGTATTACATCTAGTCCGAATAGGTAGTAGGAAATTGGTGTAACAACTTATAATCAGTGTGTGTTTATTCTTGACTAGGTCCCGGGGTTTTTCTGCATTTGCGGTTTCCTCGTTAACAAAATTTCTGATGTCTGTATTATTTCTTTTCCGCATTATATTGTTTATCTTTATAATTGAAATATCAAATGTTGTGCGTTAATTAATCATCATTGATAAATCCGACCTTGTTTGTTGGATAGGATTTTGATTGATCTTGGATATTGGTCTTTGATACCGTCCAAGTATTTCTCACATCAATCAGGCTCATAGATTTCTATCTGTTTGATTTGCTGATTGATTTGAGAAAAGAGATAAACTCCCCACTTTTTCACTAATATCCACATGAATGATGTATATAACATTATCACAGACTATGTAACTATAACAGAAAGAAGTATTCATATATTAGAAGCTTACAATCCCAACCAAAAGGAGCAGGCTCATTTTCCTATTTTTGTAGTTTGACTCCACAACATCTTGTTTATCAAGCATGTATGCCTTTGTCGTATCCAAGCCATTCGAATTCATTTGCAATTTTCCTTTCCTATCCTCCATCCATTTGTGTTTAGAAATTCCCCTCATCTACTGAGGAGCTTCAAAAAAAAATTCTTCTATGCTACCATGGCAGTCTGGTTTGCTTTCCTTGGCTCATTCTGCGAGACTGCAATATAAGTATGAAAATTCGTAATAAAAACCAAAATTGGAAAGAACCTCACACTAAATACATTCCGGAAATCACAAAATATTACGATTCCCGCAGAAGTTATATATACCCTGCACTACGAGAAATTTTACGAGTCTATGACTACATTAAATATCACGAAGAAGGAATCAGTTTTATGTGTTTAGCAAGGAAGAGGAAAATCAAACCATGCTCATAAGGAAAACAAAAAAGGAGCACCAAACAACTAGCCTAGTGGAATCAAACTATATATAAACAACTAGTATATATAGATTTACACAAGCTGTATCTTACGGATCCAAAGTGACATTAACAACTAACCTAAAGTAAAATGATATTAATATTATATATTTTAACTCATAGAAAAATACCATAAATGTTCATACCATGAAAATAACAAAACCCAAAACTGAGCAATTCTCAACCGACTGAATTACCCATTCAAGTTAAAAACATGGTGTCACAAATTCACTGAAACATGTTAGAGTGTATTTTAATTTCCAATGTATGTAATTCCTTTCCAAGAATTTGCAATCTATTCGCAATTGACCTTAATTGAATAAAAAAGGTTAGGTCTTTGTTTCTGTGATTCCTTTCAAAGATAATGTCAAACTTAATTTTCACAACTAGCAATCCATCCCCAACAACAAAAGCATGATAGTATGAGAATCAACCAAATCAAATCAAAGAACCATAAAAAGGAAAATCTCCAAACTTTGCCCCAATTTTGGAAACCCCTAATTAATCAAATCAGAGAACGAAAAATCAAGTCAAATCAGAGTCTAAACAAATTCATGCAGTTGAAGTAATTATCATTTTGTAAAGAATCACGTACCTCATCGAAGAACAAGAAAACCCAACGAATTAGAGATCTCATCTTCTTCATCGTGGTGGATAGTTTGAGTTAAATTGATTGAAATAAATATCTAGGTCATATTAATCTAGGTGCAAGCATCATTATTTATCTTGAATTTCAGGAGCTGGAGATGAAATTTGAGGTTTAGGTTACGTTCAGCGGTGTTAACGGCGGAATGTTATCTAGTACGAGAGAAGGAACGACTGCAGAGATAGAAGTTGAAATATGTTCCAAAACCATGGACAACAAGATCATATAATATGGTCCCGTGTAATGCAAGGGATCAACACTAGTTACTTTATTAAAACCAATGAAGTGTGTCAAACACGAGCAACTGTTGGAAATTTGAATAGAAATTAAATTAGTTACAACCAATTTGTGATGGATTGTGTCTATTCATATAAAACCCTTTCAAGGGATATGTCTCTCCAGTAAGGGATGTGACTTTTCATGAAAGGACTTCTCCAAAAGGCACATATAAACCTATATAAACCCCAATTCTCCATTTTAAAAGTGTGTTTTTAGAGTGTCAAAACTAGCACTAGAAATTTCTGAGTTTGCATGTGTCTTCAAGAGTTAAAGAAGAGTTTGTGTTACATCTATTCGCGTTCGCTGTTTGGTGTTATCGAAGTGCTGCGAAAAACATCAAGGTATTGTTGAATGTTGGAGACATATGCCACTAAACCTGTAATAGCATTATATACATGGCATCAAATGTCTTAAGCAAAGAGATTACTCGCCCCAATACATCCAAGTAAGTTTGTTTAAGTTTTGTTTCGATTGATCATCTCTCTTCTATCCTTCTTTTCTTGCTTTGTTGTTGGTAGTACAAGATGTAATACATAAATGAAAACCATGTTACAAAGAGTTGTAACGGATTGGTGGATAATACACGAGTTGTATTATTGGAGAATCAGTAACGAAGGTAATTATTCAACAACAACTCAGGGAGCGATGATTCGCGAATTATCCGGAAATTCTTAAAATACGCATTTCTCATCCGTGGTTATCTGACTGCCGTATTATTAGTGAAACATATTATTCGGAAAAATTCGTTGAATCCCTAACTAGGGTTTGGGGTTGTGGTAGATTCCACGCACAAAAAACAAAAACAAATTGTTGCAACTGTAACAATAAAATACTAAAAGAAGATGTTAGAAATAAATTTCTGAAAAGGTAAATAAACACTCAATAGACATCAAACAGAGGACAGAGTCACGTGTTCAACACGCTGTCCTTAACACGATAGTTGACCGGTACGCCTCAAGAATGAGTGATGCCTATACCCTATGGTCAAGTCGTATCCAGGATAAAACTGCCCGTTGCAAGCACTGTTAGCACTACAATACTTGCCCTCTCTTACGAAGTCAACAACAATGTCATGAACAAATTAGTAGACTAGATCAACAACAATAACCTACTCTCCTTCCTCAGGTAGAGCCTTATCAATTTCTTGATTAAATTCAACTTGTTTCTCTTACAGGAACCAACAGCCAATAAATAGCCGCAAGTATAAAACGGTTCACTCATTGGGTGATTACAAAACTACTACTCACACCCCTTGGGTGGTGATAACAAAACAGGTGCCCTAATAGACTTAAGCTAAATGGGTCTTGCCAAAGATAAATGGGTTACCAAGCCCTCAGGACCATGACAGAACTTAGATATCTAGTGACCCCTTTAGTTACATGACAATACCCTCTCCTTCAGCACATCCTTGTCCTCAAGGATGAAGTCTGGGAAGTGGGACTGTATGTAATTTGCGTCCTCCCAAGTTGCATCCTCTGGTGCAGAGCCCGCCCATTGGATAAGCACCTGCAAAACTGTTGAATCACCCCTGACCATGTGTCTGGAATCCAAAACAGCAGCTGGAAGAACAATGAAGGTGCCAGTTGAGTCCACCAAGGGCAAAGAGCTAGCTAGAATGTGATGCTGGCCAATCTTCTTTTTCAACTGCGAAACATGGAATACAGGATGTATCCGAGAACCCAGTGGTAGCTGAAGTTTATAAGCCACAACGCCAAGTTTCTGCAAAATCTCAAAAGGACCAAAGTATCTTGCAGATAACTTAAAATTTGTCCTCAAAGCCACAGATGATTGCCGATAGGGATGTAATTTCAAATACACCATATCTCCAACTGAGAATGACCTGTCAGTTCTCTGAGCATCAGCAAACTGTTTCATCCTGTGTTAAGCCTTTGCCAAGTCTTCCTTCAACAGTTGAAGCATGTGATCCTTGGCAAGCAGGTAGTCTTGCACAGCAGCAACTGAAGTGGTAGCATGAGTAGGGAATGCTAAATGTGGTAGAGTATAACCATAGAGAGCCTTAAAGGGTGTCATCTTGAGGCTTGTGTGAAAGTTGGTGTTAAACCACCACTCAGCCAAGGCCAACCAATTGAGCCACAGTTTAGGGGAAGAGCTAGTCATGCACCTTAAATATTGTTCTAAACATGCATTTGTTCTCTCAGTTTGACCATCAGTTTGAGGATGGTAAGAGGTACTGAGGTTTAATGTAGTGCCTAAGGACTTAAACAAATGTTGCCAAAAAGTGCTGAGGAATACCTTGTCTCTGTCTGAAACAATGGAGGCTGGCATGCCGTGAAGCTTGAAAACATGGTGCATGAATTCCTTGGAAACAGAAATGGTAGTGAATGGATGGCTCAATGCAATGAAGTGACTGTACTTGGTCAGTCTATCAACCACTACTAAGATAACATTCTTCCTAAATGACATTGGCAGGCCTTCAATGAAGTCCATAGAGATATGCTGCCAAGCAGTGTCTGGAATTGGCAAAGGCTGTAACAGTCCCGCGGGAGAAGAGAGCTCATGTTTATTGCATTGGCAGATATCACATTCAGCAACAAACTTGAAGATAGCTTCTTTCATTTTTGGCCAATAGAAATAAGCTTTGGCTCTGTTGTAAGTCCCCATCATTCCAGAATGACCACCCATAGCTGATGAGTGTACGGAATGCATGATTTGGTGTCGAATATCCTTGCTTGAACCCACAAACAATCTTGACTTATATCTCAGAATGCCCTGGTGCAAGGTATATAAGGAATCAGATGGAGAAATATGGAGTTGGGACAGCAGCTGTTGAGCATGAGAATCTTTCGAGTAGCTGGATATAATATCTTGAGTCCATTGAGGTTGAGACACTGATAAAGAGTTACAAGCTGGAGTAGAGTGAGGCATTCTCGATAAGGCATCTGCTGCTTTATTGTCCAACCCTTTTTTATATTTAATCACATAGTTCAAGCCCAACAACTTCATAAGCCACTTCTGCTGCAATACAGTAGTAATGCGTTGCTCCATGAAATATTTGAGACTCTGATGGTCAGTGTGAATAATAAACTGGTGGTGAGACAAATAATGCTTCCATTTTTGCACAGCCATCACAATAGCTAACAGCTCCTTTTCATAAGTGGATAAGGCCAAGGCTTGAGGACCCAGTGGCTTACTGTAGAAGGCAATTGGCTTGTCCTCTTGCATCAAAACTGCTCCAACACCTGTAGAACAAGCATCAGTTTCAAGCACAAAAGGCTTGGAAAAGTCAGGTAAAGTCAAGACTGGAGCAGAGGTCATTGCAGACTTGAGAGCTACAAAGGCTTGAAGTGCTGATGGAGACCAAGAAAAAGAGTCCTTCTTGAGCATATCAATTAAGGGTTTCTTTGATGTTGCCATAGCTCTTAACAAATCTTTGTAGTACCCGATTAAGCCCAAGAACCCCCGAGTTGCTTAAGGGAAGTTGGTTGAGGCCAATTGACATAGCTTCAATCTTTTCGTGGTCAGTGACAACACCCTCGAAGTAATTAAGTGTCCCAAATAAGAAAGTCTTGGTTGAGCAAAACAACACTTGTTCTTGTTAGCAAAAAGAGAATGATGTCTCAACAATGCAAGTGTTTGTGAAAGATGACTAGCATGCTCTTCCAGGGATTTACTATAAATCAAGATATCGTCAAAAAAAACCAAAATAAACTTTCTCAAAAATGGTTTAAATATAGTGTTCATCAAGGACTGAAATGTAGCCGGAGCATTTGTTAAGCCAAATGGCATAACTCTGAATTCATAATGTCCTTGATGGGTTCTAAAAGCAGTTTTATGGATGTCATCTAAATCCATCAATATTTGATAATAACCAGATTTCAAGTCAATTTTAGAAAAAATGACTGCACCATTGAGTTCATCCAACAAATCATCAATTAATGGGATAGGGAACTTATCTTTAACTGTCATGTCATTTAATTTTCTGTAATCAACACAAAATCTCCAAGAGCCATCTTTCTTCTTGATCAATAGAATTGGTGAAGCAAAAGGGTTGTGACTCTCTTGGATAAATTGAGCATCCAATAATTCTTGTACCAGCTGTTCCACCACAGTTTTTTGTAAATGAGGACATCTATAGGGTCTTTGAGATACAGGTTCAGAGTTTGGCTTTAAAGGTATTTTATGATCCAATGCCCTTTGAGGAGGTAATGATGTGGGTGCAGAAAAAACATCTGAGAAGGATTCCACAATGGAAACAATGCTAGAGGGAAGGGGCTCTAATGGTCTAGCTGATATAGAAAAAAATTGACCAATAAATGCAGGGGTATTGTCTTTAATAAACTGAAGGACATTGTTACCACTAATCATCTTGCAAGTAGGTAGATAAGAGCTTCCCTGAAGAGTGATTTGTTGGCCCTGATAAAAGAAAGAAATCCTGAGCTCAGCTAAGTTGAACATGACATCCCCAAGTTGTTTGACCAATCAACACCCAAAACCATGTCACAACCTCCAAGTGGTAAAATGCGTAAATCATTTGGCAAAGTCTGTATCCTGCATAACCCAGTTAGGCGAGGACACATACCTTTACTTATGGTAGTGTCACCATTAGCTACCGTCACTAGCATGTGACCTGTAGGAGAAACTGGAAGTTGTAGTTTCTCAGCCAACTTAGCATCCACAAAGCTATGGGTACTACCAGTATCGATTAAAATGAATATATCCCTAGACTTTAAACGGCCAGGAACTCGAATGGTATTCTGTGTTACGAGGCCTGTCAAGGCATGAAGTGAAATCTCCATAGGAGAATCCAAAGATGATGTTGATGGAGAAGAGGTATCATCGTCTAGTTCTTCAACCAAGGAAGGGGAACCATTGTCCTCAGAAGCTACCAACATAAATAACTGCTGTGTCTTGCAAATGTGTCCATGTTTATAAAACTCATCGCAATTGTAACATAATCCCTTTTCTCGATGAACCTTCATCTGAGCTGGAGTTAATCTTTTAATAGGAGGAAGTGAAGGCTCCGATGTAGTGGGTGTAGTGGGTAGAGTAATGAATGGCTTTGGATTAGAGAATGGTGGTTTTGGAGGGGGAGTTATAGGAGACAAAACTGGTCTGTTTGAATGAGAAGTAGGTGCATAAGTTGTATGAAAAGGTTGAAATTGCTTAGAAATTGGTTTAGAGCGAGTAGACTGAAAGTCGACTGATGCTTGTTGCATTCTAGCCAAATAAAAGGCATCAGTATCGTAGATGGTTTAAACATTCGAACAGGGTGTGAATGTCGTCCTTAAGGCCACTGATAAAACTCATTGTATAGTAATCCTCTGACAAACTTGGATTATGAACCTTCATTAAGGCCTTCAGGGACTCATATCTATCATAATACTCCTCTACAGTTGTGAGCTGAGACAGTTTATTAAAACTACCAACATAATTATCGGAAGCTATGTCTTCAAAACGACAACAAATATCAGAAGCAAACTGAGACCATTCGATCATGGTTTTACCCTCTTGGTAATCTAGAAACCATGAATCCGCTCTACCATCAAGATGAATGGATGCTAAATCTACTTTATGAGCATCAACAACCATATTCAATTGAAAATATCTAGCACATTTACGAATCCAACCGCGTGGATTAGTGCCATCAAATCTAGGAAAATCAATCTTAGGGTGTCGAGAGAATTTACCAGATGGAGAAATCAGTGCTTTAAGCTAAGGATGAACTACACCATCACCAGATGGATTTGCTTCAGTCTCAGAAGTTGGATCGGTCGGAATACCCATCCGTTGACAAAGTAAGACAATAACAGAGAGTGATTCCTTGACAGGAGTCATCTCAGCTGATAGAATACGCAATTCAGAAGTAAGGGTCTTCACCGATTCTTCCAAAGTAAGTAATCGATCTGAATGAAGGTGCAACTGAGTTGCAGCCTCCTTTACTATTGTAATCTTTTCTCCTCCTCCGGTCATAACCAAGGTAGTCAGGATCTTAATGGCTGATACCAATTGTCATGAACAAATTAGCAGACTAGATCAACAACAATAACCTACTCTCCTTCCTCAGGTAGAGCCTTATCAATTTCTTGATTAAATTCAACTTGTTTCTCTTACAGGAACCAACAGCTAATAAATAGCCGCAAGTATAAAACGGTTCACTCATTGGGTGATTACAAAACTACTACTCACACCCCTTGGGTGGTGATAACAAAACAGGTGCCCTAATAGACTTAAGCTAAATGGGTCTTGCCAAAGATAAATGGGTTACCAAGCCCTCAGGCCCATGACAGAACTTAGATATCTAGTGACCCCTTTAGTTACATGACAAACAATTGCACAAAAGAAAGAAAAAACCACACCGAGAGAGAGACGAAAAGAAGAAGGATAGCCGCTTCTTCTGGACACAAATTGAAATGAAGAATTCGAGTGGTTTATATAGGGGAGAAGAGAGAGGTCGAATTGAATGTGCATTAAGAGCGAATTAAAGAGAAAATAAATCAGAATTCAAGACAAAATAAATTCTAAAGATTTTTCATTACAGCAATAAAACGACGATGCACATAATGTCGACACAAGGAAAACGAAAAGAAGTAATTCTCGCCAGGTCATACGCCACCCCACAATTAAGAAAAAATTTATTTTGATTTTAAAATATTTATGATTTTTGTTATACGGAAAGCTAAATTGTTTAGGGGAAAGCTGACTTTCCGGTCAAACGAAGTTGATTAAGGATAACTGGGCAGAAATAGAAAAAGCTTAATAATCTTCCATCTTAAACACCACTCCCAGTTCGTCTTCCTCTTGCATATATATGTTTTTTCTCTCGTGATGCAATTCCGTATATCCTTCGTAAATCGATTGTCACTTCTTCTCTTATGATCCGATTGAACATATTAACAAAAGACAATTTTATCAATACCCATTTAGATCCAGTCACAACTAATCCATAGGAACGATGGAATAAATAAGTTTATGATCTTGTCAAAATCAATCACGGTTCCCGGCTAGAACATGGGTTTTTCAAGTTTCATTCCTCAAAAACTTAATTTATAACGGAATGTTAACTGATCACATAGTTAACTCTAGATTTCTATTAGATCACCATCATGTCATAGTGGGAAACGTGGAAATAATGATAAACATATTTATATACCGATCAAACAAAACAAACATATTATTACGCGTTCATTGTATTTCTTATTCGCACCTTTTTGATTGCGTCCCTTTTTCAATGGTAGTGCCATGAATTTCACCGTGAGACTTTCTCACACCCTTAATTTCTACTCGAACCATTTAAGTTTTTAAAGTAAATCACTGATTTGCATAATCTAATAAGTAAATAATAGTAAATCTTTTAAAAAAGAAGATTGTGTGCCGGGAGAAGGATTTTTATCACAAAGCATGGGGAACGATTCGAACTGAAGATTATGAGTTTTTTTTTTAAGTTTTTTTATTTCTGACCCGGTCATCCATAATCAACTTCGTTTGACTAGAAAGGCAGCTTTTCCCCTAAACACTTTAGCTTTCCCTATAACAAAAATCATTTAGCTTTCCCTATAACAAAAATCAAAAAGATAAGCCTTGGTTAATCTAAGTTCACGGCGCAAGCACGAGCCCGAGCCCTAAGCCCCAAGCCTTAGTGAACCAAAAATATTTTGCCCCACATTATCTTACTAACTATCCATAAAGGAATAGCTATATAGTGGAACTCCTCTTTATTTATACCCAATGTGGGACTAAAGGTTCTATTTCATTTACTCTTAAGAAAATGAGTAAGTGCTCTTATGAACCCAAAAATCCTAAGTTGCATTTTCAACAAGAACAAAAAATCAAAACAATAAATTTATTTTCTCCAACACAAATTCATTAGAATATTAAGCAAAAGAAAAGTTCAATGTAATTATCCGTGTAATTTATTCATATATAAGACCAGATTGATACTGAATAGTACCGACTAATTCTGTTTCTAATTATTACATCTTTTAGCACAAAGAGAATTCATACACTTCTCTTTATCATTTCCAAGGAGGCTTTCAGGAGTTTCAGGAGTGCTTACGATGAAGCAAGTTGAGACTGCACAACCAAGCTTGCAGTAATCGTCAGCAGAAGATATCGCACCACATTCTATGGCACACGTAAGTTGGCAGTAGTCCTTATCTTCTCTGGCAGCACATCTGATAAGCACACATTGTTGGTAACATCCCAAATCCAATGCTGAACTCAACTCTACCCACATTCCGAACATAAGCACCATCATCACGAAAGCCATCTTCATATGTTTCCCCTCCATTCTCACTTATGCTTAATAATATGATATTAACTCGCTCTTGTCTCAGTTTTTTGCTCCGGAAATTTTTCGATATTGAGAATTCTCTTTCGAAGACCAATTTATAGGAATCACCTCAGGCATGGCATTAAATTTTTACAGCTCAAAATGTGATCTCAGAATAATCTTTATGAGGAAATATATTTACCAGGGAGGTGATAAAGGTAATTGGTTGCCCGGTTCCATACCATATTAACCGGCTCCGGATCACCTGTCCCCAACTTCGGTGTCTCTTCGTGTCCCAACGCTAAAAAGGTTGACATATGTCCATTCATATTAACCTTAAATATAAAATCTGTCAACAACGACTAAATTGAGTAATTAAAGGAAAAAAAATTAAAAATATCTTCAATTTACCATTTTCGTGAAAATCTTGAAACAATCCCAGTTCCAAACCAAAAAATGTTCTTGTCTGGTTACTTGGGTATGGTGCTCTGCTTCTGGATTTCATGTATAAAGAACAAGGAATTACCGAAATACACATACCATAAAAATGAAACCAACAAGTGTTCCATGATCTTTTAATGAGAATCTTCAAATGAATTCAACATCCTCAAACAAAATAGGCCAACCAATGCTGATGAACTATTCGAAGGTGTTCCTTGATCATTATCCATATGAAGATTTCATAGTTTTCGATCCATTTTGTAGCTTCGAAATACAATTAGGTTCTGATTAAACAGGGACAATGTTATAGACTATTACAACCAAAAGCATTGGATGTTTTTTTTTCAAGCAATCATCATGGGATGATGATAAACTATCAGTTTGGATTTCCGTCAATGCTGAATTTAACTTAAAATTGCTATCATGGTACTGGCAGACTTAACAACAACTATCATTTTTAAGAGTTCGAGAATGTGTGACTTGTTCTTGAATGAAACTAAAGAATTTCCGGTACTCGCAATGTCTTGAACATTCAAGATGAAGAACTGCACATGAGGGTAATGGGATGACGGAGAATTTAGTATCTTGGGGCATAACTGAGTAGAACTAATTTATGATTTTTAACAAAAAAATGGTAAGTCAAGATATTTTAAACTTTTTTTCCTTTAATTACTCAATTTCCCAACTGTTCACAGATTTCATATTTAAAGCAAGTATAAATGGATACCTGTCGACTATCTAGCGGTGGGACACGAGGAGACACCAAAGTGGGGACAGGTGATCCCGACCCGTCGACTATCTAGCGGTGGGACACGAGGAGACACCGAAGTGGGGACAGGTGATCCCGACCCTAATTAACCCCATGCGTATATATTAGCATTAACTATAGCATATTTGCTTTAAAAATAAGATATGTGCAGAATCTTCGTATATATTAGCATCAACTATTGCATATTTGCATTTATAACAAGAAACTGTGCAGAATATATTCGTATTCACGCTCAGCCCATGGCATAAAATTTGTAATCATAAATTCTACGAAGAAATATGGCATTAACTGCCACTACCATTAGAAGATGACATGTGGAAGAACGCTTGCGCAAGATAGAAGGAAGTAGAGGTGTAAAACGTGCCGGCCCGGCACAGCCCGACACACGAAGTCGCGTGCTTCACGTGCCATGTGCCATGCTGTGCCAACGATTTAAAAATGCTATGCCGTGCTGTGCTTTACTAGTCAAAAGCTAGGCCCACGGGCACAACACACGAATAAACGTGCCGTGTTGTGCCGTGCTGGCCAAACAATTTGAAATCACTTAATGTATACATTATGTCGGATATTATCACAAGAATTTAATTAGACAACATATCATTTGAAATTATTTCAAGTAAAATTAACAAGTTTATTCAATAAAAAGAAATAGCCCATCAAATATAAAATTGGATTATTGTCATGTAAATTAATGTTCTAATTAAATATAGGTGACGACATTATAACAACGATATTGAAATATATTTTCCAAATATTAAGGTATTATTTGTGTTGTTATAAATAAGCCAACATAAAATGTAAAAAACTAGCTAGAATAGTGACTCTTTTGTGAAATATACAAAAAATGTGATGTATTATGCATTGTTATATGGTGTATTTGTACATGTTATGACGTGCTCTCTTAACGTGTTGTGCTGGGCTGGGCCACGTGCTTATCCGTGCCGCATGTTATGCTGCTGTGCCAATTAGTCAAACCCAGCACGTCCCATTTAACTAACGTGTTGTGCCGTGATGGGCTAAGTCACGTGCTGAGCTGGGCTGTGCTCAAATTTTAGCGTGCTGGGATGTATTTGTGTCAGATGCAAGTGGAAGCCAGAGCAAATAAGGCCTATAGACACTCTTTCCTTTAATTTTAGGTCTATCTAGAATCTTCAGACTTGAGAGAAGGACAAGAGATGTCTCAGCGAGGAGGAGGGATCTGGACAAAAGATATTGACTAACGTTGCTGTGGTTGAGTTAGTCAGTCTTTAAGATCGAGTCTTTTGGTTACTGTTAGTAGTATTTAGAATAATCCCTACAGTTCAGGGAAGTAGCTTAGTCTTCTGTTGACTAGTTATCCGTTAGATACCACTACTGAACGTGGTTAGTTATTTCCTATTTCTGTGCGTATGTAAGGCTATATAAGCCATCTTCTTTTCATCAGTTTAATAGAGAATCCTTCCCTTACATCGTGTTCTCTAGATTTGGCATCAGAGCCAGCTAGAGCCAATTAGTGAGAAGCAGCAGCTTTTAGTGAAAGGATTTGTTCAGAGTGTTAGTGAATTTCTATGTGTGAGAAGTAGCAGCTTTTCTTTTGAGTGAGAAATTAAGAAGATGGCGACAGAGAGCAATTTTGTGAAACCATCAATTCCAAAATTTGATGGGTAGTATGACCATTGGTCGATGTTGATGGAGAATTTTCTTCGATCAAAAGAATATTGGGATCTAGTTGAAAAAGGGATACCAACTATTGCAGAAGGAGTTAAACCTACAGAGGCTCAACAAAAGGAGATTAATGATGCAAAGTTTAAAGATTTGAAGGAGAAAAATCTTCTGTTCCAGGCTATTGATCGGACTGTCTTGCAAACTATTCTGGATATCGGATCGGCCAAAAGCATTTGGGATTCAATGAAGCAGAAGTATCAAGGAACTGATCGAGTACAACGTGCCCAACTACAAGCTTTGAAGAGGGACTTTGAAGTTCTTCAAATGAAAGCAAGTGAGTCTGTAAATGGGTATTTTTCGCGAACTTTAACTATTGCCAACAAGATGAGACAACACAAAGGAAAGATTACTGATGAAGATATTATTGAAAAAATATTAAGATCAACGACCCAAAATTATGACTATGTGTTATGCTCGATTGAGGAGTCGAAAGATCTTAGTACTCTTTCAATTGATGAGCTACAAAATAGTTTGTTGGTGCATGAGCAACGCATGAATGCTCACATTGAGGAGGAACAAGCTTTGAAGGTTACATATGGAGAGTCTTCGAGAGGAAGGGGACGTGGTAGTTTCCGATGTAGAGGTAGAGGAAGAGGCAGGCATAACTTTGATAAGTCTGCTTTTGAATGTTATGGTTGTCATGAGCTTGGACATTTTCAGTATGAGTGTCCTAATAAAGGTGAAGAAAAAACAAATTATGTTGAAACAGGAAATGAAATGCTCTTGATGTCTTATGTTGATGAAGAAAATACAGTCAAAGAAGAGATGTGTATCCGGTTTCTCGACTCGGGTTGTAACAATCACATGTGTGGCAAGAAAGAAATGTTCGCAAACCTGGATGGGAGGTTCAGAGAGACGGTAAAGTTGGGTGATAATTCAAGGATGAACGTGATGGGAAAAGGAAATGTCGTGATGACAGTGAATAGAATAACACAAATCATAACAGGGGTATTTTATGTTCCTGACTTGAAAAATAATTTGTTGAGCATAGGACAACTAGCTGAAAAGGGTTTAAAGTTTGAAATACACGGAGGAAAGTGCAAGATATACCATCCTCAAAGGGGTCTAATTTCAGAGATTCAGATGTCGGCGAATCGCATGTTCAAGTTGTTTGCAAGAATAAAATCGAAGGAGCAGGTGTGTTTTTCTCTTACCGAAGATTCAACTTAGCTATGGCATCATCGGTATGGTCATTTGCGTAATAAGGGACTGAAAACTCTTCAACATAAGGGGATGGTGAACCGATTACCTCTGCTTGGATCCATGTCGAAGGTGTGTGAAATATGTTTATTGGGCAAGCAACACAGACTTCCATTCCCAAGGGAAACTACTTGGAGAGCTACCCAAGCTCTTCAACTCGTTCATGCTGATATTTGCGGTCCTATCAATCCTATATCTAACAGCGGAAAGAGGTACATTCTCACTTTTATCGATGATTTTAGTCGAAAGACATGGATATACTTTCTTGTGCAAAAGTATGAAGCCTTTGATATTTTTAAATTATTTAAGAATCGTGTTGAAAAAGAGAAAGGATTGTTCATAAAAGTTCTCCGTACTGACCGTGGAGGGTAGTTCTCCTTACACGAATTTAATGATTTTTGCAGCGAAAATGGTATACAAAGTCAGCTTACTGCAGCATATACTCCACAACAAAATGGAGTTGCGGAGAGGAAGAATCGTACTATTATGGTTCGAAGCTTGCTGGTAGAGAAGAAAATTCCCAAAACGTTTTGGCCAGAAGCGGTAAATTGGACAATTCATTTACTGAATAGAAGTCCAACTCTTGCTGTAAAGAACAAAACCCCAGAAGAAGCTTAGAGTGGAATCAAGCCATCTATTAGTCATTTCAGAGTATTTGGTTGCATTGCACACGCTCATGTTCCTGAAAGTAAGAGTACCAAACTGGATGATAAAAGTATAAAGTGTGTACTTCTTGGGGTTAGTGAAGAATCAAAGGCTTACCAGCTATATGAATCCATTTCTCAAAAGATATTAGTAAGTCGAGACGTAGTGTTCGAAGAAAATAACAGTTGGGAATGGAATAAAGAATATGCGAAAGATATCCAAGTTGATTTAGAATGGGGAGACAATGAAGATGAACCAGCTGTTGAAGCTGACGTAGGTGAGGCTGTTGCAGACGTTACTCAGCATGAGGTTGGCAGAGTCGAAGACGACACAAATGACAACTCTTCAGGTTCAAATAAAATCCCTCCATCCCCAGTTCACCAAGGTGGGGAAAGAAGGAAACCTGTGTGGATGAGAGACTATGTAAGTGGTGAAGGTTTATCTAAAGAAGAGAAAGAAGATGAAGCTTTTCTAGCGATGCTTGCTTCTTCGGACCCAGTTTACGTTGAAGATGCCGTGAAAAGCGCAGATTGGAGGAAAGCGATGGATGCTGAAATTGAAGCCATCGAAAGGAATGATACTTCGGAACTCACTAAGCTACCTGTTGGAGCAAAGAAAGTGGGTGTTAAATGGGTTTACAAAACAAAGTTTAATGAACATGGTGCAACAGAAAAGCTTAAAGCTCGTTTAGTAGCAAAGGGTTACGCTCAAGAACATGGCATGGATTATACAGAAGTCTTTGCACCTGTGGCGCGATTGGAGACAGTTCGTTTTGTGGTTTCTCTCGCAGCGCAGAAACAATGGAACATATTCCAGCTTGATGTTAAGTCTATTTTTCTACATGGCGAGCTCAGTGCGGAAGTTTTTTCGATCAACCTCCTGGATACAAGAAGAAAGTTCAAGAAGAGAAAGTATACAAGTTAAAGAAGGCTCTATATGGACTAAAATAAGCTCCACGATCTTGGTATAGTCGCATAGAGTCATACTTTACTAAAGAAGGTTTTCTGTGCTGTCCTTATGAACACACTTTGTTCATCAAAGTGGGTGAGGCAGGTAAAATCCTAATTGTTTGTCTTTATGTTGATGACCTTATCTTTACTGGAAATGATGAGAATATGTTTGTTGAGTTTAAGAACTCAATGATACAAGAGTTTGACATGACTGACATGGAAAAATGAGATATTTTCTTGGTATAGAGGTGGCGCAAATGTCAGAAGGTATTTTTATAAGCCAAAGAAAATATACAGAAGAGATATTATAGAAATTTGGTATGGGTGCATGCAATCCAGTTCAAAATCCCATTGTTCCAAGCTTTAAACTCACAAAAGACGGGGATGGCGTAAAGGTGGATAGTTGTCGCTACAAGCAGATCATTGGCAGTTTGATGTATGTCACATCTACTTGACCAGATATTATGTATGTAATAAGTCTTCTTAGCAGATTCATGGATTTCCCACAGAACTTCATTACAACACAACTAAGAGGGTACTACGATACTTAAAAGGAACATCAAATTTTGGTATTCTCTACAGGAAGTGAGGAAAAAAGCAGATGATAGGCTATACTGATAGCGACTATGCCGGTGATTTAGATGACAGAAAGATTACATCAGGTTATGTATTCTTGATGAGTTCAGGTGTTGTGTCTTGGTTGTCGAAGAAACAACCAATTGTCACTTTGTCGACTACTGAAGCAGAATTTGTTGCTGCGGCATCATGCGCTTGTCAAGCAGTCTGGTTAAGAAGGGTGTTGGATTATTTGAACCAGAAGCAAAGTGGTGGTCATACAACTATTCTATGTGATAATAGCTCAACCATTGCGCTTTCGAAGAACCCGGTATTACATGGTTGTTGTAAGCATATAAATGTCAGGTTCCACTTTCTTCGTGACCTCACAAAAGATGGAGTTATAAAGATGGTTCACTGTCACACTCAAGATCAAATTGCAGACATCATGATAAAGCCTTTGAAGCTGGATGTGTTTGTGAAGCTCAGAAGTCTGCTGGGAGTTTACACTGTTCCAGGTTTAAACTGAATTTCTAATGTTTCAGTTTAAGGGAGGAAATGTTGAGTTAGTCGGTCTTTAAGATCAAGTCTTTTGGTTACTGTTAGTAGTATTTAGAATAATCCCTACAGTTCAAGGAAGTAGCTTAGTCTTCTATTGACTAGTTATCCGTTAGATACCACTACTGAACGTGGTTAGTTATTTCCTATTTTTGTGCGTATGTAAGGCTATATAAGCCATCTTGTTTTCATCAGTTTAATAGAGAATCGTTCCCTTACATTGTGTTCTCTAGAGCTGTTGTTCGTCTCAAGAAACATGTGATTAGATTTGAGGTTGCTTGTTATCATAACAAAGTCCTTTCATGGTGTTCTAATTCTTCTTTTATATTTTGTCTATATATCTATCGTTTTGATTAGGTTTATTTTGTATGTTTATGATTCAGAGATCCTATCACCCTTTTGGGATTTGGTTTTAAAAGTGTTATTCATGAATTGCTATGAAAAGAAAGCAAAATAAACTAAACGATGTTGAAAGATGAAATGAATGTGTTTAGGCTCTATACTAGTCTGACTGTGTTTATCTTGTCTGAATTTTGTTTGATGCTTTGAGGTTGGTTCTCCTTCGTGTAAGGCTAGATGTATGTTTATTTGTTTGTGTATGTAATTTTTCGTTTTTCTCACTCTTTGTTCGGCAAACATCAACCTCTATTATCTATGTTCTTGTGTATGTCGACGATATAATAGTCACGGGTCAAGTTCTTCCCTCATTGATAAGTTAATCACTGATTTTGGCAGTGCTTTTGTAGTCAAGGACATGGGGAAGTCTCAACTAATTGAATCAGAAGACCACAATTGCAACTGAGTCTAGTCGCCTTGTTGGAAAATTAAATAGAATTTTCATACGAATGGAAATCCCTTGTTTAATACGCAATGGGTTGGGTTTAGGAATATTGGATTTAACCCAATTAAGTTTCTGGTCCGCTTGGTTAGGTTACTTTCAATTTGGAAACCAAACGAAACCCTTCCAGAATCCTGAAAGGAAACAACCTTTCAGACAAAACCCTTGATGAAACTCCATGAAGAATCGTGATGGTTCAGCAAATAGGTTTTATTGACATCTATAAATACCCTGCAAGTTAGATTAATCAATTAGAAAACTAGTATTCATTCTATTGCATTCACTAGAGATTAAGTTTTGTCGATGAAGAGAGTTCATCACTTAAGTTTTGGTTCGCCGTTTCGAGAAGAAAGTCGTTGTATCCTAGGAGACAGATATCGATAATCCGCAAGCACCGGTGCGGGGTGAATCTGTCTTAAGGATAGAGGATATAATCCTTTCCTCGACTTTGATTTCGTCTAATTGGGTTTGCGTTTTTCTTCTTGTCTGTTTGTTTTATTGCATTATATACACAAGTTTGCCAACAATCTTTAGACAGATTGTACACAGTAAGGAATATACAGGGTACATATAGAAGTAGGTTGTAGAGACTAGTTCCTAGAAGTAGAACACAATTTCGCACAATGATATCACTGAGTCCTTTCATTGGGAAAGGAATCCTATTTATAGTTATTTCCTCAAATGGGAGTGTCAGGTGTGTGTCCTTTTCTATTTTCCTTATCTTACTCATGTCTCTTCTGACTGTACAAGTGTACCTCAGATTCTTCTAGAAGACCTGTCCTCTTTACCTACTGCACGTGTGTTCGGATGCTGTGGGGGATAACTTGTTTGATAACACCTCCTTCAGGATGAGGGGAGGACCTGGTGCCTTCTCATCATATGGGACATTATTTCGTTCCTTCTTCTGGATACGGGGAGGTCGCGCTTCTCCCTTGGTATTTTTTCAGGTATCTACATTAAGTCCCATGGCTGTTTGGGCGACGCGTTAGTCTCCTCAACAGTCTACTGCTTTTCTCAAGCGGCCTTCCCTGGACTTCTGCTTTTTTAATTTTACGAGTTGCCTAGCTGGACGCGTCCTCAGCTCACCACCTAGGCAAGGTGTCCTCTTCTTCGGAATTACTCTTCTTCAGGCGTCTGTACTCTCTTTGTAGATTCCCTTATCTTGACTTGGCTCTTTGAAAGTCCCCTTGTCCTCATGTCTCTTTAAGACTTGCTCCTTGCAAGTCCCCTCGTCTTCGTGTCTCTTCAAGAGTTGCTCCTTGCAAGTCCCCTTATCTCCGTGTCTCTTGAGAACTTTCTCTTTGCAAGTCCCCTTGTTCTCATCCATTCTTCCGTTCTATGCCTTGTCTAATTCGTATTATTCTTGAGGATTTTGTCATGGCACGTGTTGCTATTATGACACGTGGGATGATTGAAGCGGTTATTTCTTACAGTTACTTATTAGGGTTAGCGGCTTTTCGAATTCTGTCACGTCGTTTCAATTACTCTTGATCGTGTCTCTTCCCCATCTATAAATACTGGTTTCGTCCTCATCTGCTTTCATTCCTTCCAACACTCTTTTCCTTTTCATTCTCTCATCTTATCACATTTTTCTTCTAGGAGACATCTTACTACTAACTTCTTCATGAGCGAGTACGAGAGTTCGGCAGCTGAGAGCTCTTCTGGCGATAACGGCTCTGTTGGCGAGGAGGAGGCATCTCACATCCTTCCCATTTTATCAGAGGAAGAGAGAGTCTTCACCCCTGGGCGGGTAAGAACTGGGCGAACATCTTAGCCAAACAGAAATCCTCCAAGAAGCTCGGGCGGGTTTCCGCCCCTGGTGTTTCCGTCGTTTCCCTCTTAGATGATAGTTTTCTTCGGAATATAAGCCAACTACCTTTGACCCTCCAGTGGTAGACGAAGAAACCAGTGATTGGCTTCTGGAGGAGGAAATTGAGAATCCGCCTCTCCTTCCCATTGCTGCTCTTTGCCGAATACGCCTCAATTGTGGCGACTTTGTTCTTCCAAAGATAGAATTTCTTTCTCGGGAAACTTCTTGTTCAGAGTGGCATCCGTGGATCGAGTACATGCTTTAGATCCCCTACTGTAAAGAAATAATCATTAAGCTGGGGTTGATGGAGGCTCTTTCTTCATCGCGCTATAGGCATCTTACTAGGAACAACCGGGATATGATTCGTCTGTCTCTTAGGTGGGTTCCCTTGGTTCATACACGCCTCTTCGCCTGGGGAGAGGCATCACCCACGTTAGAGGACATGGTGTCTCTGACCGGCCTTCCCCTCTATGGAAGTCACAATTTTAAAGATGCATCGGGCAGTCTGTCTGATGCCGACAATCTCATACTGTGCTTTTTGAAGCAAGCGTGCACAGATTCAAGGAAGCTAGTCGCTAAGGCGAATGCGTCTTCTGAGGCTCAGGATCTTGTTGGATCATCCAAGAAAAGTGCCAAGGAGACCGCGCCAAGGAAGGGAAAATGAGTACTTTCTGCCGAGGAAGCCGAAACTCATGCAACCCTCAGAGAGTCTGCCAAGCAAGCCACCTTGAATCTGTGGGTGAAGATGTGGGCGCCCAAGTTGGTGGGTGAGTCCAGTTGGAAACCTCCTTCTCCTCCTGCCGGATCTACTGATCGACATGAGTTGGACGCCTTCTTGTCTTATTTTCTTTCTCACGAAGTCTTTGAACATTCTCCAACCAACGCGGTGAGGGACGAGTCAATGATCATGGCGGTACTCATGTCGCGTGGTATTTCGTTTCCTTTGGCACCCATGTTTCTTGGCATATTATATCATCACTTGTACTTGTTAGTGGGTGATATTCAGAAATCCAGTGACGCCTCCTTCACGGTTGAGATGTTTCTTCCTGCTAATTTCATGCAGATGTGGGGATGGGAGCATTATCGCCGTTATAGGTCAGAAACGAAGGTCTTGGAGCTCACTGGTGAGAGGGTTGTTGCCGCAGAGGACGGTACTGAGAGCACCGTTACTTACCCTATTTCCTTCCCTCGAACAGCTCTTTATGAGAAGCCAGTCTCCAAACCGACTGTTCGTTTGGTGCCTCTATTTGATGATTTAAACAAGTTTACTTTTCTCCCATACGATGACAATGCATGTGGAGAGGCCTCTCATCGGTTTGTATCGCTCTTTCCCGAGGACTTTGTGGATGTCGCCATGGACCCTCCCACTTTTGACGATTGCAACTTCGTGGCTACTGCGACGCCAGGGTACCTTCCGGGTTATTATAAGGGAGGACATTTTGCTGAGGCTTACAATTTGAATCGTATTGCTCGCCAGGCAGCTTTTGATCAAGGGACCAGCTCTTATCTTTCACCTTCGTGTTCTTCAGACCCACAAATGGTAGAGGAAAGTTTCATGCGTTTTGTCTTCAAGAATAGAGAGCCACGGTTCTGTCGCCCGACCTTCAACCCCTTAAAGGTCCCTCAGCTTGGCCGGGATTTGAAGGTTACTCACAAATTGTTCTTGTATTGGGAGGGGTATTATGCAATGGCCAATGGATGTTGTTCATAACCACATGAAGAGAAGATACAGGCACAGATTGGTCAGCTTTGGGTCTGTTTAGTGCCGATAAGTCAGCCAAGAAAAGGTATATTTGGCCGCTGTTTTATGCGAAAAGGTTGCAGAAATAGCGACCCGGTGGCACTAGTTCCGGATGCCGGATGTTGAAACTAAAAGTGGAAATCCTAAAGTTTCATTGAATCATGAAGGGGTACAAGTCTGATGTGAAAATTGGTAGCGGGATGTACGAGTTTTCAGTCACGCTTTTGATCAAATTGCAAATTACTTGGATAGAACTAGAACTCAATTGCAAATAGTGGAATTTGTTTTATATTAGGAAAGTATATTCTATTCATATAGTTAAATAATCTGTTATGCAGCTATGGAATTGGTTGCATAACTTGTTATGCATCTACAAAAATTGTTGCATAACTTGCTATGCAGTCCAGAGAATGGTTGTATAACACGTCATGCAACTACTTTTTTTTTAGTATTGAAACCAACAAAAAAAAAAAAGGCTGCATAACACGTTATGCACCTACAATAATATAAGCATAACATGTTATGCAGTCGAGAAAATGGATGCATAAAGCATTATGCATCCATATTTTTTGTAAGCACTGAATTAAAAAAATTGATGCATAATCTTTTATGCATCGAAGGAAATGGATGCATAACATGTTACGCATAAATTAATAGATGCATGAACCAAAATATGGTTGCATAACGTTTTATGCATCTTTTGTTGTGTCTGCACTCTGCATGATGCGTTATGCATCGTTTTTGGTCGTTGCATAATAGTTATGTACCAAAATTTTGAAAATTTTGGTTAAAAGAACAATCGCCTCCGATTTTTTCGCAAAAAAACTTAAAGTTGATATTGTTGTGTGTACTCGTTGTGTAGCTCTCTTAAAAAGATTTCAACGATATAAAATTTGTAAAATTCCAAGGCGCGAATTTTTAGATATTTTTATATCCAAGTTGCGTTGCCAAATATACCCCTGATGCATAACCCGTTATGCAGACATTTTTCAAAATTTCATATAATTATGGGTGTCACCGAACTAAAAATTAATCTTGTCCCTCACAATAAGAATACTATCTTTTCTTATGTGAATTTGTGGTTTAAGACTGATAATGTTCGATAATCGATACGGCAGTCGTCAATTTATATGGGCGGTTTCTATAAGAGCACTCAACTCAACTCTCAAGTTTTCTTCACTAAGTCCACTCCATCCGAGTTTTCCCCCAATTTCTTCTCTTCTTTTCTTTTCCGCAAAGCTATCCTGCCTATCCAAATCCCTAAATTCGTACAGATTTCAGAGATGTTGAATCCAATATTTCGTTAGTTTCTTCTCAATCTACCATGGGTTGAATATCTTCTCGGGAAATAAGTCTGTTCTTGGTTGGTTGATTAGAAACTTGTGAATCAAATGGGATTATAAAATTTTAGCATCCAAGGGTTTAATTGTTAAAATTAGTCGCAGCTGAGGTGAAGTTTGTTATTATCAAGTATGAAAATGCAGGTATACCTAAAACTTCACCGTTTCATACTCATTTTTTTTTTTTTTTTAATTGGGAACTAATATGCTTGGATCTTTAGTTACATAATGTTATGGGGGAGCCCTTAGATTTGATTTTTGTTCATAATCTTTTTTGCTAGTAATTTTATTTTATTTTGTTTAGCTAACAATGCCCTAACTGAATGACAGTAATATAATAGGGTTTGATAGTCTTTGAGTGAAGAAATTGCATTTTTCGTCTTCTTAAATTTAGTTGGATACATCGAAAAATATCAAGCATTTTTTTGCAGCATATAGGCTTCGAGCAGTTTTGGTGTTTCATTTTGAAAGAGGCAACCTAACGAATTTTTGAACCAACTGAGTGCAGTGAGAAATATGTTATCATCTTTCACCATCATGTAATGGGTAAAACTTGTATTCGTTAATGTTTACTCGAGTCGCTATCTAGAACACTGTGTACATGTTACTATATTAGATCAGTAGCCAAAACACGAAATATCAAGGTTAACGTGTTACTTCATGAACCTGGTAATGGATAATCACTTATTCTTAACAAGGTCTGAATTCAATTGTATCCTGATCAATGAAATTTCTTTCACAGTTAAACAAGGGAGTACCGTAATAAATCCCAGAAACATACATATACGTCACTAAAATTCAGAAAGGGAAACACATTCACATCTAAATCTTCTTTGTAAGTTGTAATTTCCACACTTTTATATATACCCTGTGCCCAACCTTGTAATATCCACCTGCTTACCAAAATCAACAAACTCTTACCATCACAATATCTTAGAGAAAGAAGAAAATGTCGATTAGTCTTTTGTTGTTTTTGTTGGAAGTTTTGGTCATTGATTTGATGTTTGCATATGATTTAAAAGTTGTGTTCTTGTACATATATGTTTCCAGATTCCCTTCATATTTAAAGAAGCAATGATCAGTGCCCTATAGCCACAAACAATCTCTACTTCAACATTCTAACTCTCTTGTCATTTTTGTTTCATTAGAACATGAAGTTTCCACAGGTGATGATGATTCTCTCCTTGTCCTTATTACTTCTTGCTCCGTTACTAGTTGTTGAATCATCTTCTTTGATAAAAGATAACATAACAAGAGGTTCAACTCTATCTTTGAATGATCCTAGTCCTTATTGGCTTTCTCCCTCGGGTAACATTGCTTTTGGCTTCTACCAGTTACCATGGTCTCCTGGCCAATATGTAGTTGGTATATGGTTTGTTAAATCACCACGGAAAACTCTAGTTTGGACAGCTAACCGTAACGATCCTCCATTGCAAAAACCTTCTTCAATTCACTTCACTAATGAAGGAAAGTTGATGCTGCGGAGAATGCCAGAAAATAAAGAGAAACCTTTAGTTCATGACATACAAGAACCAGTTTCATATGGACAGATGCATGATGATGGAAACTTTATATTATATGGTTTGGAATCTCAAATTGTTTGGGAAAGTTTTGATTATCCTACCAACACCATTCTAGGAGGTCAAATGTTAAGACCTGGAGTTGATCTATTCTCTGGTGGCAAAAGATTATCAGTTAGACAAAGTGATGGTTTAGTTGCTGTATACATTACGGATGCTATTACTTATTCACGGATGGCGGGTATCGAACTGATGAGATTGGTGAAATTGTGTTTGAGATTGATTATACATCTGGTGGTCCAATAACCTTAAAGTTGGACACTACTGGTAACTTATATCTGGATGATGGACATTATTATTACTATCTCTATCAGAACAAGAATCAACAACGAAAGCAACAACAAGAAGAAGGCAGTATTGTGAAGATTTGACTTTTTGACCCCCCTTTCTGAACCCATATATATCCGAACTATAATAGTATCGTTTTCCTTATCGTAGTTGGTTTAGGATTTGTAGACGTTAATCCTTGTTCGTTTCAAACTTGTATTACTTTTGAGCATATATATATGAGGAGCTGATCACTGCCAACCAAGAAAAAAACAAATCTATACTTCAACTTTCAGACTCTCTTTGTTCTTTCACCAAAACATGAAGTTTCTACAGGTGATGGTGTGTCTCTCTTTGTCCTTGTTACTTCTTGCTCCATTACTAGTTGTTGAATCATCTTCTTCGGCAAAAGATAACATAACAAGAGGTTCATCTATATCTTTGAATGATCCTAATCCTTATTGGCTTTCTCCCTCGGGGAACATTGCTTTTGGATTCTACCAGTGGTTTCCTGGAAGTTATGTTGTTGGTATATGGTTTGTTAAATCACCACGACAAACCCTAGTTTGGACAGCTAATCGTAACGATGTTCCAATGAAGAAACCATCTTCCATACACTTCACCAACCAAGGAAAGTTGATGCTGCGGATGATGCCAGATAATAAAGAGAAACCTTTAATACCCGACATGCAAGAATCAGTTTCATATGCAAGGATGCATGATGACGGCAACTTTGTATTATATGGTTCAGAATCTCAAATTGTTTGGGAAAGTTTTGATCATCCTACCAATACCATTCTCGGCGGTCAAAAGTTAAGACCTGGAGTTGATCTTTTCTCCGGTGGCAACAAATTATCAGTTAGACAGAGTGATGGTTTAGTTGCTATATACAATATGGATGCTATTACCTTTTCTATTCTTCAGGGGTACCGAACCGGAGAGATGGTAGAAATAGTGACCAGGATAGAAGGTGCACCAAATGGCCCATTAACCTTAAATTTAGACACTACTGGTAACTTATATCTTGATGACGTACGTTATTATTATTATCTTTACAAAAACAAGAATCAACAACGAAAGCAAGGAGAAGATCAAGGAAGTATTGCGAATGAGGGGGTTTGTATATACAGAGCTACACTGAATTCAGGAGGCGGCTTTAATCTGTACAAGGAAAGAATTGATGGCGGCAATATTAATAGTACTGATCATGATAAAAAATCTTCTTCTAGTCTAGTACGACTTTGGCCAAAGTACGGGTTGGATAAGTACCAGAAAATCTGGCTTATAGTTTCTGGTGTCATTATGCTTTTCTTTGTTATGGCAATTGTAATAGCTTGCCTCGTAGGACGATGCTGAAAAGGAGAGAAGCAGAGGTGGTGTTTATCGATGCGGAAATGCTATTCACCTCCCTACTCTGCTCCCTCCAATCTACACCACATCTATGATTTGAATCACATTCAGGTATAGGTAGGGTTCACCATTTTCCAGATATGGGGTTTAGATTGGAGGGAGCAGAGTAGGAAGGTGGAGAATAGGGATCTGAATAGCACCACCTATGAGCCGTGCAGTTTTCTGTTTTTTTAGTTTTTATTACTTTACTATTCAAATCTAGGTTACACTATTTATATTCATCCAAATCAAGGTTCAACTCAAAGATGCACTTCAGCTTGATCAGGGGGCGACTCTTACAGTTTTGAATAAAGCATGCAACGATTTTACACATCCGTGCCAAATCATTACACAGAATACAAATTGTTCAACTATCCTTCTTCTGGGTACTTTTATACGTGTAACCTAATTCAAAATCAAGTTGAGACCTTCTAGTTTGCATATGTTGAATCGTAACCACCACCTTCACAAAAGAATCAAATTTCTAATAAACCCAAATATAGATATGGAAAACTCTTATTCACTATCATTCATTTATGAGCACCGCAGCTGTTCATTCTAACATGTTTCCATAACATCAAAACTTATCTCATTTTCCTTCATCTTAATTTGCATAAATAAGTGGAAAGGTATACATGTGTTGATGGTGGTTTTTAAACAAGGGGTAAAATCGTAAAACCCCATGACCTAGTGTTACCTGCAACACATTAACTAAGAGCATTTAACTCAGGTGTAAATAATTAATAGGGGTATTTTTCAAAATACCAGATTAGGGTTTTCGACACTGAGAACCCTAATTCCAAAACCAAGCCATTGCAGCACCATGGCAACAATGCCAAACCAAGCCGCACACTGCGCACCATGGCAACAATGCCAAACCAAGCCGCACACTGCGCACCATGGCAACAATGCCAAACCAAGCCGCACACTGCGCACCATGGAAACAATGCCAAACCAAGCCGCATGCTGCGCACCATGGCAACAATGCCAAACCAAGCCGCACACTGCGCACCATGGCAACAATGCCAAACCAAGCCGCACTGCGCACCATGGCAACAATGCCAAACCAAGCCGCACACTGCGCACCATGGCAACGATGCCAAACCAACCCGCACACTGCAACAACGTTAAAACCAAGCCGCACACTGCGCACCATGGCAGCGACGCCAAAACCAAACTACATATCGCACTCATTGGCAACCATGCCAAACTAAGCCGCTATGCCATTGGCACATGCCAAATATAGCGCCCTAGGCTTGCAAAACGTGCAACTAGGTCAACATGGCCGTACGTGCCATTGGCACATGCCAACACGTACCACAAGCCATATTTCCAAGCCGCTATGCCATTGGCACATGCCAAATATAGCGGCCTAGGCTTGCAAAACGTGCAACTAGGTCAACATGGACGTACGTGCCATTGGCACATGCCAACACGTACCACAAGCCATATTTCCAAGCCGCTATGCCATTGGCGCATGCCAAATATAGCGCCCTAGGCTTGCAAAACGTGCAACTATGTCAACATGGCCGTACGTGCCATTGGCACATGCCAACACGTGACACAAGCCATATTTCCAAGCCGCTATGCCATTGGCACATGCCAAATATAGCGCCCTAGGCTTGCAAAACGTGCAACTAGGCCAACATGGCCGTACGTGCCATTGGCACATGCCAACACGTACCACAAGCCATATTTCCAAGCCGCTATGCCATTGGCGCATGCCAAATATAGCGCCCTAGGCTTACAAACCATGCAACCTAGGCCAAGTCGGCCACGCATGCCATTGGCACATGCCAACATGCTCATTTGGTAGCTTTTCCTACCAAGGCCACGGCCCTAACGGCCACGCATTCCATTGGCACATGCCAACATGCTCGCTGGTAGCTTTTCCTACCAAGGCCACGGCCCTAATGGCCACCATTGGCACATGCCAACATGCTCGCTGGTAGCTTCTCCTACCAAGGCCACGGCCCTAACGGCCACGCACGCCATTGGCACATGCTAACATGCTCATTTGGTAGCTTTTCTTACAAAGGCCACGGCCCTAACGGCCACGCATGCCATTGGCACATGCCAAACACACACGCTGGTAGCCTAACTTGCAAACCGTGCAACCTACCACCAAGGCATTCCGCACATGCCATTGGCACATGCCAAACACACACGTTGGTAGCCTAACTTGCAAACCGTGCAACCTACCACCAAGGCATTCCGCACATGCCATTGGCACATGCCAAACACACACTTTGGTAGCCTAACTTGCAAACCGTGCAACCTACCACCAAGTCATTCGCATATGCCATTGGCACATGCCAAACACACCACTAGCAGCTCTGGCATTGCCACTTACACTCAACGTACAACCTACCACCAAGGCATTCCGCACATGCCATTGGCACATGCCACGCACACCACTAGCAGCTCTGGCATTGCCACTTGCGCTCGAAGTACAACCGCAACAAGGGCATTCCGCACATGCCAATGGCACATGCCACACGCGCCCTTTGGTAGCGCCACTTGCACTCAAGGTACAACCAACACTCGAGATATCAACACAAAGCTGGGGGATGCTTTCCGGGGTTTTGGTTTGGCGGTCTGACTTGCGGCGTACACTACGCTCACATTAAGAAAGCGTGAAAAGGAATAAAGCGGTCAAATAAATGAGGAAATAATGGTGAAAACGTTTTCACCCATAAACACCTTGCGGTTACCACCTCCTCCCATTATTTCACCCTTACTCTCTTCCTTCATGAGGCCAGGGTACGTTTCACTCTCGAATTGTATAAATAGGTCTTACCTATTTCCACCGGACAACAAGTCTCGGTCGGGAGAAAAATACTACACTCTCGAGAAAGGCAACTTTGCAAGCTCTCCCAAAAGCTTTCATCTCTTGCAAGCTTCCCAAGCTTTTACTACGATACAAGTCGAGATACTACTCTCCCCGGAATTATACGGGTCTCAACACCTTTCTTGGCTTCCCTCCCCAAATCAACCCTTCTCTTCCACTTTGTGACCGAAGCAAGTCTGGAACGGCCATTTCTTGGTTTAGGCCGGACTTGTATAGATTGATCTATCGAATCTATAAAGTGCTCACGTGCAGCACATTTGTTTAGGGTTTGAACCAGTTTCTCACTCACCTACCGAATTTACCGAAATCGGCAGAAACGATTTTTACCCATAAATAATTGGCGACCACAGCGGGATGATTGATCTATCGACTACAATGTCAGACTATCGATCTCGTCCTTCGACGCAGATGTCAAGATGGTAGGGGAAGGCGACTCAATCCGACGCAACTACCAGACGACCCAGTTACTAGTTGTAAAAACTACATGAGAAAACTGGGGACTCATGGAGAAGATTCTACCAGCGATTGGGGACTTGCTGGCGATGCTACCAGCAAAACCTCCTTTACATGGAGAGGGGCATGTTCGCAAAAACCTATGAAGTGAGTAAATTCAGACTGCGCAAGATATACGATCTGTTTTTAGGTTCTTAGTAAAACCGTTATACTACTGAATCTTGTGCCTATCGCTAGCACACCCTTTCATAAAAGCAATATTCCTTTCCCAAAACATAATCAGAGTCATATTATCAAAACCATTCATCCCAGAAATAATCCAATATCCTCAAAAGCTACCAGCTGTCTACCAAAAAACTGGTCAAACTTTGAACCAGGCATCCAGTGTGTCTTTCAAAAAAAAAAAAAGAGAAAAAGAACCTAAATGGAAGTTTAACAGAGAAACATTCAAGGAAAATCATCCAACAGAGGTCTGTTCTTCTTGGAGAAAGTCAACTTTGCATCTTCAAGAGCCGCTCTCTTCATAGTCAACATCTTGGAAAGCTTTTCAAGTTCTACCTCCTGTCTGCAATCTCCTCGGCGGAAAGGCTTTCGATTACTGCATCTTTCAACTTTTGGATCTCAGCAAGGACTTCGACAAACCACGAAGTGTTGAAATCCTTTTCTACGCACACGTCGCGGTGGTGCTCCCAGTCGGCAATAACGTCTTGAAAACGGTGTGGCCGGTCACCTCACGCATATCCTCGATGGAAGATAAAGCCTCTTCCACACGCTTAACAGTAGCGAATCGACTAGTGACTTTCTTGGTTGTGGCCATATGTCCGTACTTCTCCCGGATTCTGGTGTACAACGCCTCATGCTTAGCCTAAGCCTTGAAGCCGCCAACCAGACACATGACCTGGATAGGGAACCAAGTATGGGGATCAAAAATGGCGCCCGCACCTGGCCTCACGACTCGCAGAGGGTCTTCCTCCATGTCTACGGCAACAACCATCCGATAATCATCCACCGTTTGACGTGCCGCGATTGGCTAACTCCCATCTCCAAGTCGGCGGTGGTCACCAAAGGCAAGATTGTGACTCCAACTCGGAGTTCCTGTTTTAGACATTTTTTTTCAAAAGAGGAAACGAGAAGAAGAAGAAAGAAAGAAGCGCGAGAAATTCAGAGAAAAAGAACCGTATTTGCCGAGACAAACCAACAAGGAGATGACACAACGAGCAACGAAAGCATTAACACTACCGAATGGAAGAAACAAAGAAGCGTATTTCGAGACAAACCAACAAGGAGATGACACGAAGAAGAAAGACACGAGAGCTGTGGGAGGATCTTTTGAAACCGTCCAGGAACCCACCAACACGATTTTTCGTTCTTCGTTCCTTGGCCTGGGGACTTTCCGAGTTGCTAGGCAACTTTCGCTTGAGGTCTCTCAACATTGGGTACTTCTTCAAAATTGCTTAGGAGAAGGTTTACAACGAACATTCTCCACCACGTTGCTTACAAAATCTTGGATCATAATAAACTCATCGCTTTGAGAACTCATTATAGCCAAAGGTCGTCGAAGTTACTCTTCCCATTTGAAAGAAGAGAAGGCGGATACCCGGCTCGAGGGCACTGGCATTGAGGGCGACACGCAATGAATCCTTAGGAATCACCGGCTGGTAAGCAAGAGGTACCCCTTGATCGAAACCCATATGACGAGCAGCACGGTCAATATTATAGGCAGCTATCTGGAAAGACCCCATGAAGAAAGACGGTATATAACCGGGCAAGCAGCTTTGAATGAACAAGTTTTCACCAACGCTCAAATCGCCATCAGAAGATAAATACGTGAGCGGAGCAGAAGCAAAGGTGTCAATTTGAGTCACTGACCTATGGACCGGCTCCCATGGGCGAAAATTGATTTCATACGACTTATCAAGAAGACTAACCAAGCTCACGCCAACTCTTGGGCCCTGTTCACCCATCGAAGAATTCGAGAGCCGCCCCCAACTCGCGGGAATCGAAGGCATCGGTTTGAGCATACTTCTCAAAGTGCTCCCATAGCCGGACTTGCGAAAAGCAACGTGCACATATGAATTCACTTTCATGAAACCATTTGAAACTCGCATGTTCGCAACTAGGTGATCCAGATGCACATACAGGGAACCGAGGAATAGCTTTCCAATGGGAAGAACTTCACCTTTCGCCGACTTCACAACAATCCCTAGCAACTCTGGTCGTATCTCCTTCTTACCGGAACGAGTCGTCAAAAATATCTCTAGACAACCCAGGAGAGCCAAAAATGCTGCAACGTGAAGATCACTTTGCTTTTGTTTAGGTTCGGCTCGTCCAGGAAACCATTGAGATATCCACCACTGTAATGGCACCTTTCATCCTCTTTCCGGACAGAGTCCTTCGACTTCGCAGTGGAGTCTTTCCGAGCGAAATCTTCCAACTTAGCGACAAGGTCATCCTGCATCTTCCCCTCACTTTCAGATAATTGGATTTTAAGATTCCCAGTTACCGGAAGATTCAGCAAGAAGGCCACACTCTCCAAGGAGAAAGTTATCTCACCCCATCTACATATGATCGTATGGGTGTCCGAACACCATCTGGAGATGAAAGCAACCAAGCCCGGGATATCCTTCCTAATATGGAGATCTACTGAAGTTCTAACAGCATCAATAATCTATGCTCGAGTCAAGTTGGTATTTATATGCTCCTTACTCACCATGAACTCAACCCATCTATCAAAAGAACGCAATGGGCTTTGGCACATCCTGAAATCAATGTTGGAAGAGGAATATACCCCTTTATGAAGACAGAACCGTATGGTGTTCTCAGGCGAACCGAATGTGTCTTCCTTTCATCTTCACCACCGGTTAACAAAATTGGCACGAAACACAGGTGATTTTTCCGAGCGAGAGACAAGTTTTTTGGCGAAGAACTCATCATCCGTGTTTGGTTTGGAATTATGGACATCCTTTGATGAAGCAAAATTTTGTTCAGGTAACATCTTGTCGGATCTCTTAATAACAACTTAGTAACAAGATACCTGCACACAAAAAAAAAAAAAAAAAAAAAAAAATTATCTCCCTGACACATAACCGCGCCCAACAAAAGGAAAACCCGAAAAAAAAAAAAAAAGAGGATGGCGTATTCTCTACGGGTTCAAAACTATATACACAGTATTTTCCTCGGGTTCATGACTATATACGCGGTATTTTATACGGGTTCAAGTGTGTCTACAGTATCCTTCTTCGGGTTCAAAAATTATATATGAAGCATTTTTCTACGGGTTCAAAATTGCACGCGCAGTATTTCTTTCAAGACCGAAATTCATATATGCAATATTTCCTACGGGTTCGAAGTCCTATGAAGCATATATACAGTACTCTTCTTCGGGATTCATATACAGTATTCTCCACGGGTTCGAAACTGCACACGCAGTATTTTTCTTCAGGGTTCAAAATTATATACGCAATATTTTATACGGGCTCAAGTGCGTCTGCAGTATCCTTCTTCGGGTTCAAAATTGTATATGGAGCACTTTCCTACGGGTTCGAATAATATATACAGTATTTCCCTTGGGTGCATACATACAATATTTTCTACAAGAGGCACGCCAAGAAATTATATGCGCAATATCATTGCAAGGATTATAAAGAAAAATGCCTACTCTTAGGGTTTGCACCTACATGAAAACGGAAACAAGAGAAATCTTGGAAGACATACCGGAAGCCGGTTTTTCTTTGTGACTCTGTAGCTAGTAGAAAAGGATGAAAAGATGAAAGTGCAAGATGGGAGCAAGGGACTTTATATATATAGGCGTGAAGACTTGAAATAGGGAAGGATTTCCTTTTACCAAAATCGTGCGTGTAAGAAACGGGCCCACAAGGCGCAACTTCCCATTGTCGCCCAAGTCTGCACCGCCCCCACCAATTGCACCGACTCCCCTATGACCGCCCAAGTCACGCCTGCAAGCACGCACGGCTTCCACATTGCGCGGTCCCACGGCTAGCACACTCGGTTTCCCAAGTCACGCCAAGCACCTGACTTCCACATTGCGCCGGTCCCACCAGGCTAGCACACTCGGTTTCCCAACTCATGCCAACTTCCCAACGTCGCCCGGAGCTGCACCGGCCCCACCAATTGTGCTGACCTCCCGATTTGTGCAAAACTACTAGAGGAAAGGATTCCAAATCCTATTTATAAAAGGTCGAGACAAGCCCCCTCAATTCTCTTTACGGTTTCTTTGTTGATAGTTTGTCACCATCTTATGCTTACCTCGCAACAAAGCCCCTGTTCCGAGCTAGCGGGGACTTAATGTTGATGGTGGTTTTTATACAAGGGTAAAATCGTAAAACCCCATGACCTAGTGTTACCCGCAACACATTAACTAAGAGCATTTAACTCGGGTGTAAATAATTAATAGGGGTATTTTTCAAAATACCCAGATTAGGATTTTCGACACGGAACCCTAATTCCAAAACCAAGCCGCACCATAGCAACAAAGCCAAACCTGCGCACCATGGCAACAATGCCAAACCAAGCCGCACACTGCGCACCATGGCAACAATGCCAAACCAAGCCGCACACTGCGCACCATACATGGCAACAATGCCAAATGATCGGTTGTCAATCCGTCAAATATAATTTCACTTTCTCGATCAACTAAATATAAATATAGTAAGCGATAAGAAAGAGTTCGTATCCACAAAGAGGCTTTTGTTGTTATAAAATTTAAGTTTCTAAAGTAACCCAGGGTATGTTTGTTGTATGTAAGCAAATAAAAGTAATTGAACGCAAAATAAGTGATTTGAATTATCAATAAGGAGAGAATATTGGTCACGGGATAGTATCATTCACAAACATGTATTTTCATCAATGATTAGAATTGGTATTTAATCTCGTATTTATTAAAAGTCCTAGGATACCTTGATCGCAAGTATAACCCGTTAATTCCCTGTTTTCATCACAACCACATTAAAAGATGCATATGTGAATTCTTCGTAGAAAGCAACCTAAAGTGTAAAAGCACAATTAAGTTTAACTCCCTAAAAGCATGAAGATTTATGGAATAAGACTCATCAATGCAAACGAATGTGTAAAAGCACTAAACGTTTTAACAAAAGTTATGATTCACTTGTGACTAGTAGGATATATCACTACAAGCACTAACCACAATTATGCTACTTAGAATCAGGGATAAACAACGTTTCGTATTGAAAACCCTAATATAGCTCTAGAGATGAACACAAATCGGATTGATTAGGACTCAACCTAACAAGTTTTCAAATCTTATAACACTATTAATTGTGAATCACAAACAATAATTACTGAGACAAAACTAATTCATTGAATCAAAAGCATGTTGAGAAATCAACTTTTATCCCATAACCAATAAGATGTTTAGCTACTCATAGCTATGGAGTTCATCATCATCAATATTCAATAATAAAACAAGGAAGAAGAAGAACAAAACCAAACCCTAGAAGCGTAAACAAACGACTCTCCAAAATTCCAAGAATAATATAAGATCTTCCAAAAGTTGTAGAAGTCTTCCCTTTTTATGTCTCTTCTTTGGTCCAAAATTAGGTATAGTCTTCAAAGTCCATTAGTTGGACATTCACCCGGCCCGCCATAGAGAGAAACCCGTGTAGAAAATATGTCCCAAAAACGCTTGTCGAAAAGGCGGGGATTTGGTAGGAAATTGGCCGGACTCCGGCACCAAAAAGTCGACGCCGGCCACCTGAAAAGTCAAACGGTCACGGTCCAACTCGGGTCAGCTGCCGAGTCAGTGAACTCGGCTCGGTCCAGGACAGAAATATTTGTTCATTTCACGGCCAATATGGGCATGCGTATCTGCGACTTATGGCCAAGATGGCTCGGTTCGGTGTCATCGTGCACCCTTCTTTGTATTTCCACCAATGCCAAGATATAATTGTAGGTCTCGCGAGGCATCTCATTAAACAAAACCCGGCCATGATGATAACTTAGTTTGTATGTATTACCCTATATAAAGGGCTAAATTTGAAGAGGAGAGATCTTTTGGAATGTTAAGCAAGTCAATAGGAGGAGAAAGTTTAAGAGTATTTAATTTCATATCTATTCTTGATCACATCTTGTGACATTAAGCAAAATTGAGTAGGGTGTAGTGTGGGATTTCACCCTTCATTTGTATTTAAAGTTGTTTGAACGGGAAAATGAAAAGGAAAATCAATGTTCATGTGCATTGACAAAACCAATACCATCTATCATTGATAACATTCCTCTCCTCATTGATAGCAACATCACTAGTTGAATAGCACGGTTGAACATCATGTTTTATCTCACGAAGATATTGACATACAATATTCAAGGTTTTGGTAAATCTATAACAAAAGTTAAAGGGAGCGTATTTCAATTCCATTGGCGTATAACATTTCACATCTCGGCTTCATCAACCACTCAATCAAAAGGAAGAATATATTATCAAAATGAAGTAAAGTGTTGAAGAACAAGTAAACAAGCGAAAGAGTATAACATCCACCAAAAAGTGAATATTGGAACTAAGGAAAAACCCCAGATCTTAAAAGGTGGAACTAACATGGGAGCGGATGAAGAAAAAGAACCGTCGATCTATTGCGGGATTATAAAAGATATCTTCGCGTGGGATATGGATGAAGTGCACAGTATAGATCCAAAATCATAACCACCCAAGGGAATGAAAGTATTATCATCGGACGGATACAAGGTTACAATCAAATTCCTAGAAGAAGACCAAAAAACTTTGCTTTCTTCTCCAGAGGATTATCTTGCTATACTAAAATCGTATCAAAGGATGGTAGAAAAGTCATGAGAATGGATACATAAAACACTAGAGGTATACGTAGATGCGAGACTTGAAAAAATTTTGAACAAATGAGGCGTTTCAACACCACCATAAGGTTCTTCAGAAAAAAAGGATCAAGCCATTTCCTGTATTATTCGAAGATTGAAAAACAACCATTCCATCTCATTTCCTTTGGAGAAGATGAAGCGGTGGATGAAATGATGGATGTAGAAAGAAGAGCATGGAGATCCAAAGACTTGTTAAGCGAGCCGAGATCGGTGGGAAATATTAGTGGATGGATCATCAAATGGAGAAGGTAAAAGGTGGGAATTGTTGGTTTTGCGAGAAGGCAATAAGTTAGCTTTGCTTTTAGATTGGAATCGAGTCTACCAATAATGAAGCGAATTACGAAGCTATAATACATGCTACGATTTGCAATAGAAATGAAAGACCTTGTAGAAGTGTTGTATTTGAATAGAAAATAAAATGGAGGCACATATCGAGAGATAATAGACTACATGAGACGCTTTTGCCTTTATATCGCTGAGGAATATCACAAGAAGGAAAGAAGGAGAAACCATATTGAAGATGCTTTGCATAGTGGGGATCAGGAAATCATAGCGGCGGGAGATATTTCATTAGACTATTTCACGGAATGGGCGGTGAGCGGTCCCCACGTTCGCGATAAGGATGTTTTTACTTTCATATTTGAAAATATTATATGCGTGATTTGGGATCCCACTGGTGGTATACGATAATAGTTTGAAGGAGCAAAATATGATTCTTCTTAACGCATTTCTGGAAAATCAACTCATTATATCCAAGCTAATGGCGAGCGGAGGCAACAAACAAAAAAATTGGCCGATATATTGAAGAAAAAGTTGGAAAGGACACAATGGGGGGATGGCGAATAAGTACCCAATGCGGTATGGGCTTATAATACAACTAGAAGAGAACGGGAATGTCCACTACGGAGTTGTACTCCCAACGAGAGTCAGTGATTAAACAACCAAAAAAGTGCAGGATAAAAACAGGGGAGAAGAAACCCCAATATATCAACGTGAAAGTGGAGGCAAGTTGGTGAGAAAATGGGATGGACCTTATATCATCAAAGGGTAGTTAGTAGGGCATATAGATTGATGGATCCGAAGGAAAGATGTGGGACAAAAATTGGATAGACCATGAATAGATTATATCTAAAGAAGTATTAGTAAAAATGGGAGAGGAAAAGTGAATCAAGATGAAGTACTTCTTGAAAATATTTACGACATTGATAAAATTCCATGAAGGAACCTTTATGGCGTACACTAGTTCGCGAATAACATTTCAGGCAAATGTAAGACCTAAAGTCGTCATATAAGGGGTATCTCTCGACATGGAGGGAGAAGGTTACACGCTCCACGAAGCTGAGTCATGAAAATTTTGCTCCAGTGCAGGATGGATGAACCTACCCTGGCCATTCTTGGCAACCTATCTCTTCCATACCCATCACCATTTGATCGAAGCGATCAAGAAGCGAGTGGCCCGAAGTAGCGTTTCCTTGCGAATTTTAGAATAATCAGGACACGAGGGTGGAATAGTGGGCGAAGCTTTTTCTCAGTGCATAACAAATACACAAGATCAAAGAAAATTTTGGGGTAACAAAGCATTCATGGAATAAATAAATAAATTAAGATAGTCAAATAATTTGACTACCTTCCTTTTGAGAAGTAAGATGTTGAATTAAAAGCGCGAAGTTATTCCCCAAACGGTCCATGGCATCATCAAATGAATCTCCCTAAGCCTTTCAATGTGTCCAAGAGCCAAGATTTTTCTAATTTGCACATTGCTCCGTGATAATTTCTTGAGTTGGTTTTCAAAAGTATGATTAAAGCTTGTTCTTGTTTTTCATAATTTTGACAAGCATCCAAGATGCCACCTTATTCAATGAGGAAACGTTTCTCTTTGAAAGAGTTCGATTCTCATGCGATAAAGTTTCAACTCCAAATGGATTTATCTCATTCTTGCTTTAAGTAAATAAATCAAAATTCTCCAAGTTATTTATTTGATCATTTGCATAAGTATGATGGAACTTCTTGACGATGGACGGTTTAATGCTTGGAGGGCGAACCGAGTATACCTTTTAACTCCTCATTTTTTCATATCTACTAGCGAGATGTTGTGAAATTTCGATTTTCATTGCACTTGGCGGTGACATGCGAGCGAGAACCAAGATGCCTTAAAATCTTCATTGGATTTTTGTATTTCAACCAATGTCCCCTCCAAATTTTCTGCGGTTAGAGGAATTTGTAGTCGTCCTTTGTCAAAGGAACCTCATGAGAAGAGGAGGTTTCGGGAGAGAAGTGATTGGAGAAATAAGGGACCGAGGAGGAGGTATAATACCATCTATAATTGTAACGAAGATTTCCGAAGGTGTGAATGAAGGAAGCGGGCTCCTTCATTGAGTCATAGATTTTGCTCGCGAAAAGGGCTTTGGGCGTAAAGTTCTTGCAGTAGGTTTGGTGGCGAGCCGAAAGAAAGAAGAGGTCCTTCACGGTAAATTTAGTTCGGGTTGGTTCTTGCTAAACAACAACGAAGAAACTACAAAGTTAATCATACCGAGTGATCCTCGGATATAGCAAAATTCGGAGCGCCATGAGAAGTAACAGCGATAGGGAATAGCACGGTAAAGACAATAATAGGTAAACACTTATGAACGATGAAGAGAAAGAACACCATTTCACATCTCGGTAAAAGAGGTAAATATAGACACGTGTAAATGGTCACTACTAAATCCAAGGAACGAAAAGAACAACCACATATTTCGAGAAATCGAAATTGATTATTTCAGCAATTCATGAGGCAGAAATAACATCCACTCGACAAAATCATAACCACAGTTAGAATGTAGGATCATAATATCATAGGCTCGCGGATTAATCAACGGTGTCGCGAGGCGATCATGGATGCTAAAATAAACCACCATAATGGCGAGAGGTAAGTTCGCGAGAATGAGTGTTTGTGCATTTGCGACCATTTCCATTGTAACTATGTATTACCACATAACCATTCCATCCGATAGGAGAGAGAGAAAGTTTAAGAGTGTTTTAATTTCTAAGTGTAATTCTATCATCTGTGTAAACATTTCGTGGACTCCAATAAATAATCACAATGGATTAATTCATTAGGCTTAATTGTAACTTCTCTCTCCTCATTGATAGCAACATCACGGTTGGCCTGCTGCTCACGGTTACCATTTATCTCATTCCATACCCATAATCACCATTTGAATTGCTCCACAACCTATCTCTTCCGAACCATTGAGGTGAACCACTTGCAACCATGACTTCCTAGGACCCTGCAACAACACCAATGAATTCTGAACAGCCAAGCCACCTGTAACTCTTCTATGCTGCTCAGCATATCATCACCAGCCTTGCCTGCAATCACCACCATAGCCTTGGATGCAACTCCAGCTGCACTTGCTCTTTATCACTCCAGTCCTCCCACTACAATCCATCACTTCCACCTGCAACATTGGCTCATACATTACCGACCTCACAGTTTAAGTCCATTTGCATACTCAATGAGACCCCTTGGCATCACAACATCTCCTTTGAGAACATCTATATCCTGCGATCTTTCACCGTAATTTAAACTCACGGACAACAAACAACAACAAAAGCACTAACATCCCAGTTTGTAACAAAAGCTTCATCTCCAACACAACACAAACTAAATTCCATGGCAGACCAACACATCTGAGAATACCATGACCATCTTCATTACTGCCATTCACATCCATAACCAGCTCCACCAGTACCCATCAGAACAACTTATTTCACAATTCAAGCTCAAATCCTCAATTTAGAAGCTCCTTCATAACCCCGATCTTGATTCATCTCACCTAGCTCCATCCATAGCTTTAGTTTGATTACTGTAACCACCGGCTATCTCGGATCCCACCGAGCACAAACCCTTGCTACACTTTCCCGAGAGATCACCAATTTCAGTTCTCTGGCACTTCAACTTCAGCAACACAGCATCACTCATTGATTCCTGCTCACATCCATGTCAACTGAGTTTAATCAGTCCTGCAGCTTCCATCTCTAATTCCTTATTAAATCAACAGTAAACCTCATACCCACTTTAATTCTTTCCTATTCTTCATCTCAACCACCAACAAACCCTAGCCTCAATTTCTTTGAGCTTCAACACCATCTCTGCTTCATCTTGTTTCTCCATTCAACCAAACCCATCAACACATCAATTCGTACCACCGAGAAACATCCATTCCTTCCTTTCGTGCTCATCGCTTTGAATCTTCAACCCAAGAACGAACTACAAAGAACCCTAAGTTCATCTCAGAATTGAATCTTTGTAGCTTTTCCGATTCTTCATCAATCCGTGCAATTCCTCCTTGATTTCAAATCTCTCCATCCTTGATTCCTTGCATCGGCGCTTCAGTTAACGGCTACAATAACTATCGATCTCAATCTTCTTTTCTCCTTCATCTCAAATTCAATTTGTGTTGCGAGATCTCATCAGACCATCTTCCTAGTTCTTCCCTGTCTCTGTAATTCTCAAGAACCCATGACAACCACCACACTTATCTCTGATTTAAACTCCTGGATAGAAATTTGCCTTAAATGTTTTTCTCTCTAAATTTGAGACGACCTTGAAACACGGCCGCACAAAAATGATTGAGAAGGCATTTCTCTCAATTTTAGGTTGTGTAGGAAATAATGGAAGTGATAAAGATATATCCACCCATGTGGAGTGGATAAGGGTTACCAAATTTGGTAGCCCCTTAACATTTCTTGGCTATCATTTAATACTTCTCCAAAAGAAAGTTATCCCTTAACCTTGGGTCGACTCCATATATCACTTGCCCGTGAGATGACAATTTCGCCCTTTTTGCTTTAAATGGGTGATTTCTTCTCCTTTTGTTCTCGGTGACTCCATTGCACCAATAAACTCAAAAGCACGCGTAAAGTACATAATTCACAAGAAAAATAGCAAAGAAAGCATAAACTCTATATAGTAAATACGGTGTATTCTACACCTATCAGATTCCCCCACACTTAGACTTTGCTTGTCCTCAAGCAAATCAAACAAAACAATAAAATACAACAACTCCGTGTCGTCGAGGCTACGGTCACTTTTAGCATAAATAACAAGCCTTTAAACCCCTAGGTGTCCCTAGTGGACGAGTTATAGTCTCGTGAGGGTTTACTAGAGATATACCCACAAAACCTATTTTCCAACTTACTAGTTCTCCGTAATGATAGCATCCAACGCGCTAAGAAGACATAGAGATTCTGCACACTAGTCATAAGAAGTTAGACACATAAATGAACACAATCTCATTCTTAAAAGTTGAGAGAGAAATAACCATCCCTTCTCGACTAAAATTCGGGTTCGGAGTGATCAAAAGTCTCGACTCGCCTCACAAGAAAGGGTTTTTTATGAAAATAAACTGACTTTTTATGGGTCACACATGTGTCCAGGTTGGAATGAAGAGAGAATCCTGCGACACGTTGAATGGTAGGAAGGCAAAAACCCTCCGAAATATTTTGAAAACCCACATCTTTTATATATTTTTTGAAAACCCATTTTTCTGACGATCTCTTCGAAAGGAAATCAACCATTTAACGAAGGTGGGAATATGCTTACTTACCGTGTATCCGTTCGGCGTGCAGCTAGCACCACTCTCACTGGCATCCATAGAAACATCTTCGGTCTTCTATCGGTGTCTTCATCTTCGTCTTCGGTCTTCAACTCTTGATGATAACTCTCGAACTTCATAGAATCTTGACAATATGATTCTTTCCTCAAATTCCTTGTCGCTTGAAACTTCATTATAGATATTCCTTCTTTCCATAGGCTTTATTGAAAGAATACAAAAATAAAAACAAACTATACAAACCCAAAATAAAATTTTTTTTTTCTTCTTTTTTTTTTCTATATATTTTTTTTTCTTCTCAATTTTCTTTTTTTTTTTTTTTTTTTTTTTCTTTTTCTGAGATAAGAAATAAAACAAATACAAAAATAAAAATAAAACAAAATAATAAAAACCATTAACAAACCTAAACATTTTCTTTTTTTTTTTTTTTTTTTTTTTTTTTTTTTTTTGAGACAAGAGAAAGTAAAATACAAATAAAATAAAAATGTAAGTACAATGCCATGGTGTAAGAACTTTACCGCTTGATTCTTCACAACTTGTATGTCTTGATATCATAACTTCTCGAATTCTCATCCTTGATAATTTCCACTCATGTTTAATAGTCTTCAACTTATAAAAATTCTGCCCCTGTTTTGTTGCTTTACTTGAATTTGAAATCTGCTCATTTCTTTACCGTTGCTTGTAAACCTCGAACGTGTTCAACTTTCCTTCGAATTTGTGATGCTCCTCTTGTTGATGATGATGGTGTTTCTATGGACCTGTTGGTGTAGAGAGAGATAAGGTGGATGGTGCTAACTGCGAACAAGATCACAAGTGGTATGTAAGTTAGCAATTCGATGTCACCAACATGGTTGATAAAAATAGCACTCAAGAGATCAAAATAGTGCTTCTATGGTGGGAAATTGGACAGCTCACCATTTGCCGGAATTTACGTACGGTGACACACACTCTAAAAGCACAATTTAGACGGGTACAAAGAATTGAAGGTTGGTGCCTCACATTATGTAACATGGGTAGTCTCCACTATAGGGGATCTTTGTTCTAATACCGAATTCATCCTGCACCTTATTTTCCCTATGGCATGGCTAAATCCAACTTTAACTCTCATACAATTAAGAAACCCGATCATGTTCTCTGTCATCTCTAAGTTCAGTCACTATTGTGAGATTCTCGATGTAATCTTAGCGACATGTATACTATGTGACTCTAAATAACTACAAGTTGGAGTTTTATTATTCACTAGTTCACAAAAGAAAATTGAAAAATTGCAAAAATTTACAACATAAACCACTCCCCCACACTTAAACTTTACATTGTCCTCAATGTAAATTGAATCGTCCAAAGTAAGTCAAGGTGGGAAATCCTAACAAGAAATCAGCAAAAACAAAGTAAAAACAAAACAAGAAAAACTAAAAACAAGAAAAGAAATAAATACAAGACAAGAAATACTCATCCTTTGGGTTGCCTCCCAATTAGCGCTTGGTTTAAAGTCGTCGGCCCGACTATCTCCTTGCATTCTATGACTCCTCCGGAGGAGTACATCCACAAAGTTAACTCCTTCCACCACTTCGGAAGTGAAATTCTCATAATATGGTTTCAACTAGGTGCCCATTAACTTTAAGTTCTTTCCTGTAGCTATACTACGAATTTCCACTGCACCATGAGAAAACACATTAGTAACAATAAAAGGTCCGATCCATCGTGACCTTAGTTTACCCGGAAATAATTGCAAGCGAGAATTAAACAAAAGCACTTTCTGCCCAATGCAAAATTGTTTCCTAGAAATCATGTTATCATGGAATGCTTTCCTCTTTTCTTTGTAAATCCGTGAGCTTTCAAATGCATCATTGCGAAGCTCCTCTAGCTCTTGAAGTTGTAACTTCCTTTGCTTTCCAGCCCCATCCATCTCCATGTTGCATTGCTTAATAGCCCAAAACGCCTTATGCTCAATTTCCACGGGTAAGTGACAAGGTTTACCATACACAAGCCTAAAAGGAGACATTCCAATAGGTGTTTTATATGCGGTTCTATACGCCCACAAAGCATCATTAAGTCGCATGCTCCAATCCTTCCTTGTCGGGTTCACCGTCTTTTCTAGAATTGATTTCACCTCACGGTTAGACACCTCGGCTTGTCCATTGGTTTGGGGATGATAAGGTGTTGCAATCTTGTGCGACACATTGTACTTCGACAACAAGCTTTGTAAAATCCTGTTTTTGAAGTGAGAACCCCCATCGCTAATTATGGATCTTGGAATTCCAAACCTTGCAAAAATATTAGCTTGCACAAAATCTGAAACCACTTTAGAATCATTAGTTGGGGTGGCTTTAGCTTCCACCCATTTCGAGACATAATCAACCGCAAGTAAGATATAAAATTCCCATGGGAGTTGACAAAAGGCCCCATAAAATCAATACCCCATACATCAAAAACTTCAATAAATTGAATAAAAGTTTGTGGCATTTGATTTCGGACACCTAGATTGCCGGTTCTTTGGCACCTATCACAAGTTGTACAAAATATATGTGCATCCTTAAACAAAGTTGGCCAATAAAAACCACTTTCAAGTACCTTGTGCGCGGTTCTCTTACTCCCAAAATGTCCTCCGCAAGCATAAGAGTGACAAAAAGACAAGATAGAGTTAAATTCAGATTCGGGCACGCACCTTCGTATTACTTGGTCACTACCATGTTTCCATAAGTATGGATCATCCCATATGTATTGGTTCCCTAACCTTTTAAGTTTGTCCCTCTCAGCACGAGACAAGTTCTTTGGGATTTGTTTAGAAACTAAGTAATTGACAATATCGGCATACCATGGTTCTCCAAAGGCCATTGAGAAAAGTTGCTCATCAGGAAACTTTCACGCAACAGGATAGTCTCCTTGTCCACAGCAAGTCGGCTCAAATGATCCGCAACGGTGTTCTCAATTCCTTTCTTGTCTTTGATTTCAATATCAAACTCTTGCAAGAGTAAAATCCATCGCATGAGCCTCGGTTTCGCCTCTTTCTTTGTAAGCAAGTATCTAAGTCTTTGCATGATCAGAAAAGACAACAACTTTTGTACCAATTAGATAAGAGCGAAACTTTTCTAAAGCAAAAACAATGGCTAATAACTCTTGTCAGTGGTTGTGTAGTTTTGTTGAGCCTCATTTAACGTTCTAGAAGCATAATAGATAGCATGAGGAAGCTTCCCCACACGTTGCCCAAGCACCGCACCAACCGCATAATCACTAGCATCACACATGAGTTCAAACGGCTTACTCCAATCCGGTGGTTTAATGATAGGGGCTGAAATCAAAAGTTCTTTCAAACGATTGAATGCCGCCATACATTTTCATCAAAGTTAAAAACCACATCTTTTTGCAATAAGTTACAAAGTGGTGATGCTATCTTGGAAAAGTCCTTGATGAACCTACGATAAAAACCTGCATGACCAAGAAAAGAACGTATCTCCCTCACCGTAGTGGGAGGGGTTAGAGCACGAATAAGGTCTATCTTAGATTTATCAACTTCCAAGCCTTTAGAAGATATTATACGGCCTAAAACTATGCCATGATTTACCATGAAATGACACTTCTCCCAATTTAGCACAAGATTTGTTTCAACACATCGTTCAAGGATTAGAGACAAATTGTTCAAGCAAAGGTCAAATGAATCACCAAAGACACTAAAGTCATCCATGAACACTTCGATTATGTTTTCAACATATTCAAAAGATACTTACCATACACCTTTGAAAGGTAATAGGAACATATTAGAAAAGATAAACCAAAAGGCACCATACTTACCATCCTTCTATAAGCAAAAGTACCGAAAGGACAAGTGAAAGTGGTTTTCTCTCGGTCCTCCGGCGCTATCACAATCTGATTATAACCTGAATAACCATCAAGAAAGCAATAGTAAGAGTGTCCAGCTAAACGTTCAAGCATTTGATCAATAAAAGGTAAAGGAAAGTGATCTTTTCTAGTGGTGGCATTCAATTTTCTATAATCAATACAAACCCTCCAACCGGTTTGCACACGAGTTGGGACAAGTTCATTCTTATCATTCTCCACCACCGTCACACCCGATTTCTTTGGTACTACTTGTACCGGGCTTACCCACTTGCTATCGGATATGGGGTAGATAACACCCACCTCCAAAAGCTTGAGTATCTCCTTTTTCACAACTTCCATCATGGGAGGATTCAAACGACGTTGCGCGTCCCTTTTAGGCTTTGCATCATCCTCCAAACGAATTTTGTGCATACAAACGGCAGGGCTTATACCCTTGATATCGGCGATTGTCCATCCTATGGCCGTCTTGTACTTCCTTAGCACCCTTAGAAGTTTTTGCTCCTGTAAATCACTAAGCTTGTTAGAAACAATCACCGGTAACTCTTCATTATCACCCAAGTACAAGTACTTAAGGTGGTCGGGAAGAGGTTTCAATTCTAAAATCGGAGATTTAATAATTGAAGGTACAAGCTTTTCATCACTGCATGGTAAAGAAATAAAAGAGATATTATGAGTTTTCGGGCATCCTTGGAGTGAATTAAGATCACCAAGGGCTTCCTTAACTTCATTACCACACTCTACACCATTATCCATGGATGTAGTTAACACGGTTTCCAAAGCATCATCACCGTTAATTCAAACATTTGTTGTGCCAATGTATCCATAACATCAATGGAGAAACAAGAGTGGACATCGCTAGGATATCTCATCGTCTCGAAAATGTTGAAACGTATTGTTTCTCCATCAAACTCCATAGTTAGCGTTCCCTTATCCACATCAATTATAGTTTTCGCCGTTTTCATGAAAGGACGCCCAAGAAGCAATGGAAGAGACGAGTCCGGAGAACCTTTATCCATCTCTAACACACAAAAGTCCTATGGAAATACAAGTTGATTAACCTGCACAAGAACATCCTCAACAATACCCATTGGGTAGACATTAGAGCGATCGGCTAATTGCAATACAATTTCAGCCTTTTTAAGAGGACCAAGATCAAGTGAATAATACATTGACAGAGTGATGGTGGAGGTTGGACCCAGGCATAAGTGGCACCTAAGTCCAACATATCTTTGTTAAAAGTTGTGTTACCAATTGTGACGGGAATGTCAAAACTACCCGGATCCTTGCACTTAAGTGGGAGTTTGTGTTGTAAGATTGCCGAAGCATTCTCCCCCACACTAAGCACTTCATTGCCTTTAAGCCTTTGTTTGTTGGTACACAAGTCCTTCAACACCTTTGCATACTTTGGTACTTGCTTGATAGCATCAATGAGTGGTATGTTCACATGGATCTTTTTAAGAACGTCTAAAATCTCCTTTTCTAGTTCCGCCTTCTTAGAACTTGCAAATCTGCGAGGAAAAGGTAGAGGAGGAACATAAGTAGAAACCGGAGTTTTAGAGTTAGAAATAGGTACCTCAGAAGTTTGGGGAGAATCCTCATTATTCTCCTCCAAAACAGGTTCCTTGAGTGTCTCCACCTTGCCCGAATCAGCAACTTCGGGTTGCACAAGTTGTGTACCGCTTCTCAACGTAATAGCATTGACACCCTCTTTTGGGTTAATAGGTTGAGAAGGGAGTTTCCCACTATTTTGCGCCTTCAATTGGTTCAACTCAATAGCCATGGAGCCCATTTGTGTTTGCAACTCCTTAATAGCACTCTTAGTCTCTTGTTGAATTTCTTTGAACATGGTGGAAATACCTTGCATCATTGTTTGAAGCTTTGAATCAATATCCGAACCTTGATTTTGCATTGATTGTTGTGCTTGAGGTTCTTGAAATTGTTTTCTCGTTTGGAATTGTTGTTGTTGAGGTTGAAATCCACTTGAAGAGTTGAAGGTAGGTTGTTGAACCGCTCCTTGCTTGTTGGCATAGCTAAAATTGGGGTGATCTCTCCATCCCGGATTGTAAGTGTTAGAGTAGGGATCATACCGTCTTTGTTGATTTGGAAAGATCGCATTAGCTTGCTCGTCTTCATAAGATTGAGGAGAACTTGGTATAACCGCGGATGCAACTTGTTGCAACATTGCTGTCATGTTACCCATTTGTTGACGAAGTTCCTCCACCTCGCTCACTTCACTCACCCTTCTTAGAATCACATCCGAACCACGACTCAAGAATTGTTGTGAGTTATTTGCCATATTTTCAATCAACTCTCTAGCTTGTGCCACCGTCTTGCTAACTAGTGCACCACCACCCGCAGCGTCAATAAGATTCCTATCACTTGATTGGAGTCCTTCATAGAAGTATTGGATGATCATAGCATCACTAAATTGGTGGTGAGGGCAGCTTGCAACCAATCTCTTGTACCGTTCCCAACATTCATATAAGGATTCTCCCACGTTTTGCTTCATCCCACAAATTTCTTTGCGAATTTGAGTAGCCTTGGATGCGGAAAATATCTCTCCAAAAAGAGTTTCTTCAACCCATTCCATGTTGTGACACTTAGGGAGGTAAATAGTACAACCAATCCTTAGCACTATCCATTAAAGAGAAACGGAAAACTTTCAACATTGCACCATTCATTTGGAAGCATAGCCGTGACAATGGTGTGGAAGTCCAAAAGATGTTTGTTTGGGTCTTCATTCACCATGCCATGGAATTTTGGTAATTCTCTAAGCAACCCCGGCTTTATCTCAAAAGTAGAGTTCGTTTGAATACACCCATGTTGTGTATCAAGCCTATGAGAAGCCAAGTCCTTGAGTGAATGATTTGCATCACCCATTGATTCTTCTTCTTCCACGTGTGGTTCGTCTACGATTGGAACCTCTTTTCCTTCTTCTTTTTGTCGGAAAATCTCTTCTCCTACTTCCAACTCGTGCTCGTCCGTTGTGTCTTGACTTGGTTGGAGTATTATGCGCGTCAGTAGCTATCCCGCACCTTGGATAATTCCAATCCTTAGAAGCCAGAGATTAGGTACCTGCAAACAATTCTCCAAAACAAGTGAGAAACAAGACAAGAACCGAAAAGCAAAGATAAAAGCAGAAATTGTAAAAAGAAACTAAAAACTTAATAACAAGCCGTATGCCTCCCTGGCAGCGGCGCCAAAATTTGATCGGTTGTCAATCCGTCAAATATAATTTCACTTTCTCGATCAACTAAATATAAATATAGTAAGCGATAATAAAGAGTTCGTATCCACAAAGAGGCTTTCGTTGTTATAAAATTTCAGTTTCTAAAGTAACCCAGGGTATGTTTGTTGTATGTAAGCAAATAAAAGTAATTGAACGCAAAGTAAGTGATTTGAATTATCAATAAGGAGAGAATATTGGTCACGGGATAGTATCATTCACAAACATGTATTTTCATCAATGATTAGAATTGGTATTTAATCTCGTATTTATTAAAAGTCCTAGGATACCTTGATCGCAAGTATAACCCGTTAATTCCCTGTTTTCATCACAACCACATTAAAAGATGCATATGTGAATTCTTCGTAGAAAGCAACCTAAAGTGTAAAAGCACAATTAAGTTTAACTCCCTAAAAGCATGAAGATTTATGGAATAAGACTCATCAATGCAAACGAATGTGTAAAAGCACTAAACGTTTTAACAAAAGTTATGATTCACTTGTGACTAGTAGGATATATCACTACAAGCACTAACCACAATTATGCTACTTAGAATCAGGGATAAACAACGTTTTCGTATTGAAAACCCTAATATAGCTCTAGAGATGAACACAAATCGGATTGATTCCGGACTCAACCTAACAAGTTTTCAAATCTTATAAAACTATTAATTGTGAATCACAAACAATAATTACTGAGACAAAACTAATTCATTGAATCAAAAGCATGTTGAGAAATCAACTTTTATCCCATAACCAATAAGATGTTTAGCTACTCATAGCTATGGAGTTCATCATCATCAATATTCAATAATAAAACAAGGAAGAAGAAGAACAAAACCAAACCCTAGAAGCGTAAACAAACGGCTCTCCAAAATTCCAAGAATAATATAAGATCTTCCAAAAGTTGTAGAAGTCTTCCCTTTTTATGTCTCTTCTTTGGTCCAAAATTAGGTATAGTCTTCAAAGTCCATTAGTTGGACATTCACCTGGCCCGCCATAGAGAGAAACCCGTGTAGAAAATATGTCCCAAAAACGCTTGTCGGAAAACTGGGGATTTGGCCGGAAATTGGCCGGACTCCGGCACCAAAAAGTCGACGCCGGCCACCTGAAAAGTCAAACGGTCACGGTCCAACTCGGGTCAACTGCCGAGTCAGTGAACTCGGCTCGGTCCAGGACAGAAATATTTGTTCATTTCACGGCCAATATGGCTGTCTGTGCTTCTGCAGCTTACGGCCAAGATGGCTCAGTTTGCCATCATCGTGCTTCACAGCCAAGATGGCTGTGTCCTGCATCTCATTCCCAGCCATGATGGCTGAGCCAGCTGCACTGCATATCTACCACATTGTGACACCACTGCACCCTTCTTTGTATTTCAACCAATGCTCATGTGTAGCAGCAAAACCAATACCATCTATAATTGTAACTTCCTCTCCTCATTGATAGCAACATCACTAGTTGTAGCACAGTTGGCCTCACTGCCAACAACACAAGCCTGCTCCAATTCCATTGCAGTTACCATTTCACATCTCAGTACCAACCACTCAATCACTGCATAACATCCACCTGACAAAATCATAACCACCTGCTCTCAACAGCTGCACCACCATAACTTCAAGCCATTTCCCTGTAACAACCATTCCATCTCAGGCAGACCCAATCACTCATTAGGCTTACTCAGCTGCTCCACAACCTATCTCTTCCATACCCATCACCATTTGAACTGAACCACTGCAACCAACAGCTTCCTAGGACCCTGCAACAACACCAATGAATTCTGAACAGCCAAGCCACCTGTAACTCTTCTATGCTGCTCAGCATATCATCACCAGCCTTGCCTGCAATCACCACCATAGCCTTGGCTGCAACTCCAGCTGCACTTGCTCTTTATCACTCCAGTCCTCCCACTACAATCCATCACTTCCACCTGCAACATTGGCTCATACATTACCAGCCTCACAGTTTAAGTCCATTTGCATACTCACAACAGACCCTTGGCATCACAACATCTCCTTTGAGAACATCTATATCCTGCAATCTTTCCTGTAATTTAAACTCACGGCACAACAGCAACAACAAAAGCACTAACATCCCAGCTGTAACAAAAGCTTCATCTCCAACACAACACAAACTAAATTCCATGGCAGACCAACACATCTGAGAATACCATGACCATCTTCATTACTTCCATTCACATCCATAACCAGCTCCACCAGTACCCATCAGAACAACTTATTTCACAATTCAAGCTCAAATCCTCAATTTAGAAGCTCCTTCATAACCCCAGTCTTCAGTTCATCTCACCTAGCTCCATCCATAGCTTTAGTTTCAGATTCTGTAACCACCAGCTATCTCAGATCCCCACTGAGCACAAACCCTTGCTACACTTTCCCAGAGATCACCAATTTCAGTTCTCTGGCACTTCAACTTCAGCAACACAGCATCACTCATTGATTCCTGCTCACATCCATGTCAACTGAGTTTAATCAGTCCTGCAGCTTCCATCTCTAATTCCTTATTAAATCAACAGTAAACCTCATACCTACTTTAATTCTTTCCTCTTCTTCATCTCAACCACCAACAAACCCTAGCCTCAATTTCTTTGAGCTTCAACACCATCTCTGCTTCATCTTGTTTCTCCATTCAACCAAACCCATCAACACATCAATTCGTACCACCGCAGAAACATCCATTCCTTCCTTTCTGTGCTCATCGCCTGAATTTTCAACCCAAGAACGAACTACAAAGAACCCTAAGTTCATCTCAGAATTGAATCTTTGTAGCTTTTCCGATTCTTCATCAATCCGTGCAATTCCTCCTTCAATTTCAAATCTCTCCATCCTTGATTCCTTGCATCGACGCTTCAATTAACGGCTACAATAACTATCGATCTCAATCTTCTTTTCTCCTTCATCTCAAATTCAATTTGTGTTGCGAGATCTCATCAGACCATCTTCCTAGTTCTTCCCTGTCTCTGTAATTCTCAAGAACCCATGACAACCACCACACTTATCTCTGATTTAAACTCCTGGATAGAACAACTGCCTTAAATGTTTTTTCTCTCTAAATTTCAGACGACCTTGAAACACAGCCGCACAAAAATGATTGAGAAGGCATTTCTCTCAATTTTAGGTTGTGTAGGAAATAATGGAAGTGATAAAGATATATCCACCCATGTGGAGTGGATAAGGGTACCAGCTGGTAGCCCCTTAACATTTCTTTGGCTATCATTTAATACTTCTCCAAAAGAAAGTTATCCCTTAACCTTGGGTCGGCTCCATATATCACTTTTTGTGAGATGACAATTTCGCCCTTTTTGCTTTAAATGGGTGATTTCTTCTCCTTTTGTTCTCGGTGACTCCATTGCACCTATAAACTCAAAAGCACGCGTAAAGTACATAATTCACAAGAAAAATAGCAAAGAAAGCATAAACTCTATATAGTAAATACGGTGTATTCTACACCTATCACCAAACCAAGCCGCACACTGCGCACCATGGCAACAATGCCAAACCAAGCCGCACACTGCGCACCATGGCAACAATGCCAAACCAAGCCGCACACTGCGCACCATGGCAACAATTCCAAACCAAGCCGCACACTGCGCACCATGGCAACGATGCCAAACCAAGCCGCACACCGCAACAACGCCAAAACCAAGGCGCACACGCGCACCATGGCAGCGACGCCAAAACCAAACTACATATCGCACTCATTGGCAACCATGCCAAACTAAGCCGCTATGCCATTGACACATGCCAAATATAGCGCCCTAGGCTTGCAAAACGTGCAACTAGGTCAACATGGCCGTACGTGCCACTGGCACATGCCAACACGTACCACAAGCCATATTTCCAAGCCGCTATGCCATTGGCACATGCCAAATATAGCGCCCTAGGCTTGCAAAACTTGCAACTAGGTCAACATGGCCGTATGTGCCATTCGCACATGCCAACACGTACCACAAGCCATATTTCCAAGCCGCTATAGCGCCCTAGGCTTGCAAAACGTGCAACTAGATCAACATGGCCGTACGTGCCATTGGCACATGCCAACACGTAACACAAGCCATATTTCCAAGCCGCTATGCCATTGGCACATGCCAAATATAGCGCCCTAGGCTTCCAAAACGTGCAACTAGGTCAACATGGCCGTACGTGCCATTGGCACATGCCAACACGTACCACAAGCCATATTTCCAAGCCGCTATGCCATTGGCGCATGCCAAATATAGCGCCCTAGGCTTACAAACCATGCAACCTAGGCCAAGTCGGCCACGCATGCCATTGGCACATGCCAACATGCTCATTGGTAGCTTTTCTTACCAAGGCCACGGCCCTAACGGCCACGCATGCCATTGGCACATGCCAACATGCTCATTGGTAGCTTTTCCTACCAAGGCCACGCCCTAATGGCCACGCATGCCATTGGCACATGCCAACATGCTCATTGGTAGCTTATCCTACCAAGGCCATGGCCCTAATGACCACGCATGCCATTGGCACATGCCAACATGCTCATTGGTAGCTTCTCCTACCAAGGCCACGGCCCTAATGACCACGCACGCCATTGGCACATGCCAACATGCTCGCTGGTAGCTTTTCTTACCAAGGCCACGGCCCTAACGGCCACGCATGCCATTGGCATATGCCAAACACACACGCTGGTAGCCTAACTTGCAAACCGTGCAACCTACCACCAAGGCATTCCGCATATGCCATTGGCACATGCCAAACACACACGCTGGTAGCCTAACTTGCAAAACGTGCAACCTACCACCAAGGCATTCCGCACATGCCATTGGCACATGCCACGCACGCCACTAGCAGCTCTGGCATTGCCACTTACACTCAACGTACAACCTACCACCAAGGCATTCCGCACATGCCATTGGCACATGCCAAGCACACCACTAGCAGCTCTGGCATTGCCACTTGCGCTCGAAGTACAACCCGCAACAAGGGCATTCCGCACATGCCAATGGCACATGCCACACGCGCCACTGGTTGCGCCACTTGTACTCAAGGTACAACTTACACTCGAGATATCAACACAAACTGGGGGATGCTTTCCGGGTTTTGGTTTGGCGGTCACTGACTTACGGCGTACACTACGCTCACATTAAGAAAGCGTGAAAAGGAATAAAGCGGTCAAATAAATGAGGAAATAATGGTGAAAACGTTTTCACCCATAAACACCTTGCGGTTACCACCTCCTCCCATTATTTCACCCTTTACTCTCTTCCTTCATGAGGCCAGGGTACGTTTCACTCTCGACTTGTATAAATAGGTCTTACCTATTTCCACCAGACAACAAGTCTCGGTCAGGAGAAAAATACTACACTCTCGGAAAGGCAACTTTGCATGCTCTCCCAAAGCTTTCATCTCTTGCAAGCTTCCCAAGCTTTTACTTTCGATACAAGTCGAGATACTACTCTCCCAGGTGTCTGGTCTTAACACCTTTCTTGGCTTCCCTCCACAAATCAACCCTTCTCTTCCACTTTGTGACCGAAGCAAGTCCGGAACGGCCATTTCTTGGTTTAGGTAGGACTTGTGCAGATTGATCTCTCGAATCTATAAAGTGCTCACGTGCAGCATATTTGTTTAGGGTTTGAACCAGTTTCTCACTCACCTACCGAATTTACCGAAATCGGCAGAAACGATTTTTACCCATAAACAACATGTAATTCAACTTTAACTAGTGGTAGTCATCATCATCACATGTATCAAAGGGAAAATCATCGTTTTTCAAACAAGTTTTACCATGTTTGGCTATAAACAGTGACAAGAAACCAACAATGAAAAGAAAAGCAAACAGCTATACACAGGCAGGGGGCATTAAGAACTTTTACTATATATGAAAAGAAAAGGATGGGGATTATGAAAAGTATAGTTGCTCTGTATAGGTAAATGCTGGTTGGCAGGCAGACTTTAGCTTCCTATAGTAGTTTCCAACTTAGCCTGCTTTACATTTGTTCCTTTATTTTTTTTATTTTTTTTTTTCATTTTGACAATTAAACCTATATCCGTATAAGCAAAATCCTTCACTTTTAGTCAGCTTATCTCCCAAATCCACTACGGTTTTCTAAATTCAAAATCGTAAGTTGGGTTAGCGGTAGCGACACGGTGGTGACGATGTAACAAAAATACTTCAATGAAATTACAAAAACTTCTTTAGATTGTGAATATGAAATTCATTAAATGTTTGTAATTAAACTATGTTCGACTTACACAATCATATAGGTACATATATACAATCGTAATTGTCACGTGGTTCACTTTAGACTGACTCAGTTTGATCAGGAGCTGGCGTTTAAGGTTTTGAGCTTTTTGAGAATGAAGCATGAAACGATTTCGCACATCCATGCCAAGTCATTAAAGGCAATACAAAATGAGCTTTTTGAGAATGTACCCACACTCGTAATCAAAATGAGACCTTCTCCATCCTAATTCAGTATCATTCATTTATAACTACAGCTGCATATATATAAATGTAAAAGATAATAAATGCCTAGGTTGAAAGATAATAAATGTAATTTAAGACAGTGGCAGTCTTCATCATCACATATATATCAAAAGAAAAGTCACCGTTTTCAAACAAATTTTACCATGTTTGGCTAGAAACAGTGACAGGAAACAAAAGTCACCGTTTTCAAACAAATTTTACCATGTTTGGCTAGAAACAGTGACAAGAAACAAACATTCTTCAATGAGATGCAAATAACCACACGATAAAAGTCTGGGCATTAAGAACTCTTACTGTGAAAAACAAAACACAAGAAAAGTATTAGTTGCCCGGAATAGGCAGATGCAGGTGGCAGGTAGACTTGGCTCCTTCCGAGCAGTTTCCAACATCTTTAACTTTTGAGCCTGTACAAAGTAGTGATTACTTCCCTATAAAACCACAAAAATCTACTCCTACATTGTACTTACCACAAAATTCTAAGCCTCTTGTTTTTCTTTCATCCAAACATGAAATTTCTACAGGTAATTCTCTCCATGTCCTTAATTGTTCTTCCGTTACTAGTTGATTCATCAATTTCTCCTGCTTTCAACCATACTTCATTCACCAACAAAACTAGAGATTCGCCCATTTCTCCTGTTCTAAATGTTACTTTCTTCAGCAACATCACAAATTCATCAATTTCTACTTCGTTGAATATTTCTGCTCTATATTGGCTTTCTCTGTCAGGTAACGTTGCTTTTGGTTTTTACAAATTACCATGCTCGCGTTCGTCACATTGTCCAGATCGATATGTCGTGGGTATATGGTTTGTCAAATATGCTCTCAAAACCCTAGTTTGGACAGCTAATGGTGACGTTCTTCGTGAACCATCTTCAATTCACTTTACAAACGATGGAAATTTGGTGCTGTGGGAAATGGCAGGCAACAAAGAGAAACCCTTGATACCAGACATAAAAGAACCAGTATCATTTGGAGTTCTGCAAGATGATGGTAACCTGGTGTTTTATGGTTTAAGATCTCAAATCGCTTGGCAAAGTTTTGATCACCCAACCGATACCATTCTCGGCGGCCAAAATTTGAAATCTGGAGTTGATCTTAACTCTTTTGGAAAAAGGTTACATTTTTTGAAAGGAGAAAACAGATTAGCAGTTCAGGGCTGCAATGGTTTAGTGACAATTACTGCAAATAGGAGTTTGGAATTTGGACAAGTAGGCGCGATAAGATCGGAAAGTGTATTTATATTATTAGATGAGCTTCAGGGTCCACTGAGTAAGCCGGTAACCCTAATTTTAGATACGACCGGTGATCTATATCTGGTTGATTCCGACGGTGTGAGACTTAAAGATCTTTACCTAAACGAGAATAAGCAACAAGAAGAAGGAGGTGTTTTGCAGTATATATACAGAGGAACACATTGGATTCAAGAGGCTGTTTTAATCTGTTCAAGGAAAGAATTCATGGGAATTCAAGTGATCATGAATCTTCTGTTCTGGTAAAATCATGGACTATTAACGATAAGACGAATATTTTTATTATATGCTTTCTCACATTGATCGTATTTGCATGTCTTGTTCTACTTTGCTTATTATTGCTGATAATATGCTTGGAGGCTGTCAAGGTTGCCCGGAGACACCTGCACAAGTCTAGTGTCGCGCCGTTCCCAGCCCGTGACCATGTCTGACACTTGGATTCTCAAATACTACGAAATGATGTCTTCTTAAGCTAATTAGGATTAGGACATATAATTTAGCTAAGATTTATATCATGTGGTAGGATTTCTATTCAGCAATTAGGATTAGGACATGTTTTAATCTGCTGTGTGAGGAACTTGGTGGTTTTCACTATTTCGGAGTGTTCTTGTTCCTCAAATCTCTGAATTTATTTGATGTTTAGAAAATGCACTATAGTAATAATATCATTAAATTTCCTGGTTTTCTTTTTCTTTTTAGATTTTGTGTTTTCTGTTCTTATTAAGCAAACAAGAATCTATATATCCGACTAAAATTTTATACTGAAGTTTAAGCCGATGTTATAATTTTAAAACTCGTTTTAATCCAATGGCTACGGAATCCATCAACCACCATACTATTACTAGCTACTATATATCTTAAGGATAAAACTAGCAAATTCGTGTGCGGCTATGGAATTATGTAAGTTGTGGAACTTGGTTGCTTTACATTTGATAGACTGGAGCCTTTGCTTGCTACGTGTTTTTCCTGCACGCTGCTAGTGAATACATGCTCGCTTGCTGCTTCTTGCTCGACTAGTTGCTTGATGAACACTGTAGCTGTTTTTTTTTTTTTTTTTTTTTTTTAATGATAGTTTTGGTAGGTTTGGCTGGTGGTTTGAGAAGGAAACTATATTTTTAACTGGTCGACGACATGGGAACACGATGGAGCCTGTTGTCTGGTTTTTGTTGGAAATTAATATTTTGTTTTCTGTAACTTACTCCCCCCATATCAAGATAATAGTTCGGTGTCATGTTTAAATTATATATACATGGAAACAGCTTATTATTTTGGAACTACCACAGAATAGTAGAATCAATCGACCGTATATATCCAAAAGTGCACATTGATGAGCAACAATGCCAGTCTCAAATGCTTTTTACGAGCTTTAAACGTCCCTTTGGCATCCACATACCAATAATTTGCACATAAAACAGCTCAAAAACTTGGAATAACCAGGAATCCGTATTTTTAATTAGCGTTCAAATCTTCCATATCATTGTTTCTGCCGATCATTTATATCTGTCACACTTACTTTGAAGCATTCGTAGTGGTTAAACCACAAAAAAAAAGGCCTAAATATCCGCTAAATATATATGCCACCACCACCCAGAAAGCAACAAGGTTTGAAATCGCACCAAGTTTTAAGAATGACCACCTGATCTAGGTAGGTGGGGTTTATCATGACACTAGGGCAAACTGTGACCAAAAATCAAACAATTTGACCAGTCAACCTAGACTAAAGATCAAGATCAATCCTGTCTCAAAGCTAGACAAATCACAGTTCGACGGGAACTCTTCTTTCTTACTTGTGTGGTAATGTAAGTCCTAACAACAACAATATTCCCCTGTATGGAGGACGATAATATATGGAAGGTAATATATATTTATCTCCTACAGTAGTTTTCTCAAATCCGAAGTAAAACACCACCACCACCATGAAGTCTTCCCACCACCGCCAAAAAGAAAATTAGATAGAATAGAGGAGGAAAAGAGTAGACAATTCAGAGCCAATAAAGACGAAAAAGGAAAGGAACCCAATTGATTATCTAACAATCAGATGATCTATTTATCAAGTTACGCAAGGGATCTATAGATAGCACGCAATTGAAGCACCGTCACAACTAAAGGAAAGACCAGTAACAACAGGTAGATGTAGATCTACAAAGGAAATTAAGGAAAAGAAATAGCCGATTAATATTCGATAGAGCCAAGGAAATTAGGGAGCAGCAGCTCTTTGAGAAGATCCTAAAACTACTGCTGATGAGTGACGATTGATTTCTATTTTCTGATGTTGCATGAATCCCCGTTACAATGGATCTGTATAAGAAGGTTTCTTTTGAATCTCTTTGATCAATCGTCAATTTCTGGTATTTGATCTATCTGTATCACAGGATGTTTAATTTATTTCTTAATCACGATTCATCGTTATTTTTGTTAGAGTTGGAAGTTGAAAGTTTAGATTCCGATGGATATATTATATTCCCATGATAAAACACGTGTGTTGCACGTGGTAACCTAACTGGGTAGTGACGGTAAAATTAACGGACAGGGGGTTTCACCAATTATCAATTTATAGAGGGGGGTAATGCAAATTAACTATTTTTTTTGAGGGGTAAACACAAAATCCCCCAACAAATAAATAGAAATTAGATATAATTCGGGTTTTAGAATCCTAGTTGGTTTAGAATTTAGCAGTTCCTTGTTTTCTTTTTTTTTTTTTTAGAAAAAGAGGTTTCCCTCGTACCATTGATAGAGAATTCCCATGAAAGGAATTACGGTACAATGTTACTACATCTTCATTCCAATTTTGAATGTTTAAATAAATTTGCATAGCTCTTAAACTATTGTGTAACCAATTATGAGTGATATCATATTTGTTACAAAAAACAGAAAATCTAGCTGCCCAAATCATTTGGGTTCTCCTGATTAAGTTAAATTCTTGAGCTAAAACGTTTATATGGAACTTTGTATTGTTTCCAAAATCTTCACTAATGGGTATCTTTGTTTTGGCCTCAAGCATACATTCAACCAGACAGCAAAGAGAGTAGGTTCGGAGTTGCTCCTGAAAGAGATAAAATGTCCACTCAATTCCGTCGCCCATTGGAAAGCTGCATCTGCTCCCTTTTTCTCTAATTCTTCTATGGTGGTACAATATACATGCAAACCTCTAGCTTCTCTTATTGTTCCTGTAAAGTCGCACAAAGTTAAACCAATTCCTGCTGTAGAGTTCATAAAAGTAAAAACAATATTTAGTTTCATTGCCAAATTTGGTGTTGGTCCTTCCAATGGTTGAGAAGTAATATGAAGAGTCTCATCAATGTGAGGATTATAGTAAAGTTGTTGCATTATGTATTAATTTCGAGCCTATATATAATGAAGTGATCACTTCCCTGTAACCACAAACAATCTCTAATTCAGCATTCTAACTCGGGTTGATTCAGTTTGTGGACAAAGTGAAATGCGGAACTCCGAATGAGGCCCAGTACTATTCCTAATTGCCAATTGTGGCTGTCGTACGGTTTTTTTTTACTTCTGTACCCTTTACTGTTCACTTTGTGGACGGTTGAATCCAATGACACCAAGCATTTTTTGTGTGGATGTCATTGACATACCAATTATACACTCATGACTCCCTTTTTCTATTGTCGATGACTCTTGTTGTTCAAACCCATGACATTGAGTCCAATTTTGTGCACACTCCTTTAACGAGTGTGCACGTAACAAATTCATCTGATTGGTCTAATTTAACAAAAGGTTATCTAATTTCCCTAAATTAATTTTGAATATGTTTTAATTTAATTTAAACCTAAAAAAGGAAATCATATCTAATTTTCTCTTAAATTAGAGTGTATTCAATATTCACCTTCTTTGTATATCGATGACAAAGATCTAAATCAACTATTCATCAAGTAATGAGTAATAAATCTTCACTGGTAGTATATTTTAGTTTTGTTTCATTATGGTTTTCTATATTATGATAATCGTGGAGATTAGTACTATAAGAACATTTTAAAAAGATCATTTAGAAAGAAACCTTGATCAAAATACATTGATCTAGATATCAAGTTGATTTCACAATGGGTTCGTTGTTATTATTAATCTCTCATTCGGATCATTAAAATCGTAAAAGCACAAGGATTCTAAAACATCAACGACAAGCCAAAACTAGACTTAAGCCCAACCATTAAAAGAATTAAGAATTAGAAAAAATTGTATTAATGTGACATGAGCTGTGATCAGTTATATTCTCCACAACAGCTTCCTGATTATGATAACTTCCTAATGATGAAGAGTGAACCTTCGAAGATGTTTGAGCATTTACGTGAAAGCCCAGTGCCAGAGAAATTACGTCCATTGCCTAATTCAATTGATTTGTTATATTTCCGATCAATGAGGGAACAAGCAACACTTGTAATCCATTGACTGAAAGAGAGCATTGAAGAAGTAAAAGGACCGCCATTTCCAACTTATTGAATAACCAAAGCACTGGCTCTTCTAGCAAATAATAGCTCCAATGCGGCAAATCCTTGTTAGTTTGACAAAAAAAAAAATTTGAAAAGATTAAATAACTGTTAGTTTTTTTTTAGTTTCGTAAGTTATGAACAATACGAACAAGATGTTAGTTATGAAGAAAGATCACATGATGTTGCGGTGTTTAATTAGCTTGGTTCGTTCCCAAAACTATATATTTTTTTTTCCATATCTAGAAACACTATAATTATGGAGAAGATCAGGTATGATTTCCTTTTGTAGATTTAAATTAAATTTAAACACAATAAAAATTAATTTGATAATATGGGATAACCGTTTGTTAAGGAGGACCAATAAGATTAGTTTGTTACGTGCACACTCGTCAAAGGAGTGTGCACAAAATTGGACTCCATGACATTTAGAATTTGGTTGCCACGTAGGCTCCACATCGGTATTACGTAGGATCATAGCATTTTAGAATATTTTCATAGACACCCCTTATTGTTTTCTAGAATAATTTCTTAGACACCCCTTATGTAGTGTCCACATCGGTTAGTTGGCCACGTCGGCAATACGTAGGGTCATAACATTTTAGAATATTTTCTTAGACACCCCTTATTTTTTTTTTCTTTCTTTTTTTTGATAGTCCATTTACATCTCCTTCTATGTATTTTGATAGTCCCTTACATTTCCATTTATACCGTTATTCACTACTTATACCTCGTTTCAGCTCCTTAACTCGTATTGCTTTTACTTTATACATTTTCTCCTCAAAATCACCCAGCCTCCTTAACTCGTATTTAGTATATATAGATACCGAATTTTCAGAGCCGAACTCACATTTATAAATCGAATTATACACGTAGTATGCCGTTCCGACTTACTGACGAATCACGTCCCGTTGACCCAATCTTGGACCGTATCTGAATTTTACAAAACCGTATAATACTCGTACGTTTGCCGTTCCGTACGTTTTCCGAATTCCGAATAGCTAACTAGGGTTCAAACCCATGACATTTAGAATTTGGTTGGTTGCCACATAGGCTCCACATCGGTATTACGTAGGATCATAGCGTTTTAGAATATTTTCATAGACACCCCTTATTGTTTTTTAGAATAATTTCTTAGACACCCCTTATGTAGTGTCAACATCGGTTAGTTGGCGTGTCCAATAGGCTCCACGTCGGCAATACGTAGGGTCATAATATTTTAGAATATTTTCTTAGACACCCCTTATTGTTTTTGTTTTTGTTTTTTTTGATAGTCCATTTACATCTCCTTCTATGTATTTTGATAGTCCCTTACATTTCCGTCTATATTTTTATTCACTACTTATACCTCGTTTCAGCTCCTTAACTCGTATTTCTTTTACTTTATACATTTTCTCCTCAAATCACCCAGCCTCCTTCAAACAAATCACCTCCACCTTAAATTAGTGTTCTTCTCCACTGAAGTATCTCCATTATCTTTTTCAAGTTTACTTCTTTATCTTGGCAAGATCAGATACATTTTATAAACCACTTATATTGTTCGAATCATTTAGGTAAGATGTTCGATTCATCAATTTATCTTATTGAATTTTTTGAAAACTTTGATTGCTCGTTTGTATTTCAAAATTAGGAAACCCTAGAAGTATAGAACAATTTGGGGTTTTTTAAAATTTGGTGTCAATTAGATTTGAATACTGGGTTATGTTAGATTTCATATTCTGTTAACGTCTGTTGCTTGATTTTCAACTGCAGGGTAATTGATTTTCAACTCCAAAAATGCCAAGGAAAAGGAATTTTTTACTTCACTGCAATAGTGATTGGATAGATCTGAGTTATTATGGTGATGATGAGTATGGCCGCAGCGGCGAATTACATCCCGTGTCTTTACCGCGTGACTTCAGTCTACAAGATATAAAGAAAGCGACAATGTGTCTAGAAAATTTCTTGGACCGACCGGATTTTGATGTGTACAGTCTTATGCGGGTTCCCAACATGGAACGAAAGCAACACATTAAGATTACTCCCTCCGTTACTTTTTAATGTTTGCTTTCTATAAATAAACGTTCAAAAAATAGGTGGTTTTCTAATTGGGAAAGTCAAATATTCTTTAGTTTTAGGGATCACTTTTCTTTAACTTCACTTATTGACAAGTGTCATGGGGACCATTTCACTTTACTTCTTTTGTTGACAAGTGTCATGGGTACCATTTCAATTCACTTCTTTTATTGACAAGTGTCATGAGGACCATTTTCAATGATTAGTTTTCTAAATTTCCTTAATTTTCTCAAAAAACCAAACCAGCCTATTAAAAAGTAACGGAGGGAGTACTTAAAATGATGCTTTGAGGATTTATGTTCAGGAGACACGAGGAATGACAAGTTTTTTTACCGTAAAATCCTAATCCAATTATGATGTAAATCTTGGCAGTGAGAATCGTAGAAATCCCGTAACTCCTCCAAACGCCGATTAACATGCAAGGCACGGCGGGGCCGGAGTCACTAGTCCGTTAACCCCTCTCCAGATGAATTCCTCCGAGGATGGAGACTGACACCAAGGTTTGTGATTTTGTCCCTGTTATTGTTGTACTGTTACTAGTTTACTGAAAATCGAATTTTAATCTTTACACATAACATTCATATTGTTAGTATCTTGTTGTCTTAGAATCTAGATTTATTGATATAAAGTCTCACAATTGTGTAGACTGTTTGTATTTCATTAGGTATTTATATGAATACAAGTACAAGGAATAGCTGAAAGAATCAATCCTAATCTAAACAACTATGACGAGAATACATGTAAGTTACAACTAGATACAACAACTCTGACTACACAAGACTCGCACTTTCTTTGAAGACTTGCACCTTTGTGATGATTTGTGGTGACTTGCGTTGGATTGTTGTGCCACAGCTGTGGCACATTATATGTATACGTCCAATACCCCCCCTCAAGTTAGAGCGGGAGGATTATGAGGCCGAACGCCCAACTTGCTGACAAGACGTCTAAAATGGTCTACTCCAAGTGGCTTGGTGAAGAGATCAGCTAATTGAGCTACAGATGGAATGTGAGTTGGTTTTATGAGACCAGAAAGTAGTTTTTCTCGAACAAAATAACAATCAATTTCGATATGTTTAGTTCGCTCGTGAAAAACCGGATTTTCAGAAATGTGAATAGCAGCCTGATTATCACAATAGACTGGAATAGGCTTCGGAATACGAACACGAAGGTCAGTAAACAAATAATGCAACCATTGAAGTTCAGAAGTTAACCTTGCTAAGGCACAATATTCTGCCTCAGCAGAAGATAAGGAGATTGTTGGTTGTTTCTTAGATTTCTAAGAAATAGGACTGTTTCCTAGCATTGTGAAGTACCCTGTGGTTGATCGTCGAGTGGTTGGGCATCCTGCCCAATCAGACCCAGTATAACCAAGAAGGGATAGGGAGTCGTTCATGCAGATAGGAAAATTCCATGACTGACAGTTCCTTTGAGATAGCGAACTATACGATGTGCAGCATCCAAATGCCCAGAGCATGGTTGTTGCATAAATTGACTTAGATAATTGACAGAATAAGTGATATCAGGACGAGTTACCTGAAGATAAAGAAGTCAACCAATTAATCGTCGATAAATGCTAGGATCAGGGAGAGGATCACCTGATGTTGGTAGTAGTTTTAGGTGTTGTTCCATAGGGGACGGAGCAACTTTAGCACCTAAGAGACCAGAATCCTGAACAATGTCAAGAATATATTTTCGTTGACCAAGAAAAATACCTTGAGGAGAGCGAGAAACTTTAATTCCCAGGAAATATTGTAAACGACCAAGATTTTTAAGCGAAAATGTGGATTCAAGTTTATGTTTTAGCTCCTGAATAGCCAAATCATTATTACCTGTAATAATAATATCGTCTACATAAACCAAAACATAAATAGAAATTGTTCCTGAATGAAAAGTGAAAAGTGAATAATCAGCACGAGATTGAAGGAAACCTTCCTTAATTAAAGCTGTAGAGAATTTAGCAAACCATTGACGAGATGCTTGCTTGAGTCCATATAAAGATTTATTGAGTTTATAAACACGAGTGTCTCCCTGTTTATGAAATCCTGGAGGGAGTTTCATGTAGATATCTTCATTAAGATCGCCTTGTAAAAAAGCGTTGTTGACATCAAGTTGATGAAGAGGCCAATTATTGATGGCAGCAATAGATAGTAAAGCACGAACAGTTACTAATTTTGCAACAGGAGCAAAAGTATCATGATAATCAATTCCTTCCTGTTGTGTGTATCCTTTGGCAACGAGACGTGCCTTATGACATTCAATCGCACCATCCGGTCTATATTTGATTTTGAATACCCATTTACAGCCAATGGCGGATTTTCCAGGAGGAATAGTAGTGAGAGTAAAAGTATCATTATCTTGTAAGGCGGTATGTTCCATAACTATGGCATCACGCCAAACTGGAATTTTAATAGCTTCCGTAAACGTGCGTGGTTCATCATTGGCAATAACTGATGAGAGAAAAGCACGGTGTTGCGGAGTGAATTTATCAAAAAAAAATGTAATTTGTAATAGGATATGGTGAATTAGATGTACATTTGTTAATTGAGCAAATGTAATCTTTCAAATGAGAAGGACGATGATGTTCTCTAGTCGACCTTCGTAAAACAGTATCTTGGGCAGAAACTGTAGGATTAGAAACTGCAATTTCAGCGATGGTGTCGTTGGATCTAGGCAAAGAAATGGATGTAGATTCAATGCCTGTAGACGTATTATCATCACCCGTAGTGGGAATGAATGGGTTAGTATCACTACGAGACGAAATAGGTGAAATGGTAGTGGATGATCTATCCAACATAGGAATTGTTGGAGCCACAGATGTGTAGTCTTCATAAAAAATGTCATTTTCCATCGGAAATGGAATAACATTGTCAGAAGATAATTTAGCATCTTCGAATGGGAACAGGTGTTCATAAAAAACAACATCACGAGATACAAAAGTGGTTTTCGTGTGAAGGTCTAAAACTATATAGCCTTTGTGATTGGAAGGATATCCCAAAAATACACCAGGCTGAGCTCGATGATCAAATTTAGAGGTGATTTTTGTGTTCCGAGCATAACACAGACAACCAAAAATACGGAGATGACGATAGTTAGGTACAGTACCAAGAAGAACTTCATGTGGAGTTTTATGTTTCAGTACAAGAGTAGGCATTTTGTTGATAAGATAACAAGCTGTTAGTACACACTCACCCCAATAAGTAATGGGTAATTGTGACTGAAAACGAAGAGCTCTTGCTACATTAAGTAGATGACGATGTTTACGTTCGACAACACCATTTTGTTGAGGAGTAGAAACACAGCTGCGTTTGTGATGAATGCCATGGTATTTAAACCATGTTTTCATATCTCGGGAGAGAAATTCTGAGCCATTATCAGACTGTAGTTTTTGTAAGGTAGAAAGAAAAGGAATTTTAGTACCAGTAGAAATGTGATCAATTTTCTTAGAGTACTGAGTGATAACAAAATTGAAAAAATATTGAATAAATTTAAAAGTCTCTCCTTTTGTGTGCATGAGGTAAACCCATGTACAACGAGAGAAGTCATCGACTATGGTGAGAAAATACTTTGCACCGGTAAGTGATGGTGTCACAAAAGGACCCCATATATCACAGTGAATAAGCTCAAAACAGCGTGTGGAAGAAATTGAATTTTTATTAAATGATAAACGGCTTTGTTTAGCCAACGGACAAACATCACAAAAGTGAGAAGAACTGGACTCAATATAATTAAAAGTACGACATAAAATTTTGAAACGTTCTAAGCTAGGATGACCTAGCCGACAATGCCAAACATCTACTGCGGCTTTATTGCATAAGACCTTGTGCGGTACTTGCTGTTGCTGATGGATTTGAAGGTGATACAATCCAGAGATGAATTAGCCTGACCAATCACTTGCTTCGTGACTTGGTCCTGAAAGAAACAAATGTTGTCGAAAAAATAAGCAATACAGTTGGATTGGCGAGTTAATTGACTAACAGAAATAAGATTGAACTTGAAATTCGGAATGTGATGCACATTCGAAAGTTTAAGCGTAGGTGAGAAAACCACTTCGCCAATATGCTTAACCACGGAGAATGATCCATCCGGTAATTGCATTTGAATTAATGTTTTGACAGGCTCATATGATGTAAAATATTGTAAAGAATTGCAAATGTGGTGTGTAGCACCACTATCTATGAACCAAGGATCAACAAAAGACGTTGTTAGAATCGTACCTGCGAAATTTGCACGATGCTCCATTTGTGCAAAGTCAGTTGGAGGGTTGATTAGAGCTAGGAGACGAGCATACTGATCAGCGGATAGTGATGGAATTGCTGGTTGAATTGCAGGCGAGTCAGGTGGGATGGCTATAGCAGCAGCAGCGACTGGCAAGCTATTATTGGGAGTAGGAAATCCATGTATCCGATAGCACTTGTCTCGAACGTGGCCATGCTTGTTGCAGTAGTCGCAGTGAGGGCGTTGGCGCTTGTTCTGGCTGGCAGGAGGACGAGATGATGAAGGAAAGTGTCGATTGGTGTTGAGGGCAGCTGCATCAACAGTAGGCAGTGGAGTTGCAGTTATGTTCTGTTGCTCTTCCTCCTGTTGAACCAGATTGAAGATTCGCAGTGCAGTCGGGAATGGCTCCATGGTTAAGATTTGACTTTGTAGATTCGAAAACCTGTCATGTAAACCTTGCAAAAATTCCATAGCACGATCTCTTTCAAGGCGTTCCATCATATGCTTACCAGCACCACAAATACATGCCTCAGTAGAAGCAACCAGGGAATCGTACTGGTCCCAAAGAGTTTTGATCTTTGTATAGTAAAGAGAAACAGGCATAGATTCTTGCCTGATGGATGCTATTGCAGATTTCAAACGAAAGAGAATCGGAGCATTTGATATGCAGAACCGTACCTGTAAGTCCTTCTAGATAGCGAATGAAGAAGCTGCATATAAATAGCTAGCACGAATGTCTGGGTGGACAGAGTTGAGAAGCCAGCTCCCTACTAGGTCATCACACCGTTTCCAGCAACGATGAGTGAGATCGTCCTCAGGTGGTGGTAAAGAACCATCTACAAATCCCAATTTGCCTTTGGCATTCAAGGCTTTGGTGATCCCTCTCACCCACGCACCATAATTATCTCCCTGGAGTAATGGAGAAAATAGGACAGTGGCGGGGTTATCCGATGGATGGATAACATATGGATCAAGGATTCGAGAGTTGCTGGTATTGGTATTATTTGAGTTGTGAGTTGGGGAAGGAGGCAAGGATTGATCTGATTCAGGCATGATGATAATAAATCTAGAGAAAAGAAACAGAGATGAAGCGGAAGTGAAAAAATAGGGTTCCTAGGATCTACAAGGATACCATCTTAGAATCTAGATTTATCGATATAAAGTCTCACAATTGTGTAGAATGTTTGTATTTCATTAGGTATTTATATGAATACAAGTACAAGGAATAGATGAAAGAATCAATCCTAATCTAAACAACTATGACGAGAATACAGGTAAGTTACAACTAGATACAACAACTCTGACTACACAAGACTCGCACTTTGCTGAAGACTTGCACTGCTATGATGACTGTGGTGACTTGCGTTGGATTGTTGTGCCACAGCTGTGGCACATTATATGTATACGTCCAATATGTTGTGGTTTCTGCTCTTAAGAGACTGTGTGAATTTTCTTGTTAGCAGTAGATTAGGTTATTTTTATGTGTTGATCAGGCTGTTAAAAACAACGGGAGCCTTGGTCTTCGTGGTTATTTTTGGTGTCTATAAATTACCAAACACATATCTTGTTTATTTATTCCTGGGACTAAATGAGTTCCACCCGCTAAGAAGCGCATAATAACAGAAGAGCTCGGTACACCAGGCAGCAAGAGGCTACGCAGCTTGCACGATGCTCCGTGTACTCCTGAACCGGAAGACGACGATACAACACCGTTTCCACCAGCAAGAAAAATGAGGCACGATGAACTGTGTGAAAAAAAACACATTCAAGAACAAACAGGTACTTGAAATTGTCATAGAAGTTGCCAAACTTAAAGAAATATTTAACTGGCACACTGTAAAGTCAAAGTGTATCATGGTAAAAGTTCTAGATGAAGTCACATCCTATAAGGTGTTGTCGTTAAATACCTTTATATCCTATAAGGTGTTGTCGTTAAATACCTTTAATATGGTAGGTGCAGAAAAAATGGGTAGCATCAGGAAACGCATTTTCAACGGCAGTACGGATGGGTCGAGATCTGTCTGAGGAAATAACCAGATCCTTCCGCTTTTAGAAATCATCCCCAAAGGCCGCGGCCAACTTTTCCATGAACCAAGCACATGCCTTGTTATTCTCCGAATCAACAATGCCAAACGCAATTGGGTGGATTTTTTCATTAGCATCTAACACTACGGCTGACAGTACGAGTCCAAGGAGTTCGCCTGTTAGATGCGTACCATCGACAGCAAACGCTATCCTCGCATATCTCTTAAATCCTTCTAGGCATACTCCTAGATCCACGAAACAGTACTCAAAAACATCATCTTTATCGGTCTGAATTGTTGTAAGAGTTCCCTGGTTATAGTCCGCAAACATGTGACTATACCCAACCAGGTGTTGGTATGACTCCTCTATGGAATCTCTTATCAGTTCAATCCCACGCTTACAACCTTTAAATGCCTGCATGTACGTGACTTCCACTTTGTAAGTATGTTCCAAGTCAGACTGAAGCTGTCTGGGTGTGTAAATGCTATGACACAATGCAAATTTTTTCTTGAAAAGTTCGGCCAAGCCACGACTGGCTGATTCTATTTTTATGGGGAGTTTTTCGCGATCACATGTGTGAGGAGCTCTGATGGAGTTGATTATAAAGTATGATAGAGCACCCACCTTGGATGCCCGCAGACGCCACCTGCATGACGGATCTTTGCAATCGACAACCAACAGAGGATGAGGCAGAAGATACAATGTTCTGATAAGGAAAAAAAGACTCATTTAATGATACATGTCTGGAAATGTAAATAGTACCATTGATTGGCTCTAAGCATCTATATCCTTTATGCTGCAAGCTGTAGCCTAGAAAAATGCACACTTTGCTTCTAGGTTCAAGTTTATTTGAAGTGTATGGTTTCAACCATGGAAAACAAGCACATCTCCAAAGACTTTTAGAAAGTTGTAATCTAGCTGTTTATTAAAAAGGATTTCACATGGAGATAAAAACTGAAGAGTTCTTGTAGGTAATCTATTTATAAGATAATTTCTTTCTGAAGAGCTTCTATCCAAAAAATATTTGGTAAACCATCTAGAAGTAAAAAAGTTCTTGTTACTCCTAGCAAATATTTGTGCTTAACTTATGCAACACCGTTCTGCTCTGGAGTGTGAGGACAACTTAGTTCATGAGTGATGCCTCTAGATAGACAATATTGAGCAAGAAATGAATTTAAAAATTCACCTACATTGTCAGTTCTGATAGTTACTACAGAATGAGTAAGAAGTTTCTCAATTCTTGTGACAAAAGAGATAAAATCATGTTTAAAGTAAGACTTGGAAGATAAGGGAATAACCCAACAATATTTAGTGCATTCATCTACAATGTTTGCATAGTATAGACTGCCAGACACAGAAGCAACAAAACAAGGACCCCAAAGATCAATATGTAACAATTCTAATGGTTTATGAGCTACAGAAGTAAACAATTGAAAAGGAAATTTCTGTGATCTACATAATTTGCATTCATTACAGAAGAATGGTTTATTTGAAACATTAGGAAAGTGCAAAAGTTTACAAATTTTTTGAACTGTCTGAAATGAAGGATGACCAAATTTTGTGAAGAAGAACTGTGTCACTTATTATGGATGAATAAGCATGATGAGTTGAGTTGAATTTGATAGGTTAAAGACCATTTATATGTGGTCCTTGGAAAATAATCTTCACATAGGTCTGATCCTTCACAGAAGCCATGAGAATCAAGAGTTAGAGAACAATTATTATCAGAAGTGAATTTATGAGCAGAGAGTAGATTTTGTGAAGCCCGAGGTACTAGAAGAACATCATTAAGCATGAAAGAATGATCATTAACAGTTCTACTAGTGTATCTAGTGTGAGTTATGGACATACCTCCACCATTGGCTGTGTGAATAAGTTCAATGCCATCATAAGGAGAAGCTTCATGTAAAGCAGAAGTATCAAAAGTGATATGATTGTTTGCTCCATCAATAATCCATTCTTCTTTTTCAAATATGTCAGATGCTGCCAACATTGCACTGATATTTGCTGGTGGTGGTATTCCTCTGTAAGAAAAATTCAATCTATGAGTGCAATTAGGAGCTTGATGACTGTCAGAGAGACATATCTGACAAGGTTGTGTTTCACTAGCCACACTACCTCTTCCATAACTGTTTCTTGAGAAAATAGATGGATTAGGATACCTGCCACCATTTGAGTGTCTCCCCTATAATGGCCTCTGCTTGAAGATCCTCTAAAATTCTTGTAGTTGTTTGCCATAAAAGCTTTGGCATCCATCTCATGTTTAGCAGTCTTGAGTCTTTCACTAACCACAGTCTCTTAACTAACCACAGTCTCCTAACTAAGAAGATTGTTATGCAATTCTATTCTAGTGATAGGTGGATTTATGTGCCTCATAGAAGTTGCAAATGGAATATACTCTGAATTTAGTGCTTTGAGTGTGATGACCACTAATTCTCTATCAGAAACTATTTCACCAGCTGCATCTAATTGATCAGATAATAATTTGATTTCATTGATAAGTGTAGGAATTGATTTATCACCTTGAGTAAGAGACAACAGTTTTGTCCTAAGTTGAATCGAATGTGTTGATGATACTCGAGAAAACTTTCTTCAATACTTATCCAAAGCTGATGAGAGGAAGTGCATCTAGAGAAGTAAGGAATTACTGATTCAGAGATTGTAGAGTTTATCCACATGATGATGGTGGAATCTTCTTCAATCCAATCTGTATATGCCTTATTTTCAACTCCATTTGTCTCATTTCTTGGTGATGTATATCGAGGTGGACAAGGATATGTACCATTCATAAATTTATGTAGCTTATACCTTTGAATTACAAGATTCATTAAATTGCTTCATGTATAATAGTTGTCTTCTTTCTACTTCAGAGTAACAAAATTAGTAATCTGATTAAGCTGTACTCGAGAGAACGAAGTATTAGTAGGATTCTCCATTAGAAAATCAAGAAAAACTTGAAATGAAAAAGTAGATCTAAGATTCAAGATCAAGATTTTGAAAGAAAATCACAGTATTGTGATATTTGAAGCAAAGAATCAAGAAAACGTACTTGAAACTAAAGATGCTGAGAATGATTAAAGAAGAAAACTGAATCAAAAAACAAATGATTCAATTAGCTAAAGTTCGAAAACTAAAAACAAGAAGAGATGAATTCTCTAATTAAAGAAGATCACCAGTAAACTAGATGAGAAGCTTGAAGTTCCGGAGAAAGGCAGCGGAGAAGAGTGATGAAGCTTCAGATTGCAGGATCAATGTCGGTTTGAAAACCCTAACCAGTCTGATACCATAATGACATGGTAGAAATGGTGATAGAAATCAATCAAACAGATTGATTATTCTCAGAGAAATTTAATACAAACAAAGGCTGTTATGACAGGCCTTTATACAGACCGTTAGAGACAGTAATGACAGCTAATAAAGATACACACATGTGGAACAGATGTGTTGACTAAATGTGTATCCTACGCTACAATACATCTTAACCTGCACCATAATATAAATCATTATCCTGCTCCTGTGCATCATACTGAATTGTTGCACTGTCTTTACATCCTTGCACTATTTCCTTGCGAAAATATAGAATCCTACACCAAAACCCTAATAAAAAATCTCTCTTTGAAATCATATTCTTTCGTTGATGGCGACCCCGATGCTTCTTAGATCAGCTCTATCTGCTGATTTAGCTTCCTGATGCGTAAGCTTTTGTTTACTTTACCTCTAATTGTTCTATTATTTTTTATTTTTGAAAATGATGATTAGGGATTTCTAATCCTGTAATTTAGTAGCCGTATTATGATTTTTATACCTGTTTTTTTTTTTTTGAAGAGTTTTTTTTTTTTTTTGAAGAGATTTATACCTGTTTTCTGAAGATAATAAAATGGAGGTTTTGTTTACCCGTTGAGAATAATTTTTCCTATATGATACTGTGAGATGCAATTGTAGTGAAAGCATGATGAGATAGGTTTGTCAATGGTACCGTTACTTGCTACTAGGAACCAGGACCCGCCTAATTGGGTCCGGGTTCCAGGTCCTAAAGTTGGACCCATTAGCCACTTAAGACCGGCGGGTAATTACCCGAATAGACCCGTTTATAACCGGGTCCAACAGGTCCCTACCCGACGGGTACCCGCGGGTAATGGGTACCGTTTATTTAACCTTTTGATCATTTTTTAGCAAAATTATAGGTATTTTGCTAGTTTTGGCTTTGATTTTTTTTTATTTTTGATTTTTTTCTTACATTTAATCTTTATTTAGTACATTAATAAAGAAATAATAATAAATTTTTATAAAAATAATTTATATTCAAGTTAAAAAGAGAAAGAAATTAAGATTTTAATAGTTTTTAATACCCAACGGTACCGGACCAGACGGGTATTTGGGACTTTAAACGGGTCCGGTTAAGGCCAACACATTATGGAACCGGACCGGAACCGTGAGGACCCGGAACCGATGTTGATATGCCGGGTCCGGTTCTGGGCCATGTACTACCCGGGAGGACCCGGACCCGTTGACAGCCCTAACAGAGATCGATGATTTTTTTTTGTTATCCCAAGATTATGTTTCTTTGTCGGTTGTTTGGTGTTCTCTAGTGCCTTATTTTCCTTGCTAATTATATGGTAGCTGTATGATGTTGTTTATCATTGTTCTGAGTTGCTAATTTTCAGTGAAAAATTGAGATTTTGTTACTTGTTAGGTTATTGTAGTCTGATTTAGGGTCGAACATTGTAGGTGTTTTCTGGTGTTCTCTAGTTCCCTGTTATACATGGTAATTATGTGGATACTAATTCCCTTTGGTTTTGCAGCTACATGCAACTGGTACAACAGCTTGGACTGCTACACCATCGGGTCATAGTCGCAGATTGTTCAGGTTTGTGTGGTTCCTTTTGGATTGTATGTGCGATGAATTGGTACCTTGTTCTCGACTACTTCTGTTCATTAGTAAATGTTATGTTTATGTGCAGCTCATTATATCAATATACAGTAGAACTTCGATAAATTAATACTCGATAAATCAATTACTTCGCTAAAATAATAAAATTTTATTGTCCCAAATAGGCTTGTGTAAGCTAAATTTTAACTCGATAAATTAATAACTTTGTTAAAATAATTAGTTTCTCTGGTCCCAAAATTATTAATTTATCGAGGTTTTACAGTAGTCCAGAACAAGGAAAGCGACCTGAAGGTAAAAGTTGCATACGAAAATGTGTTAGGCTTTGTTTTTCTCCTTTGCAACTTTTCATCTTATTCCATAATAATCTTGCATGCATGATGTTTCAGCAGCTCTAAAGGTAACCGATGATATTCTCAAGTCTGAGGCTGAGCTCCGTGCTCTGTTCAAGAAGTGGCTCTCACTTATAGCATGTTTGTTTTTTCCTCTACGTAGAGGCTAACCTCTATTAGCCTCTATGTAGTGATGGGTCCCATTTATATTGGTGTTTGTTTTTTCCACTACCTCTACATAGATAGAGGTAAATCTCTATCTATATAGAGGAAATCAAATAGCACCAATTAGGTGCTATCTTTGAGCCTCTACCTCTATTAAACCTTCAAATGACTAATATACCCTCGAACAAACTTATAATGTCCAAAACTAATTCCTTAATTCAAAATATAAATTTTCCTTGTTTCAGAAAAGTGATACTTTCGCATGTTTCAGAAAAAGTGATACTTTCGTCCCGTTTCAGAAAAAGTGATATTTTTGTTCCGTTTCAGAAAAAATGATTTTTTCTCCCCGTTTCAGAAAATGTGATTTTTTCACCTCGTTTGAAAAAGTGATACTTTTGCAATTTTTCAGAAAAGGTGATATTTTGACCCGCTTTTACGAAAAGTGATTTTTTCCCCCGTTTTAGAAAAAGTGATACTTTCGCCCGTTTCAGAAAAAGTGATATTTTTGTTGCGTTTCAGAAAAAGTGATATTTTGCCCCGTTTCAGAAAAATTGATTTTTTCCCCGTTTCAGAAAAAGTGATTTTTTGCCCCGTTTCAGAAAAAGTGACACTTTCGCCCGTTTCAGAAAAAGTGATATTTTTTCTCCGTTTCAAAAAAAGTGATATTTTGTCCCGTTTCAGAAAAAATGATACTTTTGCCCTTTTTCAGAAAAAGTGAACATCTTTGGTTGTATTTTTCTAATACATTTTTTCCTGGCTTGATTGGGGTATACCCAAACTAATTGGGGTATACCCAATTTTAAGTGGACATGTGACCTTACTAAGGGGAGGCCATAACGTGGTAAAGTTACTTTAATACCCCTATACTAATTAACCTAAAACTAAACCCTAAACTTAAAAACTAAAAACTGATTAATCTTCCTCTAATCCTTCTTCTCTAATGCATCTCCTCTTCTCTTTCATTCCAAAAACCTAAAAATCAACCAAAATTTTCAATTTTGATTTTCTACAAAAAATGGTTGATTCTAAACGATCCAGCAGCAAGAGAGATTCATCTGGTAACATCCACAGATCCAAATCAGAGGGAAAAGGTAAGGGAAAGGTTGGAACTAGCAAACCCGAAAATCCAATCCTTGAAGGTGCTGAAAAGAAACCTCTAAAGGTGAAAAGAAGATTGTAAGTGATTTATAAACTAAAACCCATTATTTTTTTGTTGAATATGATTGTTAGATTAGGTTAGAAATCGAAAATTTTGATTTTCAGATTTGTGGCCGGCAAGGTCGATAGTTGAACAACACGCCGGCCATTTGTATTTTCAAAGCGCCGGAAGGGTCTCAGGATGAATAACATGCCGACTTTTCATCAGAGCCATGGCGACTGTTGGACAATAACTAGGGCCGGCAGGGTATAATAACCAACCATGCCGGGTTATATTTGGTCGGCGTGATTTTAGACTTGTACCTTGCCGACGTTAGGCATCAGAAACCTTAATTTCCTAAGTTATTAGTCGGCGTCTTTCATAAATAGGACCATTCCGTCTTTTTATTTGTCAATACGGTATTTGGTTATCTCCTTACCGGCTTTACTGTAGTCGGCAGTGTAGTTGGTTAAAACCTTGTTGTCCAGTGGAAGAAGATCAATAGTGTTGTGTTGTTTGTTTTCATATATCTTATTTGTGCATTGTTTAGGTTCCCAGTGGAAACAAAATAAGAACTACCTTGTCTTGTTAACAATGCAGAAGAGCTATTTGAATATTTGAACACAATTTATCCCAATTTAGAAGAACCTAAAGATGAAACTGAAGAGAATTGTCCGTTTAGAAAGTTATGTTTGATGGGTAAGGAAAATCCAGAAGAATTTCTAAGGTTTATGAACAGTCCTAGCAATCCCCTCAACTATGAAGAATGCACATCATCAGAGGAGGAAGAAGAGGAGGTTGATCCAAGAACTTTTTCGGGGCATGTGACTTTTCCGGGAGTGAACCCCTATTACAATGAGGATGGTGACTACATAGGTCCAGTGAAGGGGAAGGGAAAAGCAAAAGCTGATGCCGGTGAAAAGCTAGTGATGGGGAGGAAGATAGCAACAATGAGAATGATCCATGAAATTCTTAAACTTTATTATGTTTCACTTGGTTTAGAAACTTAGATTGTGGTTTGAACTCTTTCATTATGTTTTGAACTCTTAGATTGTGGTTTGAGACTTGTTAAACTTATTTTAATTTTCAGCTTTAGTTGCTTTAGAAGTTATTATTTTGTTTATACAGTTTTAGACAAAGTACTTGAGGCCGGCATGGTATGAAGTCTCTACATTGCCGACCGTACTTGAGGCCGGCATGGTATGAAATCTATACCTTGCCGACCTAAATGTTAGTTGCACCTTTTAGGTACAAAGTACAACCCATTGAATGCTCAACGGCTAGAAATTTCAAAATCAAGATATTAGGTATGTTGTTATTATAAAAGCATTCCCAACTTCATCTTCAACCTTGCATAAAGAATGGAAGTTTCACCACCAAATATTTGTAGTCTTTGTACACGAAGTGGTCATTTTGCAAGCGATTGTCCTTTTGAAGGAAGCAAATGCACTATTGAAGGTTGTAAGGGATTCTTATTTCTCATGAAAGCTGCAATAGGAGGTGTATATCAGCCGTATGCTTCAAAATGCACTTGTTGTGGGTTTTTCTATTGGATAGATGAGCGTGTAGCTCCGTATGAAGATGAAGTTGCTAAAATCAACCTTCTACCATGCATGAGATCCATGTTGCGACGGTAAGATGAAGCTAATTACCTCTCCTAAGAAATTGTGTACCGGAAAAAGATACTATATATGTACCAAATGTGTTAGGGTAAAGTTTTTAACGTTTGTATGCTTTAATTAAGGTTTGTATCCGATATATAGTCGGCATTTTCCTAAATTAGAATCTGCCGCGCCCTTACAGTCGGCATTTTCGTATATTAAAAGCCTTCCGGCGGTTGTTCTGTCGGCATGGATATTATAATATACCTTACCGGCTTTATAGAAAATAACATTCATGAATAATTTTTGAGGGAGTTATTAGCCGACATGGTTCTCCTCAATAACAATGCCGGCTCAATAAACGCCGGCAATTTGGCAAAACCAGGACCTTGCCGGTTTAATAGAAAACAACACCCAGGAACAATCTTTTTAAGGGAGTTCTTAGTCGGCATGGTAAATTTCATAAACATTGCCGGAACAATCTTTTTGAGTACTAAAAAAATGTACCACGCAATTCCAAGTATCTGCCAATAGATGGCCACACTCCGGCATTCTCAACTCAATGCTCCCATTTGATCGGTGCGTTTCCCTCCGGGCCTTTAACACTAGTTAGCAAACCTTTGAAAGTTGCTTCTTTCTCCTCCATGGAACCTTCTAGAATCATTGAGATATGGAACTCCTTGTCGTTTTCTAGTCGAGCGGCCATCTTCTTTCTAATGTATTGGCATTGGGTGAGATTCTCTTCAACCGCTCCACTTAGGTGTCCCAATTGTTGCGAGATAACGTGAAACCCACAATTTCCATCTTTCGGAACATCGTCGGTACCAATCACGAAATCTTGAATAATTGGAGGGAGTTGAGTGCAATACTTTTGCAACACCGGTTGTACTACCTTCTTTGAACGACCTTTTTTCTTCGCAACATCTCCTTGGCTTGCTTGTCTCTCAAGAGGTAGAGTTCCATTTGTATTCAAGTTAGAGACGGTTGGTGTAGTTAAATCCTTCTTTGACCGACCCCTTTTCTTTCCAACAAATTCCACGCTTGCTTGACTCTCAAGAGGTAGAGTGCCATTTGTATTCAAGTTAGAGACCGTTGGCGTAGTTGAATCCTTCCTTGGACGACCTCTTTTCTTTTTAGCGGGCTCCTCCTTGTATTGCGCCTCGGTATAAACATGTCCGGATGGATCGCACTTTGTACTCAAATGCTCTTTAATGTTTTCCCTTTTGGATTGATCACTATTTCTACTTAAAAACTCTTTGATTTGTTCTCCTTCGGATTGATCTTGATCGCAATTTGTACTCAAAAACTCTTTGATTTGTTTTCTTTCTTCCGCCCTCGTCTTTTTGGTAGTTGGTCTACCATTAGGATCTTGTTTCTCCGGTTCTTCAAGTTCTTCCATAAAAGGGTAAACTATCGGCATCAACTTGTGCTTCATAGTTTGTTTGTCCAACCTATTCAACTTGGGGTACTTTTCGAGGATTATTCTCCCAAGTTCCATGTCGCCAAACTCTTCATCGGGATCTTCTCTTGGAGACGGTTTGAAAGATAACTGCTTCCAATAGGGATCGATATCATCAAGAGGAATGGGAGTTTTATACCTACCAAGCATATGACGACATGGAAGTCCGATAGCCTTCATTATCCTACACTTACAAGGAGTTCCCGGGTCATCATACTTTTTATACTTTTTAAACAATGCGAGATGTTTCATCATGAAACGTATTGCCCAATGCGAGACGTTTCTATGTATACCAACAAGCAACCAATCATCCTCCTTAAACTCCTTCAACTTAGGAAGCTACTTTCTTGGAATTGTTTTTTTATCTTGTCGATATCATTATTAGTGTACTCATGGATAGCATGTTGCACCGTCACAATCCCATTTTGACTCGTGAAAAGTAGACCTTTTAGTCTCCCATGAGCTTGCTCTACCATACTTGTGGATTCAAGTTTGAAATATTTATAGTCGTAAGTATAAGCATACACAAACCTCTCTTTGTGTGGCCTCAACTATTGTTTCTTGCAATATTCCACTACTTTGGGGTAATTAGTCCCCCAATCATCCTCGAAATCCTTCAAGTTTAACTCATATCTTCCCACACTCATCGACCAAACCACCTTATCCCATGCTTTCATGAATAACCCAAACTTAATCTCACCTTCTTTCCATTCTTCGTCTTCTTTCTCTTTCTCCTTCTCTCGCTCCTCTTTAGTTAGTTTGCTAAGACGTTCATCTTCCTCTTTTTCACGTTTAGTTCCTTTCTTTGCTTTCGGTTTTTGGATATGACTTCTACAATTCTTTCTAAGATTGCATTGTATATGCCAATTGCAAAGGAAATTTTGTGCATTGGGAAAGACTATCCTCACGGCGTTCATTATTGCTTGCTCATTGTCGGTGACTATAACCCCCGGAGTTTCGTCTTCGTGGTAGAGAAGCTTCAAAGTTTCCAATGCCCAAATATAACTATCATCCTTCTCACGATCCATAAAACACCATGCCACCGTGAACGATTGCTTATCCGAGGTTTGTCCTACAATGTTCAACAAAGGCATGTTGTACCTATTCGTCTTATAAGTACAATCCATGAACAAAACTTGGTAAAAGCAACGCGCCAATTGAATCATATCGGGATGCGCACGAAAAATACGATCCACCTTCCCCTCCGATGACTCATGGTGTCTCACCGTGTAGTTGTATTTGTGTATTAACCATTGTGATTCTTCCATCACCTTTCTTCCATCCCATTCAATTCTTTTAATAGTTGCCTTGGCCGCATAAATTGTAGACAATGAAGAGAGGTTATGCGGGTCGTCCCTCTTGAACTAATTACTTAGGAGCTTACTTGGTTTAATTCCCCAACTTGTTCTTACTTGTTCGAACTCGTGCGGTTTCAACTTGGCAACTTGACAATGCCCAACAAGAGTGTCCGGATCTTTATGGTTATGCAAACTAACATCAACTCTACTCATTCTCCACACGTTGTCGGTATCTTTGTTCCTCCCAAAAATTATCTTGAATGGGCATCCACACTTCTTTGACTTCGTCTTGTACACCCTAGTCGTCTTCTTATCATACACATAACCCTTTCTCTTGTGACTTTCCCCCGGCGATCCATAACACTCGCATACCATTTTCAAAACGCGTAGATCTTTGTTGGGTCTTTTTCACTAGAACGCACATCTTCTCTTTGGCTTTCTCAACAATCCAATTGACCGCGTCGTCTTTTTCCTTCCATTCCAAATCATTAGCATAATGTTCGAAGTATCGGGACCCCTAATTTTTCGAGCTTGAGGCTGATCCTCCATAGGTACCAATGCCACAATCTACAAAACATCAAAAGTTTAGTTGATGTGTATTACCACGATCGGCATGGTCAACATATAAAACAATGCCGGCTAGAAAAGACTGGAACGTAATAGAATATAAACATTGCCGACATGAAAAAAAGCCGGCAAGAAGGTATGAAAACATTACAATGTGGGCGTAAGCATTTTCAAGTAAAGGCTCTGTGTTTCAAAAAATGAAAGTCGGCAAGGTTCAAATTTTCTACATTGCCGGCGTGGTATCGCTTGCTCATGAAAAGTCGGCACGTTGTTCAATGTAGAACCACGCCGGCTTTTATGGCCGGCATGATCGACAAGCGTCGACCTTGCCGACCCTGTACAGCAGAACTGAAAAAAAAAAAAAAAAGCAAAATCCATCATTTGCATGGAAAAATCACAATCTTCACCACGTAGGTTGTCTACCTGATTACTTGCAGCTCCATTCTCTTCTTCTTGGTCATTGGATTCTTCATTTGGCTCAATACATTCATCACTTCCATACCCATCATGAGTTTGAGGAAAATAAAAGTGAGGGTCATGCATGTAATCCATTCGATCATGGTCTGGTAGATCATCATACAAGTACTCATATGTAGGAGGAAAGTTAGAAGACTCCTCCACTTCAAAATCAGGATTAGAATCACTCATCTCACTCATATCACAAATTTCACAAAAACCCTAACTTTCCCCTCACAAAATCTCCTCTACTCCTTCATACTAATTCTCTCTCTAAATGATTTCTAAAACTCAACTTATAACTAAATCAACTAACTAATCTAACTAATTTAACTAATCTAATCATTTTAGTTAAATTAAAGTTAATCATTGTGGGGGCATTTTAGCCATTTACAAAAATATAGGTTAAGGGGTAGCATGACTTTACTTCAAAATGACCCTATTTTGTCTTATTGGGTATACCCCAATTAGTTTGGGTATACCCCAATCAAGCCAAGCATTTTTTTTAGAATTTTTGAACATCTTTGGTTGTAATGAATCTTCATGGATTTTTTGAATTATATAAGAATAAAATGAGAAACATATAAAATTGGCTACACAATATAGAGTTATTAGATAGTGGTCAAACAAACATGATTTTAAGAGACATTATATAGTGATATTTATATAGATGTAGAGGTAAACCTCTATGTAGAACCCTCTATTTATATTGATTAAAAAACAAACATGCTGTTAGTAAAGTATACCATTTTGACGTGGAAGATAGAAAAGCTTTCGAGGAAAGGTTTGCTATATTTAAGGGCAAGGCTCAGTATGTCCACCAACATAACAAAAAAGGCGATTCCACCTACGCTTTAGGATTAACCCCATATGCTGATTTGACTAGGGAAGAGTTTGATGGGAAAATGAAATATAAGGTCTATCCAAAGAAAGAGGTACCAGAAAGTTATCTAGATGTTTAAGAAAGCTAATTAACCAGTACCGAGGCAGTCTCTAAACTTAGTACGACACCTCGTTTCCAAGTCCCAACAACAACAACTTTCCCTGGTACGGGCCGGAGGACTTCAGATTTCGTTTTTAGAACCCTATAGTTGGTTTAGAATTTAGCAGTTCCTTGTTAGTTTCCAACTTGTGTAACTTTTGAGCCTATATATAATGAACTTATCACATGCCCTATAACCACAAACAATCTCTACTTCAACATTCTAACTCTTTATATTATTTTTCTTTCATCCGAACATGAAGTCATTTGCGAAGTTTCTGCCAGGGCCGGCCATGAGGCAAAGTCAGCAAAGTTTGACTTTGGGGCAGCACGGGCACGGGGGCAACAAAACTTTTTTTTCTCTTTGGCTAGGTTAGACTTTGGTTACTGAAAAGCAATGAAAATGGTTGCACAACTGATAAACAATGGTTATCAACAAAAATATCTTTAGCTAGTTTAGACCAGTTACTGAAAAGCTTGCCAGAGAACATTGGGAACTAGAATGAGAGCATTGGGAACACTTTGTAGCTTTCCAGAGAACGATAACAGGTGAGGTGGCCTATAGGCGAGAATAATGATCTTTTGAAGTACTTTCTCTCAGGCATGTGTTTTCTCGTTACTCTACCAAGTCAAAATAAGAGGGTTGTTCAGGGGGTAAAGCCTCTCAGATTCACTAGTACAGAGTCTTAAATAATGCAAAAATTCACAACAAAATGTGGTTGTTTTATTTTTACTTGCTCCTTAGTGAGATCGTCGTGATATCATGCAAGTCACCTAAACTGGACTCGCAATAGCCCTCCCAGTGTTCTAATTCGGCCAAAATTTTCCCAAGACCTATTGTAAAACATCAAACACTTAAACAGGTGGTACCTAAATACTGATTCCCATATGAATTAAACTATCATATTTTCAGAGTTGAAGGTCTCTAGACTCTAGCTAGTAACAACTACTCGGCAGCGAAGAGCGTTCATATACAATTCAGGAACACCCTAGACCAGCATGGGTATTACCACGTACTTTAACACTTCCACTGTTGGTATTAATTAATCAATTATTGTTCATTGCATGTTTGTTCAAGAGTCTGAATATATCATAAACTAGAATGAGCAGAGCAGGCATGATTATTTAGCAGTTAAAGAACATCTATTTGCTGTGACATCATTTACAGTAGTAGATTCTCTAATTCACTTCAAAATTCGGGTACTACATAAACAGGTCAACAAGCTATACTTTTCGCATTTATGGCGGCAATTTTTCGTACATGCTTGAACATGCGTCTCTGGAACCGAACTGAACAGCATCAAGAGGTAACTAATGGTGAAACGTGTTCTTTTGATAAGTTTTTGAACAATGCTTAGCTATATGTACAGTTGAGATATTTGACAAGCTTTTGGCAACACAATATATGTATTTTATAGGCTTGTATGGCAGAAAATGATAATGCTAACATAGCTTACACGCACCACCTTATGCTCCTGACTATAGTTTTGTTGTATGTATAAGGGGGCAACATTTTTTGGGTATGCTTTGGGGCAGCAAAATGTCAGGGCCGGCCCTGGTTTCTG
>JAJJWW010013731.1:0-27764 GCA_023531295.1 Papaver armeniacum
GCCTCACACACTCTACTACATGAGTTTCTCTATTATTACACAAAATAACAAAAAAAAAAAAATCCTTTTCTGGTTAAGGTTCCTTTTGAACGCGAAATTGGGGGATATTGATTACTTCTCCCAACCCATGGTGTGCGTTAAGGGGTGATTTTTGGGTATGAAAATACTAAAATACCCTTTGGTTAATTAAAAAAATTATAAAAGACTATTATGCCCTTTCTACAAAAACTTTAAATTAAAAACCAAACCATTTATCCCCCATTTACACAAATCAGTTCCGGCACTGTCCTAGGATTAGGTTCTGAATTTATTTATTTTCATCGTTCTTCATCGTTCTTCATCCTTTCTTCGTCGATTAATCGTCGATTCAAAAATTTCTTCGTCGATTAACCTACCCGAATCATAAAGAATGCCTCCACGAAATAAACCAAATGCCCAATCGAACTCAACATCATCGATTGCTCAAAAAAAAACAGGCAGAAAGAATTTATAAGATTGCTCAAGAGCAAGAAGGCATTTTAAGCAACGTTCTCGACAATCAACTACTCGTAAATATGGCTGTGAGAAGGTAAGTGATTTTAAACTACTTTGTAGGTGTTTAAATCGATCTATAGAAATAGGTTTAGGTTAGAATCGCGAACCCTAACTCAAACAGTTGAGTTTCGTAGAGATCAAGCATTGAAATTTGTATGAATACTGGTGCGGTTTTGTGTTCCGGCATTCAATCTAGGATGAATACAATACCCTTTTCCAACCCCAGATTAACCAGAAACGGAATTTTCTTTACCGGCATTCAATCTAGGATGAATACGGTCCGGTTTTTAGTACCTTTATGTGTTTGATAATAACCGTGTATGCGGTAGTGGACTTAAAACATACTGGGAGGAGAGTTTATGAATTTGTCACGATCACGAGGCATAGATTTTTGGTTGCATTGTATGTCGGTTTTGGGTACCCGGCATTCTTTGTAATAATTGTGAGCATGCCGGTAGTGGACTTAAAACATACAGGAAAAATGTCAATAATAATAGGCATAGATTTTAGGTTGCATTTGTATGCGGTGCATTTGCACTTGCCTTTGATCAATAGTCAATGTGTCTTCTTGGAACATTGTACCGGCGTGGTTTATTTAAAGGTAGTCAATGCCGGTACTAAAACTGAAGGTGATTTGTCTTATATTCATTGCTTTCTGTGTGCTTACGATATAGGTCAAAAGCAAAGGAAGCTAACAAAAGAAAAAATAAAGATGTTGTCACTAAAAGAAGAAGGAAGGACGGTCTTGATACTCCCGGTCCGCCTCCTCGAGGGAAAGATGAAGGTCGTAAGATACGTTTGGGGATGGTACAAGAGGGATAATTTGGGAGAGTGGTAGTGACCGTAGTGGATTTGCGAACCGTAAGCACGATGATCAAGATGAACAAGATGAAGAGGAAAGTCAATTAGAAAGACAAAGCGGAGTTGGTGGCCCAAGTCAACAACCAACACAAGGCAATGGCAAGAAGGGCAACTTCAAAGTGAAAGTTAAAGGTTCCCACCTTCCTCATATTAATGACATGATACCTGATCTTGAACGTGGTAGAATTTGGGGCGAAGCTCTGGAACCAAAAACAATATTTGGATACAAGCACTCGTGGGCTCGTACTATCTATCAAACCTATGTAAGCATTTTCTATCTTGTACATATGTATTGTTGTGTATTTATGTAAAATTTCTTAATTGTATTGTCTCTCCTAATTGTAGGATCATAAGAAGGTTGTGTGCGTGTTTGCCGAAACCAAGCCACGGATGGTTGGGATTTGTCCGAGGAATGTGAAGAGGTCCAAACAATAGTAAAGGATTCTGGTCTATATGCTTTGGTTGAAAATTATGTGAAGTCTGATTATTCTATCGTCAATTTGCTTCGTCAAAGGTATCATGGTGAAACGGATACCATGCACTTCCCTTTGGGGAGATGACCTTCATTCTCGGAGATGCTCGAACATTCTAGGCTTGAATGTTATCGGCAAATCAATTGCGGAGAAGGAGTTGAGTCTCTCGGACCTAGAATGGTCGGCGCACGGCCCGACTAACAAGCTATTTGGTTGGGACTACAAAACTTCTGTTGAGATCTTTTATGAATCCACGTCTGGTAAGACAAAAACAATCAAGTTGACGCTGCTTAAGAAGAATTTTGAAAACACAAAGAAAAAAAGTTTGGAGGATGGATGGGACCCTAAACAAATTCGTTATACTGTCGCCATAATTGTTATACATCTTGGGTACTAGGGTATTCCCTGACACCAATGGCAACAGGGTTAGTGCGAACTACCTTAAGTACTTGGATCCGTTGGAAGATGTATATGGATATTCTTGGGGCACCGCGGTAATGGCACATTTGATGATGGAGATGAGAAGGGCCTCTAAGGCTAAAACCAACCAATTTGTCGGGAATTTCACTCTACTGCCGGTAAATTTGTTCTTAAACTTATGTTATTATTTATATTGTTCATATGTACTCTTATCGTGAACTAAGAAACAAAACTTATTGCTTCACATTGGAATAGGTGTGGGTTTATGAACACTTCCCAACCTTGTTCAAGGTCTACCCGTCCTTGAAGATCATAGACCTTCTAGAACCCGATACGCCTATAGCTAGGAGATACGAGTTCACCAATACTCCAAAGCCCGGTAACATAGGTCGGTGATCGATATGAGATTGGCTTTGGACGCAATGAGTACCAAAGATGTTGTGTTCGACCCTTACAAGGAGGCTAGAGGAAACCGCCAAGTTTTGAGGTTTGGTAACGTTTCATTTTACCATGGTCCGTTGTTCCACCCAAAAGGATACGTTATGGCTAATCCTACACGTGTGATGCGTCAACTTGGATATAAGCAATTAGCACATTTCCAGACGACCTCTTTTCAATATTTTGATCTCGACCTTTCTCGGTGCTATTCAACTCCAAATCGGTTGCATGTAGAGTATGTTTCAAAACCGGACCCAACAGATTGGAGGGATAGGGAACCACGTCGTTTGGTAGATATTAGTCAGTGGGAGAAGTTGGAGATTGCTGAAAACGGTGATGAAGTTGATGCCGACTACATGGAAGATTACATGCAATGGTCACATCCTTATATCGTCTGCCCGGATGACGTCCAAGTTCCTCCCGGAAAAACCCTCTCGTTCCAACTCCCTTACGGGCACCACCTACGATGACCCAACTTAATAAGACCGTTGGATTGCTTGTAAGCATTGTTAATTGCTTCGTCGTTTAATATACACATAATCTTATATGTATACTAATTATGTGTTTGATATATTAAACTAGCGGCGTCGGCTTGGCAAGTTAAAGAAGATGTTGGGTTGTAAGTACCAGGAATGAGAGGTGTTATCCTTGAAGAAATGAAGGAATTCGAGGAAAAGCTTGATAGAATTGAAGAAACCGACCTAGTGCAAAAGCTTTGTTTGGGGAAACTAAGAACAAACCGCCCAAAAGAAGCAAAGACCCAGTGATTAAATCTTTAGTTGTGTTTCTTTTTTTGGATGGTGGTTGTCACGTCTTGAACAATTCGAACTTGCTTTCGTTTGTACCTCGTGGTTAACTCTTTAGTTGTTTGGTTTTTGCTTTTGGTTTAGGATACGGATTAAGAACATTTGATAGCGAGAATCCAGTTGTTTGGTTTATGTTGAACATGTTTTGATTTCTAGTGATTCGTTTATGTTGAACATGTTTATCCTTGCAAGATTTATTTGCGACATTTACCGGCATAGATAAGTTTAGGTTAACAGTGCCGGATTTAAGTACCGGCACTGTTTAATATTTATACATCAATGCCGGTCCTAAAATCTTGGCGTTGAAATTGTTTATAAAACCATATCGGAACAAGAAGATTAAAATTCCATGTTCTCGTATAGATATTCGAAGGTACTTTACATTTAGTAGTATTTTCTAACATCTATGCCGGTTTTATGATATTTCACTACACCAAATTCTGGGATTAGAAACAGAACCAAGCCGTTACTAAAACGGGTTGTAACGGCTCTTGCCTGTTGCAAAAGTGGGTGTTACATTTTTTTTGTAATGGCTTTGGGGCCGTTACGAATTTTGGTTATATGACCCTCATAATGGTGTGAGCCGTTACGAATTTGCCACGTGGTAACAGCTCCAGGGCCGTTACGAATTTTTTTGTAACAACGCTCGTCGTAATGACTTAGAGTCGAGATTCTGAACTTTTTTGTAACAACAAAAATTATCGCCATCCAACCTTGACCAGGTCAAGGCTGACCGTAGATTCATTTTCTCCGGAAATAAGCCGGAATTGTAAATTCAATACCTCGCATACACCTTGCGCATACATTTCATAACCACACTCAACAAAAATTTCTTCAATCTATGCATATCACACTCATTCAATTCATCTTAGGTTCACATAACAAAAGAACTGAAATTTCTAAGTACCAAACTTTTTTTTTTGCTAATTATCAAATTTCTTAAGGAATACATGGAAGGTTCCAAATTTCTAATGGAACGCATACAAACTTACTAACTGCCTACAAAACTTGAATACATGGAACTTACAAATCTTGAAGCTCCTTTGTTCTCCGCCCTTTCTGATAAAATAGATCAACTAATCTTTATATCCTTTGCAGGCTTTCTTTGTTGAAAGTTTGGGCATAAGAAAACTCGATGTAGGCAATCCTGCAAAATACAACATGCAGCATTATTATGACAAGTAAACTGGAAGAAATAATGCTCAAAATACGCAGCAAGTAAATGCAAAGAAGCAATAAAACACAACTCAAAATGCAAACAAGCAATAAAACACTACTCAAAATACGCAACAAGTAAATCCTCCTCAGAGAATTGTTCGTCATCTTCGCATACAGCTGTTGATGGTGGTTTTTAAACAAAGGGTAAAATCGTAAAACCCCAAATAACCTAATGTCACCGGTGACACATTTATTAGAACATTTAATGCATGTAGTTACTAATTAATAGGGAGTATTTTTTCAAATTAGGTTACAACGAACAAAACCCTAATTCCCCTCCGTGCCAATGGCAAATCATGCCAGCCACACCTAGCCCAAGCTAGCCGCGCCATGCCAAACGCACTCTTCCTTGGCCCTAGCTAAGCTAGTCACACCAAAAGCGCCAAAGCATGCCAACCATGCTAGTCGCACCTCCGTGCCAATGGCAAATCAGGCCATCCACACCAAACGCGCCAAAGCATGCCAACCATGCTAGTCGCCCCTCCGTGCCAATGGCAAATCATGCCAGCCACACCTAGCCCAATCTGGCCGCACCTCTGTGCCAATGGAAAATCATGCCAGCCACACAAAAACGCGCCAAAGCATGCCAACCATACTAGCCGCACCTCCGTGCCAATGGCAAATCATGCCAGCCACACCTAGCCCAAGCTAGCCGCACCTCTGTGCTAATGGAAAATCATGCCAGCCACACGAAAACGCGCCAAAGCATGCCAACCATGCTAGCCGCACCTCCGTGCCAATGCCAAATCATGCCATCCACACCTAGCCCAAGCTAGCCGCGCCATGCCAAACGCACTCTGCCTTGGCCCTAGCCGCACCTCTGTGCCAATGGCAAATCATGCCAGCCACACCAAAACGCGCCAAAGCATGCCAACCATGCTAGCCGCACCTCCGTGCCAATGCCAAATCATGCCATCCACACCTAGCCCAAGCTAGTCGCGCCATGCCAAACGCACTTTGCCTTGGCCCTAGCTATGCTAGTCACACCAAACGCGCCAAAGCATGCCAACCATGCTAGTCGCACCTCCGTGCCAATGGCAAATCATGCCAGCCACACCTAGCCCAAGCTAGCCGCGCCATGCCAAACACCCTTACCTTGGCCCTAGCTACGCCGGGTCACGCCACGCCAAGCCAAACACCCTTACCTTGGCCCTAGATGCGCCATGCCAAAGTAGCGCCCGCACCTAGGCTTGCAAACCGTGCAACCTAAACCAAATTGGCCACGCATGCCATTGGCACATGCCAACACGTCGCTGGTAGCTTTTCTCACCAAGGCGTGGCCCTAATGGCCGAGCATGCCATTGGCACATGCCAACACGCTCGCTGGTAGTTTTTCTTACAAGGTCGTGTCCCTAATGGCCGAGCATGCCATTAGCACATGCCAACACGCTGATCGGTAGTCAGCCGACACAAATATAAATTACACTTTCTTACTACTCAAAATATAAATATAGCAAGGGCAAGAAAGGATCGTTCCCACAGAGAGGACTAGGTTGTCAAATTGTTTCGGTTCCCTAAATAACACCGGGGGTTTTGTGATTGTGTAAATAAAAATAAACAAAAAGCAAACAAAGCACGCAAATCAAGGATGTGAAATATTGGGTAAAGGTTTCATCTTCAATTGTAAACAAGTTTATGAATATATGAACAGAATTCGTATTTAATCTCGCTATCATCAAAAGCCATAGAATACCTTATTGCAAGAATACTCCGGAAATTTCCTAATTCATCACACACACATTAGAGTCGCGTATGTGAATTCTACCTAAAGAATAACCTAACGCCTTGCGCTAATTAAGTTCAATTCCTATGAGCATTAAGTTTCGTAAATAGGCTAATCAATGCAATTGTAATACATTGCGCAAACAATTAGGACAAAGGTCAATTTCTACATATGACTACGAGGATGTATCACTACAAACCATAATCATATCATGCTACTCGTATTCAAGGTTATCGCTCGATTAAAACCCTAAAATAGCTATAGATATGGATGTGAGTTCAATAAATTCTAGACTTAACTAAACAAACATTCAATCATATTGCAATACATCAATCATGCAATTATTATAACCCGTAGAAATCAAACGATAATATTGAGAGAAAACTAATTCATAAAAATCATAACTTGGTTGAAAAATCCAACTGCATCTTCAACCAATAATAAAAACTTAGTTCATGTTCATGGAGTTCATAACAAGAAGGAAGAGAAAACCTATCATGTTTCTAAACCCTAGAACCAAAAATATCAGTTCTCCCTAATGGAGATATCTTTAGGTTTGAGAAAGACTTTTCTATTTATATGTTTCTTCAATTCCAAAAGGATACTCTTTCCAAATTTAGGTCTTCTCAAAACCCATCTCCAACTAGTCCACCAAGCCCATGTGTGAGAAAAAAAAAAAAAAAAACCCATGTAAAATTATGTCCAAAATTGGGCTTGAAAACTGGGATTATGGTGGAAATGGAAATTTCTTTGGGTCGCCGGATTCCGGTCATTCGAAAATTATCTCCAACCACCCGAGCTTGTATCCGACTATCATAACTCCCAAGAACTCACTATCATTCTCTGCAGTTCATACACTCACAATTCAGAGCCATATTTCACAAATACACCATCTAAACTAACTCTTGGATTCTTGCGAAAACGCGCCCAAAAGCGTGACCCGTAGCTCATATGTCCGGTCGTCGACTCTTGCATCCAAAACATACCCCTTCGTGATTCACTGAAATATTAAGATTCATGCTTCAAGTTCCGAAATCCGGCATCCCGAGCTAGTACCACCGGTGCACCACTCCGCTCCGTTTCGCACAATTCCTGACTTCAAAATCCATTCCCCGCATACATACATGCTTGCTCTTCTCTAAAAACTCCACCAATCCAAAGAAACCTGCAGCTCATTGCAACAACACTGTTCCTTATTTCGGTTCCATGGCAACAGCAATAGCACTAATACCAAGTGTGGCACCATCTCGTGTCATACTCTCTGCATTTCGGCTAACTCACCGCACTACCCCGATCAGAGCTGCATCCATTCATGCAACATAACCCACCAAAAGATCACTTGCACGTTGCATCTCAGGTCATAACTCAAAGACACCACCAGCCTTCGGTTCAAGACTCCACCAAACTGCACTTGCATCTATAATTGTACTAGTTGATCACTCGGCTCAGGCGCCGCAATTCGCCTTGCCTTCTCGAGCATCGCCTTCCAACTCCTTCTCACGGCCCAGGCATCCATTACCTTCTAACTACGAGCTGGTGTTCAACACCACAGCACCCAGTCAACCACATCACCTGCAATACCTCAACCGCAACTACATTGCCACCTGCAATCCATGACACCGCATCGCCACACTCTTCCCGCAAACTCGACACTGCTCATACTCCCTCGGCCAACTGTTTCCCTCTTTAGTTCAGCTCATCGAAACATCACTGGGTGCACCCATCTGGGCAGATCAACAACTACAACTCATTTTTACAGCTCAGTTCAAGCTGCCTCCACCTGCAACTCCTCAGTTTTTCCAGTTCATTTCTGCCTTCAATTCCTAGCACACACCAGAGACAACCACTAATCGCACAATCCTTCCAGCTGCACCATTCCATTTGTTTAATTTCATGTCACCACCAACACATTACAGCTGCAGCTTCTCATCTCCCATTTCAGCTTCCATTTGCACAAACCACCAGTTCCATCTTGAGCTCAAGAGCAACACGAACTCCAATTCAGTCACCAAGTACCAGCACTTCCAAACCTCCTAACCATTGCCACCGACTGCAGCTGCCTTTAGCTTTGCAGCTCCAGCTCCAATAGCACCCATTGTAACACTTCCTCAGTTTCACCAGCAAGCAACCTCTCTACTTCCACCTGCGACTAACCAGTTTGCCCATTTCCTTGCTGCTCAAATATCACCATTATTCTGGCCAAAAATACAACCAAAACAACTCCCAGACTTTAGCCAATCACAGGTACATCTTCTTCTTCCAGTTCATATCACCAGAACTGCCAATTTCAGTCCCTTGCTCTCAGATTATTCCATCTTCAGACACAACCACAGACTCTACGTTAAGACAATCCATTGTAGTTCGAACCCCAATGACCAAAACTCATGGCTAGTCATTGAGCGAAGTGGACTGGTGCAATAGTACTCACTCAGGAATTTTATCAAGCACTAATTGTGTGTTCTGGTAATGATGTAGTCTTACTCATTTTGTGGATTCTTAAGCTCTCAATATCTCCTTCCCTATAATGCATTCATTCATACACGGCCCATCAGTTCAAATTATTGAACTCAAAAACACACATTCAATCACATCATACATTCAAAAATAATGGCAACAGCTTGGGTTTCTTCTGTGTTCGTGTGTAACTTCCCAGTCAACATCTTTCCCAAATCAACCATAAACTTGGCTACTTTATCTGCCAATTCTTACATCGATTCATCCTCAGCAACAACCATTTTTCTCTTCTGTGAATTTCTTCTCCGAATCCTAGATCTCATTTCAACAGCAAACTCGAATCGAGCTTAATCTTCGATGAGCAGAAGCTACATCTCCTCCATCATCACTCAAATCCTCTTAACATCTCCTTCCTTGTCCGAAATCTGCAGCCAACTCCCTTTCTTTCCTCTCTACTTTCTCAAATTCAAAGTGCTAATGAATTGGGAAGAGACGACAATGGGGTTATCATTTGGGTGATGGATTCAGACACCCCACCGGCTTAGATAAGGGCCACTCAGATGGCAACCCCCTTAACCTCAGCTCGACTGTATTTAATACTCCTCCAAATAGAGTTGCCTCTTAATCCTTGACTGGGCTCCGGATAGTGTTCGCCCATGAAATGATAATTTTGTCCCTTTGGTTCAATTAGAGTAATTTCTACTTCTTTTCCTCCGTGCGACTCCAGAGTACCTAATAACTCAAAAACACGCGTAAAGTACATAATTCACAAGAAAAATAGCAAAGAAAGCGTAACTACTAGATAGTAAATTAGGTGTTTTAGACACCTATCAGATTCCCCCACACTTAGACTTTGCTAGTCCCCGAGCAAATCAAACAAAACAATTCTAAAAGATACATACAACTCCGTGTCTTCGAGGCTACGGTCACTTTTAGCATAAATAACAAGCCTTTAAACCACTAGGTGTCCCTAGTGGACGAGTTATAGTCTCGTGAGGGTTTACTAGAGATATACCCACAAAACCTATTTTTCCAACTTACTAGTTCTCCGTAATAATAGCATCCAACGCGCTAAGAAGACATAGAGATTCTGCACACTAGTCATAAGAAGTTAGACACATAAATGAACACAATCTCATTCTTAAAAGTTGAGAGAGAAATAACCATCCCTTTCGAAACAAATTGGGTTCGGGAGTGATCAAAAGTCTCGACTCGCTTTCACAAGAAAGGGTTTTATGATATTGCTCTCAATAATAAACAGACTTTTTATGGGTCACACATGTGTCCAGGTAGGAATGAAGAGAGAATCCTGTGACACGTTGAATGGTAGGAAGGTAAAAACCCTCCGAGGTATTTTAAAAACCCACATCTTTTAATATTTTGAAAAACCCATTTTTCTGACGATCTCTACGAAAGGAAATCAACCACTTAACGAAGGTGGGAATATGCTTACTTACCTCGTATCCGTTCGGCGTGCAGCTAGCACCACTCTCACAAAGCATCCATAGAAACGTCTTCGGTCTTCTATCGGTGTCTTCATCTTCATCTTCGGTCTTCAACTCTTGATGATAACTCTTGAACTTCGTAGAATCTCGACAATATGATTCTTTCCTCTAATTCTTGTTGCTTGAAACTCATTATAGATATTCCTTCTTTCATTGGCTTTATTGAAAGAATACAAAACTAAAAACGAACTATACAAACCCAAAATAATTTTTTTTTTTTTTATTTTTTTGAGAAATAAAAATAAAACACATACAAAATAAAAACGAAATAAAACAATAAAACTAGTAATGAACCTAAAGAAATTTTCTCTTGTTTTTTTTTTTTTTTTTTTTTTTTTTGATTTTTTAAGACAAGAGAAAGTAAAATACAAAAATAAAAACTTAAGTACAAAGGCCATGGTGTAAGTACTTTACCGCTTGATTCTTCACAACTTATATGTCTTGATATCATAAACTTCTCGAACTCTCATCGTTGATAATTTTCACTCTTGTACAATAGTCTTCAACTTATAAAAATTTTGCTCCCTGTTTTGTTGCTTTACTTAAATCAAATATGCTCAATTTTGTACCGTTGCTTGTAAACCTCGAAGTGTTCAACTTTCCTTCAAATTTGTGATGCTCCTCTTGTTGATGATGATGGTGTTTCTATGGACCTGTTGGTGTAGAGAGAGATAAGGTGGATGGTGCTAACTGCGAACAAGATTACAAGTGGTATGTAAGTTAGCAATTCGATGTCACCATCATGGTTGATAAAAATAGCACTCAAGAGATCAAAATAGTGCTTCTATGGTGGGAGGTTGGACAGCTCACCATTCTGCCCGGAATTTACGTACGGTGACACACACTCTAAAAGCACATATTTAGACAGGTACAAAGAATTGAAGGTCGGTGCCTCACGTTATGTAACATGGGTAGTCTCCACTATAGGGGACCACTACTCTAATACCGAATTCAGTCTGCACCTTATTTGCCACTGGCATGGTTAAATCCAACTTTAACTCTCATACAAGTAAGAAACTCGATCATGTTCTCTGTCATCTCTAAGTTCAGTCACTCTTATGAGATTCTCGATGTAATCTTAGCGACATGTATACTATGTGACTCTAAACTAACTACAAGTTGGAGTTTTTTATTCAAATATATACCAAAAAATTGAAAATTTTGACTCAAAAAGGCTAAAACTCTATATGCAAAAGACTCCCCCACACTTAAACTTCACATTGTCCTCAATGTGTAAAACCGAAAATTCTGAATTCTGACGTAACAGCAGATAAAACGCAAAACCTGTACAAATTGGTAAGGAATTTGGAAAAACCCCATTTCACAAAAGTTGTTCATCTACGTGTTTTCTATAAAGTGTCAAAAGGGCACAGTGTTTAGATAAACGGTCTGATAGTTATGGTCTCTGGAATGAACTACGTGCAGTCTGAATTTTTCTGACGAAAAGGTATTCGTCATAATTCTCTTCTAAGATAGATTCCGGACTCAATGAAATTAAACTTGGGGATGCAAATATCATATGAAAACTATAAAAATAAATAAATAAAAGGGTTTAAGATACAAAACCTATGGGTTGCCTCCCATTTAGCGCTTGGTTTAAAGTCGTCAGCCCGACTCTTTTGTTATCGTCCATATACCAACAATCTGAAAAGTTGAGGATCCTTCCATAGAACCTGTTTTGCAAACACTAGCTTCACACAAATATTAGTACAATAAAGCAAAAGTGAAGCTATGAACCGATAAAAGCTTCCCCCACACTTATTCTTGTCCACACTTGGGAGTGTATAAAGAATATAGAAGTTGGGTACTTCCACGGTTTCTTGTTTCAAAACCTGCGTAATCATTCCCTAAGTCTTCCCAAGGCACATATACGAGTGATTAATAAAGCATTAACAGGAATGTAAAGCTTAGCCAGAAATGCATAAAAGATTTTTAATGGTAAGTCAATACATTTATTATGCTAAGTTGCATAAATAGGGATCGCAAAAGAAATAGACATTTGGTGCCGCAGGGAAAATTAATGGATTAGATGCAAGGATTTCATGAGACGGTAATGGGCTCAAATAGGCGAGAAAGTGGAACAAATGCAATTGGTTGAGCTATACAAAACATATAGTCACACCATAACTAAAAAACAGATGTGAAATCCTTAAAACTGGATGGGAAGCACAGTTAACAAATCAAGGAAAAATGATGGTTTAATTAAGCTCAGAATTTTCCAAAAACTAAACTAACTTCATTTTGTTTTGTTTTGGCTACAAGTGAGCTAAAGGACTTGGTGAACAATATTAAATCATGAGATGCAGGGTAGTAAGAAAAGAAAAACAAGATAAAAAGGAATCTATAAAATGATTTCCAACTGTTGACTAAAAATGGAAATTTCAAACACAGACCTCACTGGGTCATTTTAACAAACAATCAAAGGGTTAGTTCAAAAGTTTTGTAGAAACCTTGAATTATGATAAAAATCAAACTTGATAGTTGCGTAGCATTTCTAATATTTCATAAACCAACACTTGAAATTAACTACAGTAGAACATGCAAGGGTTAAAGTACAGAGAACAAAGAATTTGAAACATATTTGTGGCTGCACCGGGCCATCAAAATCAGGGATCATTTGAAGAAGGATTTTGGACAAAATCATTAAATTCATGGTTATTAAAGAATGTCAAATAATAATTTACCAATTGCATAAATGATTAACATTTAGAAAGTGTTTCACATTTTAAACTTACGTATGGGAGTTGTTATTCCGGACATCCCACAAACTTGGACCCAACATATCCATAACCCGTAAAAAAGAAAAAGGAGTGTTATCACAAAATCATGCACAAAACACACACATAAACATACACTGAAGTGCTGAAATTGTTAGCACAAACCAACCAGAACATACCATGAGATAAAAATCCCCTTTCTTTCCCTTGTAATGAACTCTCGGCACCCCATGACTAACACCAAGTGTGCTGAGCAAAACACAAAAAAATTGTGAACACATAATTCTACATGTTCATTTATCCATCATCAATCAATCAATAAGCTACATTCACAAAATTCAAATCAAGGGAACACGAAACTCACTTGTAGACCTTCCACTCATACGGAGGTCCATAGTTACATCCCTTAATAGTTCTATGCTCAAACTTTAAGCCACCTGCAACACAAATTCAAACAAAATGAATTCAATACAACAAAATCAACACAATATAACACTGATCATCATCAAATCAAAACCAACAATGTCTATCTATACCTCTACAGCAGTCGGACCAGAAGTCCCACTTCCACCTGAAACCCTTCTACTAACATATACTTGATTAAATCCTGGGAAGGCTGCAATGAGGTTTCACAACTCTCCTTTCAGTCACTTCATCTAATGGCTTTAGACCTATTCATGAAGATTCCATGACATACTACTGGTTTAGACCGCACAATCCTACCAATTGAACAAGACTAAATTATAAGAAAACCCTTATGCTAAAGATTTTGAAGTAGAGGATCTTATCCACAAATTGATTCAAGATATCAAACAAAGCATCAACATCCAAATTATTGACGGGTTGGTGAGATGGCTAGGTAGGACATATAATATGCCCAAATGTTCACTTGTTCGAAAATTGGTTTACCTTAACAGTAGAGGACTATTATATCGTTTCTTCAATGATTTGTACATAATATCTAATTTCTCAATTTTATCAGGTGCATACTGCCCGTTCTCTGGAGATAATCCTACACATTTCTGCAAACCAGCGGAATATCTGCATCATATAAAACAGTGTAACTCAGTCAATAATCCTACACATTTCTGCAATCCAGCGTAATTTTTGCATCATATAAAAAAAAGATAACTCAGTCAATAGCTTACAATTGAAACCCATATAAGAAATATATAAATGACGGTGACTACCTAGTATTGCAGTGAAGTAAAATGTCAAGCAATCAATGTTATTCTCAACTTCGTCTTTGAACTATTTTCTCATAAGACACGGACTATTGTTTTATGTCATGACTGTAGTACAAACTAAAAAGTGACGTATTACATCATAACGTAATTGAAACGTAGAGATTATACAGTTGTTTATGGGTAAAAATCGTTTCCGCCAATTTTGGTAAATTCGGTAGGTGAGTGAGAAACTGGTTTAAACCATAAACAAATGTGCTGCACGTGAGCACTTTCTAGATTCGAGAGATCAATCTGTACAAGTCCGGCCTAAACCAAGAAATGGCCGTTCTAGACTTGCTTCGGTCACAAAGTGGAGGACAAGGGTTGATTTGGGGAGGGAAGCAAAGAAAGATGTTGAGACCAGAATAATTCTGGGAGAGTAGTGTCTCGACTTGTATCAGAAAGTGAAAGCTTCGGGAAGCTTACAAGAGATGAAAGCTTTTTGGAGAGCTTGCAAAGTTGCCTTTTTCGAGAGTGTTGTGTTTTTCTCCGACCGATACTTGTTGAAAACGGTGGAAATAGGTAAGACCTATTTATACAAGTCGAGATTGAAACGTACCTGGCCTTATGAAGGAAGAGAGTAAAGGGTGAAATAATGGGAGGAGGTGGTAACCGCATGGTGTTTATGGGTGAAAACGTTTTCACCATTATTTCCTCATTTATTTGACCGCTTTATTCCTATTCACGCTTTCTTAATGTGAGCGTAGTGTACGCTGCATCTTTGTGACCGCCAAACCAAGACCCTGGAAAGCATCCCCCAGTTTGTGTTGATGTATCGAGTGTTGGTTGCACCTTGAGGACAAGTGGCGCTGCTAGTGGCGCGTGTGGCATGTACCAATGGCATGTGCAGAATGCCTTTGTTGCGGGTTGCACCTTGAGTGCAAGTGGCAATGCCAGAGCTACTAGTGGCGTGTGTGGCATGTGCCAATGGCATGTGCGGAATGCCTTGGTGGTAGGTTGCACGTTGAGTGTAAGTGGCAATGCCAGAGCTGTTAGTGGCGTGTGGGGCATGTGCCAATGACATGTGCGGAATGCCTTGGTGGTAGGTTGCACGGTTTGAAAGTTAGGTTGCCGCGTGGGTTTTGGCATGTGTCAATGGCACGTACGACCAAGTTGTCCTAGGTTGCACGGCTTGCAAGTTAGGCTACCAGCATGCGTGTTTGGCATGTGTCAATGGCACGCATGGACATTAGGGCCACGGATAGGTAATGAAAGCTACCGGCAGCGTGTTGGCATGTGCCAATGGCATGCTCGGCCATTTGGGCCACGACACGGTAAGAAAAGCTACCAGCGATGCGTGTTGGCATGTTCAATGGCATGCTCGGCCATTAGGGCCACGACTTGGTAAGAAAAGCTACCGGTAGCGTGTTGGCATGTGCCAATGACACGCTCGGCCATTAGGGCCACGACCTGGTAAGAAAAGCTACTAGCGATGCGTGTTGGCATGTGCCAATGGCATGCGTGGCCAATTTGGCCTAGGTTGCACGGTTTGCAAGCCTAGGCGCGGGCGCTACTTTGGCATGGCGCGGCTAGGGCCAAGGTAAGGGTGTTTGGTTTGGCGTGGTGTGACCAGCGTAGCTAGGGCCAAGGAAGAGTGCGTTTGGCATGGCGCGGCTAACTTAGGCTAGGTGTGGCTGGCATGATTTGCCATTGGCACAGAGGTGCGGCTAGCATGGTTGGCATGATTTGGCGCGTTTGGTGTGACTAGCATAGCTAGGGCCAAGGCAGAGTGCGTTTGGCATGGCGCGGCTAGTTTGGGCTAGGTGTGGCTGGCATGTTTTGCCATTGGCACGGAGGTGCGTCTAGCATGGTTGGCATGCTTTGGCGCGTTTGGTGTGACTAGCATAGCTAGGCCAAGGCAGAGTGCGTTTGGCATGGTCTTTGCTAGCTTGGGCTAGGTGTGGCTGGCATGATTTTCCATTGGCATAGAGGTGCGGCTAGCATGGTTGGCATGCTTTGGCGCGTTTGGTGTGACTACCATACCTAGGGCCAAGGCATAGTGCATTTGGCATGGCGCGGCTAGCTTGGGCTAGGTGTAGCTGGCATGATTTGCCATTGGCACGGAGGTGTGGCTAGCATGGTTGGCATGCTTTGGCGCGTTTGGTGTGACTAGAATAGCTAGGGCCAAGGCAGAGTGCGTTTGGCATGGCGCGGCTAGCTTGGGCTAGGTGTGGCTGACATGATTTACCATTGGCACGGAGGGGAATTAGGGTTTTGTTCATTGTAACCCTAATTTGAAAAAATACCCCCTATTAATTACTGACTACATGCATTGAATGTTCTAATAAATGTTTCACCGGTAACATTAGATTATTCGGGGTTTTACGATTTTACCCTTTGTCTAAAAACCACCATCGACATTAAGTACCCTGCTTAGCTCGGAACAGGGGCTTTGTTGCGAGGTAAGCATAAGATGGTGACAAACTATCATCAGTAAATCGTAAAGAGAATTGAGGAGGCTTGTATGACCTTTTTATAGATAGGATTTGGAATCCTTGCCTCTGGCAGTTTTGCATAAATCGGGAGGCTGGCACGATTGGGAAGTCAACATCATTGAGAGACAGGAAGTTGCCGGCATTGAGAAGTTGACGCGAGTTGGGAAACTGAGCGTGCTAGCTGGTGGGACCGGCGCAAGGTGGGGAAGCTGAGTGTGCTAGCTGGCGCGACTTGGGCGGTCATTGGGAAGTTGGCGCAATTGGTGGGACCGGTGCAACTTGGGAGACATTGGGAAGTTGGGCGCAACTGGTGGGACCGGTGCAACTTGGGCGACGTTGGGAAGTTGGGCGCCCTTGTGGGTCCATTCCTTATACGCACGATTTTTGGTAAAGGGAAATCCTTCCCTATTTCAGAATCTTCACGCCCATATATATAAAATCCCTTTCTCTCATCTTGCACTTTGTTCTTTCATCTTTTCATACTAGCGGCAGAGTCACAAAGAAAAAGCGGATTCCAGGTATATCTTCCAGTACTTTTCTTGTTTCCCTTTTCATGTAGGTGCAAACCCTAAGAATAAGCGTTTTTCTTTTATAATCCTTGCAATGATATTGCGCATATGATTTCTTGGCGTGCTTCTTGTAGAAAATATTGTATATATGCACCCAAGGGAAATACTGCACATATGATTCGAACCCGTAGAAAAATGCTCCATATATAATTTTTAACCCAAGAAGGATACCATAGACGCATTCGAGCCGTAGAAAATACTGCGTATATAGTTTTGAACCCGAAGGATATCGCAGACGCACTTGAGCCCATATAAAATCGTGCATATATAATTTTGAACCCCTGAAGAAAATACTGCGTGTGCATTTTTGAACCCGTAGAGAATAATGTATATGAATCCCGAAGAAGAATACTGTATATGTGCTTCATATGACTTCGAACCCATAGGAAATATTGCATATATGAATTTCGGACCTGAAGAAAATACTGCGCGTGCAGTTTTGAACCCGTAGAGAATACCCCCCTTTTTTTTTCCAGGTTTTCCTTTTGTTGTGTGCGGTTATGTGTCAGGGAGATAATTTCGTCTTTCTCCGTTTGTTTTGTGCAGATATCTTGTTACCAAATTGTTATGAAGAAATCCCACAAGATGTTACCTGAACAAAATTTCGCTTCATCGAAGGATGTTCATAATTCCAAACGAAACACAGATGATGAATTCTTTGCCAAACCCCTCACCCCTGCTCGGAAGAATCACCCAGGTTTCATGCCAATTTTGTTAACCGGTGGTGAAAATGAAAAGAAAACACGTTCGGTTCGCCCAGAGAACACCATAAGGTTCTGTCTTCATAAAGGGTTTTTTTTTCCAATATTGATTTCGTGGATGTGTCAAAGCCCATTGCGTTCTATTAATAGATGGGTTGAGTTCATGGTGAGTAAGGAGCATATAAATACCAACTTGACTCGAGCGCAGATTATTGATGCTGTTAGAGCTTCAGTAAGTCTCCAAATTAGGAAGGATATCCCGGGCTTGGTTGCTTTCATCTCCAGATGGTGTTCGGACACCCATACAATCATATGTAGATGGGGTGAAATAACTTTCTCCTTGGAGTGTGTGGCTCTCTTGTGAATCTTCCCGAACCGGGAATCTTAACATCCAATTGTCTGAAGGTGAGGAGAAGATGCGGGATGACCTTGCCGTTAAGTTGGGAGATTTCGCTCGAAAATAGTCCACTGCGAAGTCGAAGGATTCTGTCCGGAAAGAGGATGAAAGGTGCTTTTACAGCTGGTGGATATCTCAATGGTTTCCGGACCAGAGCTGGAACCTAAATGAAAGCAGTTGATCTTCACGTTGCAGCATTTTTGGCTCTCTGGTTGTCTAGAGAGATTTTTGATGACGGTTCTGGCAAGAAGGAAATAAGACCAGAGTTGCTAGTGATTGCTGTGAAGTTTTCAAAAGATGAAGTTTTTCCCATTGGCAAGATATTCCTTGGTTCCCTGTATGTTCATCTGGATCACCTAGTTGCGAACATGCGAGTTTCGGAATGGTTTCATGAAAGTGGATTCATATGTGCACGTTTCTTTCTCGCAACTCGGTTATGGGAGCACTTTGAGAAGTACGCTCTGAAACCGTTGCCTTCGATTCCAGCGAGTTGGGGCGGCTCCCGAATTCTTCGATGGGTGAACAGGCGTCCAAGAGTTGGCATGAGCTAGGTTAGTCTTCTCGATAAGTCGCATGAAATCAGTTTTCGCCCATGGGAGCCAGTCCATAGGTCGGTGACTCAAATTGATACCTTTGCTTCGCTGCTCCGATCATGTCTTTGTCTTCCGACGGCAGCTAGAGTGTTGGTGAAAACTTGTTTATTCAAAGCTGCATGTCCGGTTATATGCCGTCTTTCTTCATGGGGTCTTTCCGAATAGCTGCTTACAATATTTACCGTGCTGCTCGTCACATGGGTTTCAATCAATGGGTGCCTCTTGCTTACCAGCTGGTGGTTCCTAAGGTTCATTGCGTGCCTCCCTCAATGCCAGTGCTCTTGAGCCAGGTATCCGCCTTCTCTTCTTTCACGGGAAGAGTAACCCGACGACTTTTGGCTATAATGAGTTCCTGTACGATGAGTTCATTATGATCCAAGATTTTGTAAATAACATGGTGAAGAATGTTCGTTGTAAACCTTCCCCAGCAGTTTTGAAGAAGTATCCAATGTTGAGAGATATCAAGTTTAAAGTTGCCCGGCAACTCGGAAAGTCCCAGTGCAAAGGAACAGAGAACGAAGAATCGTCTTTGGCGTGTTCGGGCGGTTTCAAAAGATCCTCCCGTAGCTCTCGTGTCTTTCGGATTCTTCCCATAACCGGGTATGTGGCGTCTCCTTGTTGGTTTGTCTCAAAACACGTGAATTTCTCACTTTGAAAACATGTGTCTTGTTTCTTCCAGGGCTTCGGTAGTGTTCATGCTTTCGCTGCCATTGCACGTTGCCGGGAGACGGCAATTTCTTGAAGAATTCGGCGGCACTGAGCCTTCTCATAACGGTGATGATCCAGAGAAAGAAGAAAGTTCGACAAGTGAGAGTGATTCTTCTGACAGCACTGGTTCTTTTTCGGGAAGTGGTTCGGTGAGTTTCGCGCTTCTTTTTCTTTCTTCTTCCGTTTTTTTTTTGAAAAATGTCTAACTCAAGTTCGTAGGAGGAATCCGGTTCGGAAGACGATTCTGGGGCGGAGCCACACGAAAACTTGCCTTTGGTGACCACCCACGGTGACTTGGAGATGGGAGTTAGCCAATCGCCAAGGCAAGATGTGGTTCAAGCGGTGGATGATTCCATGATGGTTGCTGCCGTAGACATGGAAAAAAGACTTTTTGCGAGTCGTGAGGCCGATTGTGGGCGCCATTTTCGATCCCCAGTACTTGGTTCCTTATCCAGTCATGTCTTTGGTTGGCGGTTTCAGCGTCTTTGGCTAAGTAAGAGGCGTTGTACACCGAATCTGGGAGAAGTATGGACATATGGCCACAACCAAGAAGATCACTAGTCGATTTGCGCTGGTTAAGCGTGTGGAAGAGGCTATATCTTCCATCGAGGACATGCGCGAGGTGACTGGCCACACCGTTTCTGAAGACATTATTGCCGACTGGGAGCACCATCGCGACGTGTGTGTAGAAAAGGAGTTCAACGCTTCGTGGTTTGTCGAAGGCCTAGCTGAGATCCAGAAGTCGAAAGATGCAGCAATCGAAAGCCTTTCGCGCAGAGGAGATTGCACGACGGGAGGTAGAACTCGAAAAGCTTTCCAATATGTTGACTATGAAGAGAGCGGCTCTTGAAGATGCAAAGTTGACTTTCTCCAAGAAGAGCAGACCTCTGTTGGATGATTTTCCTTGAATGTTTCTCTGTTAAACTTTCATTTAGGTTCTTCTTCTTTTTTTTTTTTTTGAAAAACATACTGGATGTCTGGTTCAAAGTTCGACCGGTTTTGATAGATAGCTGGTAGCTTTTGAGGATATTAGATTATTTCTGGATGAATGGTTTTCATAATATAACTCTGATTATGTTTTGTGAAAGGAATATTGCTTTTATGAAAGTGTGTGCTAGCAATCGGCACAAGACGCAATAGTATGACGGTTTTACTAAGAACCTAAAAAAAAATCGTATATCTTGCCAAGTCTAAATTTACTCACTTCATAGGGTTTTTTTTTTTTCTGCGAGCACGCCCCTCTCCATGTAAAAGGCGGCTTTGCTGGTAGCATCGCCAAAGAAGTCCCCAATCGCTGGTAGCATCGCCAAAGAAGTCCCCAATCCCGGTAGCATCTTGCCGAGTCCCCGCTTTTCTTGTGTAATCTTTACGACGGTAACGGGTTGTCGGTAGTTGAGTCGGATTGAGTCGCTTTCCCTACCATCTTGACATCTGGTCGAAGAACGAGATCGACAGTCGACATTGTAGCCGATAGATCAATCCTCCCATTGTGGTCGCCAATTGTTTATGGGTAAAAATCGTTTCGCCGATTTTGGTAAATTAGGTAGGGAGTGAGTGAGAAACTGGGTTTAAACCCTAAACAAATGTGTTGCACGTGACCACTTTCTAGATTCGAGAGATCAATCTGTACAAGTCCGGCCTAAACCAAGAAATGGCCGTTCCAGACTTGCTTCGGTCACAAAGTGGAGGAGAAGGGTTGATTTGGGGAGGGAATCAAAGAAAGGTGTTGAGACCAGAATAATTCGGGTGAGTAGTGTCTCGACTTGTATCGAGAAAGTGAAAGATTCTAAGCTTGCAAGAGATGAAAGCTTTTTGGAGAGCTTGCAATGTTGCCTTTTTCCGAGAGTGTTGTGTTTTTCTCCGACCGAGACTTGTTGTCCGGTGGAAATAGGTAAGACCTATTTATACAAGTCGAGATTGAAACGTACTCGGCCTCATGAAGGAAGAGAGTAAAGGGTGAAATAATGGGAGGAGGTGGTAACCGCATGGTGTTTATGGGTGAAAACATTTTCACCATTATTTCCTCATTTATTTGACCGCTTTATTCCTATTCACGCTTTCTTAATGTGAGCGTAGTGTACGCGCATCTTTGTGACCGCCAAACCAAGACCCGGGAAAGCATCCCCGTTTGTGTTGATGTATCGAGTGTTGGTTGCACCTTGAGGACAAGTGGCGCTGCTAGTGGCGCGTGTGGCATGTGCCAATGGCATGTGCGGAATGCCTTTGTTGCGGGTTGCACCTTGAGTGCAAGTGGCAATGACAAAGAGTCGCTAGTGGCGTGTGTGGCATATGCCAATGGCATGTGCGGAATGCCTTGGTGGTAGGTTGCACGTTGAGTGTAAGTGGCAATGCCAGAGCTGCTAGTGGACGTGTGTGGCATGTGCCAATGGCATGTTCGGAATGCCTTGGTGGTAGGTTGCACGGTTTGCAAGTTAGGCTACCCGCCGTGGGTTTTGGCATGTGTCAATGGCACGTTCGGCCAAGTTGGCCTAGGTTGCACGGCTTGCAAGTTAGGCTACCAAAGATGCGTGTTTGGCATGTTTCAATGGCACGCATGGCCATTAGGGCCATGGCTAGGTAATGAAAGCTACCGGTGAGAGTGTTGGCATGTGCCAATGGCATGCTCGGCCATTTGGGCCACGACACAGTAAGAAAAGCTACCAGCGATGCGTGTTGACATGTGCCAATGGCATGCTCGGCCATTAGGGCCACGGCTTGGTAAGAAAAGCTACCAGCGAGCGTGTTGGCATGTGCCAATGGCACGCTCGACCATTAGGGCCACGGCCTGGTAAGAAAAGCTACCGAGCGATGCGTGTTGGCATGTGCCAATGGCATGCGTGGCCAATTTGGCCTAGGTTGCGCGGTTTGCAAGCCTAGGCGCGGGCGCTACTTTGGCATGGCGCGGCTAGGGCCAAGGTAAGGGTGTTTGTCTTGGAGTGGTGTGACCAGCGTAGCTAGGGCCAAGGCGAGTGCGTTTGGCATGGCGCAACTAGCTTGGGCTAGGTGTGGTGGCATAATTTGCCATTGGCACGGAGGTGCGGCTAGCATGGTTGGCATGTTTTGGCGCGTTTGGTGTGACTAGCATAGCTAGGGCCAAGGCAGAGTGCGTTTGGCATGTGCGGCTAGCTTTGGGCTAGGTGTGGTCGACATGATTTACCATTGGCACGGAGGGGAATTAGGGTTTTGTTCGTTGTAACCCTAATTTTAAAAAATACCCCCTATTAATTACTGACTACATGCATTGAATGTTCTAATATATGTGTCACCGGTGACATTAGGTTATTCGGGGTTTTACGATTTTACTCTTTGTCTAAAAACCACCATCGACAACAGTATATTTCTCTCTCACTTGGTGCTAATCTATAAAACAACTTAACAAAGTATCAAGTTCGCGGCATATTATTCTGAAATTTGGAAGTAGAGAGGAAACTGATTCGAAACAACTTTTGTTTTTGGTAACACAACAACTGTTTAATTGATTCTGCCAAAACAAAAGTAGTCTTTTAACCAAGTTCCAGAAAACCCAGTAACCGAATTTTACATATTTTTCCTTGGACTAGCAATAAAAATAACTCATTATCATAAATATCATTCTTGATTGCACACTTTGACATCCCGTCCGTCATAATAGTTGTTATTGCTCAAACTTGGTCAACTACCTCAAAGGCTTTAATGTCATGTTCTCTTTACAACTTTAAAATGTGATCAGCATTACTTGTAAGCATATATCTTAGCATCATTAAGCACACAATATTTGTAGGTAAGATGACAATGTCAGTTGCAAGAGCACAAGGGATCAAACCAGCAATTAAACTTAAATCACCTCTACTTTTACTTACTCAAGCACTAAGATAGACCATCATAATAGCACTACCAGCATACATATAACAGGATATCGTGCCTGATAAAAAAAAAAGGAATAAAAAAAAAACTATCATTACCAGGATTCTCAGAAAGCAACACCCTATATATTTTCTCTCCATCATCAAAGCGATTAAGCTTCACTAGCAAAGAAGCTTGTAGTTCCTTAACTGCTAACTGATCAACTTGCAACAAAAATATAAGTGAACTCAATGACACCAAAAAAAAAATCTTTCAACTAAGTAATTCTAGTCATTTTAGCAAAACAAAAGGATGAGCATACAATTTCTGACTCTTTCTTTTGTAGCTCCTCCAGAGATCTCTCAAGAAAGCCGCATTCCTCTAATAAAGAAATCTACAAGGAACATCGTGGCGGATCAATTTCAACCAAAAGAACTACATTCACATTTGAGAAATTAAAAGAAAACTCGAAAGAATGCAAATCGTATGCTACCAAAATCTTAGCATAATACCTAAGCAAAGAATCATAGAGCCTATCTGGTTACAAAAATAAAAAATCATATTTTTACTTCGACGAGAAGTTGCCACTGATAAGCACTCTCTTCTTTTACTCTTCCAACCATCACCATTATCCATCTTCTCTTCTTTCTTCTACAAATTCATACTCCTCCAAATAAAATCCCTAACTCTACACTATTCACAGAGTTGGGTCAAAATAAAAAACAAACAAACAAAATTAAATCAAACTAGTATAAGTTGATTGTTTATAGAAGATGATAATCAACAAATTGTTAAAAATCACCTATTAGATGATGATAATCAACAAACTTTTGCACAAACACCTATCATATGATTAGAATTTTAAATCTCAGGAACAAAATCGATCTAGGGTTACAAATATTTCATAGATCGACATTTCTGGTGTATGGGTTTCGATTTGGATGTATGGAAGAAATAAAGGTTTTTATTTCAGGGTTACCACCAGAAATTTTAGCCAATCGAACAGATGATTAACCCAATTAAAACCCTAAAATCTGAGAGGGAGGAGAATGAGAGGCGGGAGGAGAAAAAAAGAGAGAAAGGAAATGAAAAATGAGAAGATAAGTCGATGATTGAAGATTATTGAAGAGGATTGAGAGATTTCTGTGAAGATGAAGTTTCACTAGGGTTTGAAAGAGGAGAGGCAGGAGCAGAAAAGTGAAGAGAGAAATGAAAAAAATGAAAAAACGATTTGTCGATTTTCTCTAAGGAAATGGGATGAAAAGTTGCAAGCATGTGAATGGCATATGCATGGGAGGAAATATCCTCAAGTATTACTATCTTGGGTGGAAACATAATAGCACGCATGTGAGTGGAACACCCACATTCTAAAGGTGTTACCACACAAGTGTGACCAAGCGTGCAGGATCGGCACGTTTATAAAAAAATTCGAATTGGCTTAACCTCATATTTAATTTTTAAATAATTAGTAACGGCTTCGCATGTTACGAATTTATTGTAACGACCATTTGTAACGGAAATTTGTAACGGCCCATAAGCCGTTACGAATGCCTCGTTACGATTCCGAGAATTTGGTGTAGTGGATGTTCTTCATCGGCGTACTTCGAGGTGCCTGGTCGATCTCTACTTTTTTATCGGCAGGAGTCATTTGCTGCAGTGGTGTCAATCACTGCCGATAGATGCCGTCTGAGTTATTGGTGGATATGATCGACGTCGCTCTTCAGCGAAATGCTGGCGGGAGTCTTGTTTCGTAGCCAGGAAAACTTCTCTCAATCCTCCTTACGAGGCAACTTGTCGGTTGCATTAATTGTTCTCGAACTTCGACGAGCATCACATCAAGCTTTTTCCCCTTTAATGTCGGCTATCTGTTTGATCCTGCGTTCCTCTTTCCCGTGCCGGGCTGATGAGGGTGATTCCAGTAACTTTTAGTACTTTCGTTTCACTTTGCCAGTGCTTGGCCTTAGTTAAGGAATGGTTCCACCTAGCTCCATGGATTATTTGCACCACATTTATGCCCCTTCTTCCACTCGTGTGATCGACCGTGGGAAGAACACGCCGATCTTCCGCGTCCTCGATGTCACCTGGGATTTCATGCGTCTTTTGTTTATTCCACCAATCTATGAGACGTAGATTACTGTGGTTTACCTTCTCGTCGGATTACCAGGAGAAGTTTATAACCCCGATTCTTAAACCTTCATTCCCCCTTTACTTTTCCTAACCGTGTCTTCCTCCTTCTCTCACGTTTTTGTCATACTCCTTCATTATCATTAGTTATCTTTTCCCACAGGTTTCTTTCACTTTTTACTCGTTGTCTGCAATCTCCCTTGTTTATGGTCACCCATTGCAACTTAGGTCCCAGGTGGTATTCTCTGCATCTCTGGGGTGGTTTCTTCTACCAATTTTCACTGGCATCTTGATGCGAGAAAGGCGAGGAGGTCTGCCTAGGTTGCTCGAGCGGGTGCCCGCTTGCAGGCTGAGTTTAATGATGAGCTACGTCTCGAAGGTTATTGCGGTGTGGCAGTGCTGATAAGAGCGGCGTCATTAGAAAGCGAGCCAAGTTGGGGCGTTCCTTCTAAGGAGTGAACATGTATTTTGCAGCATTGACTGTCGCTTCCTTACCCTTTTCACGGGTTTGTAATCGCTTCGAACACCTTTAATTTCGTAAGCTTTTAATGGGGATTGTTTAGCGTGCGCGATTTAGGTTGTCTTTCTTGCTCTGAGGCACTATTGTGCAATGTTCTTGTTCTTTGTTATGTTAGCTGACGATATTATGGTTATTTTGCTTGACCTGCTGTTATGTATACGCACCATGAATAGAATGGAGGTTAATCACACATGCTTAGTTACGCAGAACACACTCCAACAGGAGGATCAATGCGGGCCCAATGCCATGTCCCTAGGTTGAGGATTTAATATCTCATCACGAGTCTTTTCGGGATCACAGTGGAAGGGTAGGTTGGTCTTTTTCCCTAATTTCCTATGGGATCGATATCCCAGAAGTTGCTCAGATTAACAACTTCTTGGGCAGGGTGATTCTCGAGCCACTTACGAGGGAAGCATTTGTGTTGTTGCTCGGTTGTCGAGTGCTCATGCCTCGGACAATCGGCCGCTTTGGACTTTCAGCGGCCGAGGGGCCCTAGGACTACCTCGGCACTTGCTGCCATAAGCCCCAGGGTTGAATAGTCCGAGGTCTTAGTGTAAAGTCACTTGGGCACATTCAGCGATGCCCGTCGCCGCGGGTTGAAAGCGACCGTTCGAGGCACTTGTTCATATTTCCGGCCCCGCGTGGCCTTTCGCGGAAATAAATGGCAAGATATCATACACAGTTTCTGCGGATGATAGAGGTTAGTGGCGGCTAACATTCCATGGTCAGTGGCTCGAGTGATTTAGATCGGTTTTTGGTATCTTGCTCACGCAAGTATTCCTGCTGCCTTTTCAACAATGGTGTGAGGGTCCACTCCCATTCGTGGTTGCTAGCTTTCGCCTTCTCATCTGCGTTCTCTCAGCTTGGGGTGAGATGCTTTTGTGCTGCACTTGTCTGGTTTGAAATTCTACTGGGTCGAACTTCACCGACTTGTTGTATTCTCTGCCCCGGATTCTTGCGTTGATAATTTTCCATTTACTGTAGGGGCCATCTCTCATTGTCTTCTTAGATCAAGTCGAGGTTTAGCTGTGGGATAAGATGCTGCGAGCCAATGTTTCGTCTCCATGCTTCGGTTCTTGTGGTGGGTGTCATTGCCTACTTGTGGGAAGGATGGCTTCGGTCCCCTGCTGTTAGCATGAAAGGCGACAGCTCCGGTTTGCCCCACTCTCTGCGAGGACGTCCATATGCCTACACAAACGTTATAAAGTTCTTAGTGCCATTCTCCATGTTCCCACGAGTCAGAGCTTCTTCTTCATGGTATCGTGCGATGGATGTATGTTCGTGATCACCGGCTTTGTCCATTGGTTGGGAGTACTGAGGCGTAGGCTTGCTACTTTCGGATGTTGTAGGTGTTGAATGGCGGGTCGATGTTTGCCGCTCGCAGCAATTATTTCCCGGTATGAGCGAAATTCTGCTCAGAAGTACTCCAAAAGCGACATATGATGTGTTCCCGAATGAATCGGGAAAACTTATCTTTATCCCGTCATATTGTTTGATGAGTGCCTCAACCCATTTAGTAA
>JAJJWW010013732.1:0-72495 GCA_023531295.1 Papaver armeniacum
TTGGGAGATATATATATTTAAAAACATAATTTTGTAATATTATATCAAACTTAGAGAAATAGTATGGTAAGTATAATTTTGGCTCCACACACTATGTAATTTGGGTTCAAGTCTCACCCCATGCATTTGGAATAGGTATATTTATATATCTATAATATTTATTAAAAATCCGGGAGGCGGGGCCTTGGGGCCTGTGGAAGGTCCCGATCCAACTTATTTTTTTGCTTTTAACTTGATTTCCAAAACGGTTTAACTTAATATTCCTAATTAATTACATTAATTTTGGCAAATTTAATGTTGCCGTTTTTTATGGTCGTTAGGAGGATTTTCAAGGCGCACTTATCACGAAATTTATTTTCATTAAAACCGTATTGATGTTTTTGACTTATAAAAGAAAAGTTTTGGAGAAGATGAAGATCAGCTTTTTTCATTCTATTTCGAGTTCGAGCAAGTGTTAGATAGAGTATTTGTTGGTTCGATTTCTCAGTGCGTAGAAATCGATAAGAGAGTTATCATTTATTTTATCCCATAGGTGTTCGACAATTTTTGATCGCTTAGCACAATCAAGAGGCGTAGTCGCGAAATACCTTAAAGATAGCGACCTAGTCCGCGACTTTAAATGTTTGAGATCCGATCTCATTATTTCTTCATTGTTTCCAACAATTTTAAGGTAATTGATTTTGCTATGGAGGTTGAAAGGAAGCGATTGATACTACCAACAAGCCATTCAAATTGGAAGGTTTGCATTTTGTAAGATGGAAGTCAAGATGTCTTTTATCTCAAACTCATGAAGTCGATATGATTGTGTCGAGTGTTCATCCCGGGAACCATGGAACCTCACTGGTGATAAAACTCTAACATAAGACTAGCATGCCGATGATGGTGCTGTCTCATCGATCCATCTCCTTCCGATGGTGCCAAAGATGTCAAGTTCTCAAACTGCGAGGGAGAAACAAAAGGCCGTTTGACAAATGGATCATGATTTTACTTTTGATTGCAAAACTACATTCTTAACGCATTCCATGATGATTTATATGAGTATTATTCAACTTAAACCACTAAAGATGTGTGGGGATTTACACGTAAAAATACGACACCGAGGGAAGCCGGCTCAAAGAAGTATGTCATGGGAGCCGATTGAGATACCAAATGGTGGATGATAGGCCGGCTTGTCCACAGCTCATGAACTTCAAAATTTACCACCAAATTGTACGAAGGTATGAAAGCCGATGAACAATTTCAAGTTTCGTAATGATTGACAAGTTACCACCTAGTTGGGAAAGATTTTCGTAATACTTTGCGTCACAAGACTAAAGAATTTTCTCTTGAAAGTTTGATTGTTAAGCTCGGGGGTTGAGGAAGAAGCTCTAAAACAAGATAAGAAGGAAGCGATTCTCTACTGTTTCTAACAATAAGACTCATCCGAGTTCAAAACCTAAGAAAAGGATATGAAACCTAACCCAACCAAAAGAAAGGAGGAAGGCCTAATCAAAACAAGAACCAACACCCATCGAAAAATGGACAGTAATTCCAATGAAGTTTCTTTGTTATACCTGTGGTAAACCAAACCACATGGCTAGGAAATGCAGTGTTTAATAAGGAAAAGAATAACGCACAAGCAATGTGTGGTGACGCTATAATTGCCATGGTCTCCGATCCCAGTTCTTCATGGTGGTGATCCTGGGAGTGGTGTGGTGGATAGACAAAGAAGTGTCATTGTTGTTTTGATAGGTCCATGTTTAAGACTTATGCTGAAACAAAGGATAAGAAAGTGTTGTTGGGAGACCTCACAAAGACCGTGGTGAAAGTCTCGGTACCTGTGCTGAGTTGAAGTTTATCAAAGACACTTATGCTGGAAAGATGTCCTTCACACTGCAAATGAGAAAGAACCTTGTTTCCGCCATCTTCTCAACAAGGCCGGGTTGTATCAAACTATTGGGTCCGATGTTTACATTATAACTAAGAATAAGAATTTTATGGTGAGGAAAAGGGTTAAAGCAATCGATGGAATGTTTAAGCTTAATGTTGATGCTATGAATAAAATCGATTCTTCGCTTATATGGTTTGCAATTTTAATGTTTGGCATGGTAGGCTTTGTCATGTGGGTAAAAGTTAGTAAACAATATGAGCAAGTTAGGTGTTCTCCTGAATTTTTGAAAATGAATTTGAAAATGTGAGTACCGTAGTCACAAAAATAACCAAGACCCACATAAATCAGTCAGTAAGAGAACCAAACCAGATTTAATACATTCCGATTTATGTGAATATGAAGGTATCCTAACTAGAAATGGCAAGAGATATATTATGACGTTCATCATGATTGTTCTAATTATACGTATGTTTATTTGCTGAGCCATAAGAATGAAGCTATTGAAAGTTTAAAATTTTATTAATAAATTGAAAATCAATTTGGTAGAAAAATTAAGAGGTTTCGTAGTGATAGAGGCACCTAATATGATCTCGCTTCCCTTTTATCGAAATTTATCAAACTAATGGCATAATACATGAAAAGAACCGCTTCATATAATCCTCAAATGAATGGAAAAGCCGAAAGAAAGAATCGTGACATCGACCGAACTTATCGTTGCTTGTATTGCTTAGTCTGCATGCTTTCCTCATCAGCGGGTGAATGTTTGTCGATCGCTTGCCATGTTTCTGAATCGCATTCCCAATAATAAAACCATGATATCTCCTTATGAACTTGGAGAAATAAAAACCTAATGTATCTTATTTTAGAGTTTAATGCTTTGGCTTTTGTTAGAAACCCGATCCTAAAAGACATAAGTTGAAAGCAGAGTTATGAATGTGTTTTTATTGTTATGCTCAAAACAAGAAAGCTTATAGGTTCTTTGATATTAATAATAAGGTTATTATTGAATCATGGATGTTGACTTTGAAGATAGATTTCCTTTTAAATCTAGAATTAGTGGGGGTAATAGTGGGGTTCAACACCTAGCACTTTACCTAGTGTTGATTCCGAGTCTAGATTAGAAGAAACCAGAGAAGTGAAGAAACTAGATCACCTGAATTTGAACCTAGATCCAAAGAAAAGAGCTGTGGACCCAGACAAAAGATAAAAATCCCGATTTGAATTTTACGCTATAGAAGAAGAACCTTCTAATTTACAAGAGGCGCTTTTAGTTCGGCAGTTCAGTTTCTCGGCAAGAAGTCAGAGATAATGAATGGGACTCTCACATGTCTAATGGAACTGGAGTTATGTAGATTTACCTCCCGGTTGTAAGTTCGATAGGTTGTAAATGGGTTCAAAGGAAACTCAAACCTCGATGGAACAATAGATAAGCATAAGGCCAGACCAAGCTGCCAAAGGTTATAAGTACGTAGAGAACGACTTTTTTGATACTTATTCTCCCGTTACTAGATTAACATCTATACGTGTTTTGATTGTCGTGTTTACTCATAATCTGCTATTCATCAAATGGATGTTAAACCGCTTTTGAATGGTGAACTAGAAGAAGAAATTTACATGGAACAACAAGGTTTTGTAATTCCTGGACAAGAACATAAAGTATGTAAGATAGAAAATCTTTTATGGTTTGAAACAAGCTCCTAAACAATGGCATGAGAAATTTGATAATTTAATGATTTCAAGCAACTTCTGCATAAAATGAGGGTGACAAATGCATCTATTATAAACGGGAATGATGTATATGTGATTGTTTGTTGTATGTGGATGATTTGGCTAATATTTGGTTCCAGGTTTATCCGTTGTCAATGAAACTAAAGCATGCTTAGTTCGAATTTTGACATGAAAGATTTGGGTGAAGCTAGTGTAATCTGGGGAATCAAAATAACTAGAACTAATAGTGGTATTTGTTTGGATCAATCTTTACTCACATTGAAAAATCCTAAAGAAGTATGAATATTTTGATTATAAACCCGTTTGTACTCCTTTTGATCCACCGTGGAAATTGTTAAGGAACACCTGAGAAAGTAAGCAGATTAATCCGAATATGCTAAAGATATTAGGCGCCTCATAAGTATGCAATTGATTGTACTGTAACTGCATACTCAGATGCAGCTGGGAGTTCTCAGGCAGGCTTACCAAGTAATCCTAGTTTCAAACACTGGACGTCATTGAGAGGGTTATGCTGATCAAAAGAACCACAAACCTAGGATTACACTATCAAAGGTATCCCGTTGGCCCCTCAAGGATTTAATGACAAGAAATCGGGAATATGTCTTTTCTTGCATGATTCCAAGTCCACTGCTTAGACAGGCTTTTACTATCACTTAGCGCCGATCTCGAGATCAAAGAAAGAGACACTATAGCCCAATCTACGATGGAGGTCGAATTGATAGCAAGAGAAGCTACCAGTGAAGAGGAAGGGATGAAGCTGAAATGTCCTGTCGACATTCCTTCCATGGGAAAACCAATACCACCACTTTGATCTACTCAGTAGATCCATGGCTACTCCAGGCAGTAGATAGTGTTATAATAACAATAAGAGTCAGACATATACGCGAAAGACGGCCGCTAGAGAATTTCAACGGTAAACAAGGAATGGATCATGTAAGACAATAAATATGGTGACACTTTGACGAAAGGGTTAGCCAGAAAAGGTATGAAATTTTCTAAGTAATGGGACTTAGGCCCAGTGGAAGTTGAGTCATTCAGAAGTGGATTACCCAACCTAGACAGTTCAAAGTGGGACTAGACTTGGGTTACAAATGATATGATAAGTCCTTGCACTCCTGGCATGATATCGGAGAAGTGGGAAAGTCGGGGTTGAGCATTTAACTCTAATGATTCTAGGCTAGCTCTAAGTTACGGTGAGTTACAGGTATTCTCATGCCTCACCTATACGAATGTGAAGGTATTAGCGTTTCTCTGCTTAGAAATGGGCATTTCTGGTCATTTGTTTAAAAGGATACACATGCTCAGAATTGTGCGAACCTAAGGACTTTACTACTCTAGAAATAGTTGTATATATTTAAATAATCTAATATTAGTTAGAGTTCAAGACGTAAGTCACTCTAGTCACCCGGTACTTAGAAAAATTTAACACTATGAGGTTCAAGTCGAAGGCACCTTTACGGATGCACAACTATACAAACACTGCTCAATGTTTTTAAAATATATGGGATTGTTGGGAGATATATATATTTAAAACATAATTTTGTAATATTATATCAAACTTAGAGAAATAAGTGTGGTGGTATAATTTTGGCCCTACACTTTATAGACTTTGGGTTCAAGTCTCACCCCATGCATTTGAATATATATTTATATATCTATAATATTTAAAAATCCGGGAGAGCGGGGCCTTGGGGGCTTGGAGGTCTTCTGATCCGTAAACTTATTTTTTTTTTAACTTGGATTTCCAAAACGGTTTTCAACTTAATATTCCTAATTAATTACATTTAATTTTTTAAATTTAATGTTGCACGTTTTATGGTCGTTAGGGAGGATTTCGGCGCACTTATTGCTAAATTTATTTTTCATTAAACCGTATTGATGTTTTTTGACTTATAAAGAAAAGTTTCCGAGAAGATGAAGATACAGCTTTTTTCATCTATTTCAGTTAAGGCAAGTGTTAGATAGAGATGATTTGTTGCCTGATTTCTCATGTAGTAGAAATCGAATAAGAGAGTTATCACCGCTTTATCCCATAGGTGTTCGAGCAATTTTTGATCCTAGCACAATCAAGGGGGCAGAGTCGCGGAAATACCTTAAAGATAATGACCTAGTCCGCGACCTCAAATTGCTTGAGATCCGATCTCATTATTTCTTCATTGTTTCCAACAGATACCACAAACACTGAGCATGTACATAGGAGCCGATTTACATTTGTGTCTTGTAAGCCATACTCAACTAGTTATTATGATGGAACCCCCCAATATTTCACGGATAAACATGGAAAATATTTTAACAAATCTGCAACAAAAGATGATGGCCCGAATTCTTTAAAGATGAAAAATAAAACATCGCTGAAATAAACATATGTTTCTTTCACTCGTTCTCAATACAAGGAATAGACCTCACGTGTTAAACCAAACTACAACAAGGACACCACTCACCGTGGGGAAAGGGTTCATCAACTCAAAGTGAACTTTGTTGGGGCCGGATTTTCACAATGATACTAAACATGCAGAAGTTGGGTCACTACTCAGGTACTCTTTGGTACTTGCAGGGGTTCAAGATCGGTCATGGAAATAGCTTTGAACCCAAACAAACGAAGTAGAAAGTAAAGCTGCAGCAATAAAGTGGGTAGAAGAACTAAAACCACAGAAGGTGGAGCTAGAGTGGAGTAGCTTGGCAGTTATATAGACTCTTTGAAAGGGAGTTCTACCTCCATGGCATGGCATGGCACGGCACCGCATGAGAATTCTACTTTTAGAAGGGACAGTTTCTCTTTAGTGTAAAAATTGAGTAAATTTTCTTACTGTTTACATGAAAGGCAACCAGGTAGATGATGCATTGGCTCATGAGCAAAATTAATTAAATGAAAGGTTCATCCTAGATTTTGTCATGATTAATTATGCTCCTCTCTCGGGTTCAGTTTGAGCCGAAGGCTTGATTTCGACCTTTGGTTCTCATTTTTTCTTTACCCAAAATTAAAGAAATAAACATTTATGGACGTGTAGAAGTTAAATGATTGAATATAGTGCATCGAAAACTGCATCCAAAATCTAAATCAAATCTAAAGTTTAGTTCTGGTCAAAGATGATGAATCGATGATGATGATGATGAAAAAGAAACAGGAATAACACTGCAGAGATTTAGGGATGGATGTGGTAAGAACTTGATTACAATTAGTAAAAAAAAAAAAGAACGGGGACAAATAAGGATAGTCAATAGTTGGTCACCGACTTTTTTAACCGGATACCAAGTAAAGTGAAAATTTAGTAAGGACAAAACAATAAGGAAACCGAGGATTGTTATTAGTGCATATATAGCTCCCACGTGATTCCTATCACAATCATCTAAGAGGGAAATTATTGATTATCAATCATCCATATGCTGAGCATGTACGAGAAAAATCTTAATCAGTTCCCATAATATTGTGTCATAATTCCTTAGTGAAAATGACCTTGTCGGAATCTTGTCATAGATTATTGTAAATAAGTTGATTAATAGTTAACAATAGGATAAATGAAGAAAAATAATTAAGCAATTACACTATAGATATTAACATATTACATATGGCACGATGCCGCCAGTTACTGATCCTGATCAGAGCCAGCTTAGGTTTTTGTCCCAAGCACAGTAGTCGTCATCTGAATTGTGTTCGAATGGCTCATATGAAACAGGGAAGTAGTAATCGTATGATGGCAAGAGAGGGACATCATAAAATATGGTCTCGTTTGATAACCACATTGAAAAGTTTTCATCTTCACTTATCATATTATAATCCACCATCGGAAAGTCTGGGAAAGTAGAACCTTCTGTATCATCACTTTCACCTGATAGCAGTGACTGATCACTAAGTACCGTACTTCCATTGTTATCATCAGATCTTTGCTCAGAAGATGATGGTTGGGTCTCGATCGTCGTCGTAGTATTGTCACTTTGTACATCAGCCTCAGCATCCAATCTCCCATGATCATCTAATATTCCGTCCATAATACAGTTTTCGTGGGTGCTCGTAGTTCCCCTTGATGGTTTCTCTGGATCTTCCGTTTGTATTAGTCCCCTACTCTTCGAACAGTTAATAGAACTAGGAATTACAGTTTGTCCTTGATATTGGTTTAGATTTCTTCTACTGAGATGGGTGTTCCAGTAATTTTTGACCTCATTGTCTGTTCGACCGGGAAGTCGGCCTGCTATCAGCGACCACCTTCAACATACAATCAAAGTAAGAAAGTTTAGTATCTTGTTTCAAGATATTTGTATATGTAACAGTGATACCACACTTTTGTGCACATGCAAAAAGTAAAAGATTCAGATTAAGAGGAAACATGCCAGCAGGTTATTAAGGTGTGACTGACCTATTGCCAAGTAACTTATGCATACGGATGATAAGATCTTCTTCATCTTCTGATATCTGGCCTCGCTTGATATTTGGTCTCAGATGATTCTTCCATCTCATCCTGCAACTCTTTGCTCCCCTCATCAACCCTGCTCAATATGAACATATGAAATCAGTATATCGGAGACAACCATTTAATTAAGTAATTGTCAATATACATATATATATATATATAATTCTAATAAATAGATAGATAGATAGAATTCTAATTAATTCATGTTCCTGTCGGGTGTGTGATATTACCTGATTTCTTAGAAACAGTAGTCCATTTTCCTTCTCCATGAGTTTCTATGTATCTTTTAAGAATCAAATCTTCTTCCGGTTTCCACTGACCTTCTTGATAATTCCATCTCTCCTTTCTTGTAAATATTTTCTTGTTTCTCCATAACTCTCTACTATCTAGAACTAGCTAATTCCTTGAGGATTTTTTTGTTTTTGTTTTGAGAAGATAAAATTCACTCAAGAAAGAAGTGGTGAGGTATAGCACTTAGAGTGAAGAGGATGATGATAGTTCTTCTACGATGAAGACAAAGGAGGACACATCTATCTATATATATATATATATATAGTATATATTTTTAGATTTTAAGTACTTTTTAATTTTATTACACAGCTGAAAAATTATCAGAAAAGCTAAGCTCTTTAAGTAGAGATAAGCAAAGAAGATCCATGAGATACGAATATTGTTAAAGGTTAATTTTACTTAATTATGCATGACAGGACGTGATGAAAAAAATGTGAAAAAATATATAAAGCCCTCTCCAACACACGATTTTAATAATTCACTTTATCTCTGTCTCAACTTTTTCACATTCACAAAAGCAAGATTAGGGGTTTAATGTTTTTTAAATCAATGGACCATATGATGATTTTCATTTCATAGTCAGAAGAAAATGTGGAGAAAAGTAAATTTAGTTTATTTATCTACTAGTGGCGACTGATTTACTAGAGATGATCATATCCTAAATCTTGCGGTGATTTCTAACCATTTGAATAAATTTTGATAAACAAATTGATCTTTTTTTCTTGTTGTTGTAAATTAGCTTCTTTTCTTTCTTATCGGTTTCTCTTTTGGTAACTAGTAATTATTGCATATGGGGGATAGGACTGGTCAGGATGGGATGGGAATCGCATCAATTTGTGAATTATCATCAAGTACCCTACGGAATGGGATTAGTTCATGATCATAAAAACCAAATGATGGTTATAGATTATTAACTTATCATTACAACAAAAATGTTTTACCGTAGGTTCTTTACTGTTAACCGCCTCTCCATCTTACTCCCTTTTCTTGTTTGTCATGATTAAAATCAATAGGTTTGGACTTTAATGTTGATTAGAAAACTAAGATTAAAATAAAAATAATTTGGTTTGAAAAGTAATTGAGAGAAATCCTTAGAAATACCAGCAAACGAGCTTTTGAGAGACATAGAGTTTACAGTAAAAGAAGAAAAGATAGAGGCTGCAATAAAAAATATGTAAAAATTCTAAGACAGCGTTCAAAGAGTGTATTGTAACTTAACTAGGGGTTTATTTGTGTTTATTGGCTGCCTGGCCTTTCATTTTGCTTTTCTCAAATTTAAGGGTAAATGTGAAAACTTCATTTGCGAAATGATTCCAATCATGCTGGTCTGGTGAGAGAACTCTCTGCATTCAAAACTAAATTTTCATGGGGCTTACTTTCCTCAGTAAAATCATCTTCCGATCGTATACGTCTCACAAGAATCTGGCATATTTTGTACCACCGCTAGTAGAAATATAATGGAAAACATTTAAGTCGGTTCTCAACATCATCAAAATCTCCTTTAATAAAGAATCATGGATTCTGAAACTTAAATAAATATAACCGTGATAGGGGTGTAAAACGCGTCTTGGCAAGATTGGCCCGGCACACGAAGTCGCAGCGTCTTCACGCGCTTAATGTGCCGTCTTTGCGGCACAGGCTAACGATTTAAACGTATCACAAGGCCGACGGCTGTGCTTTTTACTAGTCAAAAGCTAGGCACAAGAGTTCTTTACCGCACAACACACTCTAATAAACGCGTGTCGTCTTTAGGCTTTATGCACACGATGCTATAAACTGTTGAAATCACTTAATGTATACATTAAGTCCGGACATTATCACAATAATTTAATTAGACAACATAACATTTGAAATTATTTCAAGTAAAATTAAAAAGTTTATTCAATAAAAAGAAATAGCCCATCAAATATGAAATTGGATTATTGTCATGTAAATTAATTTCTAGTTAAATATAGGTGACTTACATTATAACAACGATATTGAAATATATTTTCCAAATATTAAGGTATTATATGTGTTGTTATAAATAAGCCAACATAAAATGTTAAAAACTAGCTAGAATAGTGACTTTTTTGTGAAATATACAAAAAATGTGATGTATTATGCCTTGTTATATGGTGTATTTGTACATGTTATGACGTGCTCTCTTAACGTCTTCATCGGGTCAAGTCACGTGCTTATCCGTCTTGCGTGTTGTCTTTGTCTTCTTGTACAATTAGTCAAACCCAAAGACGTCCCATTTAACTAACGTGTTGTGTCTCGTCCGGGCTAAGTCACGTGTGGGCCGGTCATGTGCTCAAATTTTAGCGTCTTTGCGGTCAATGCGTGCTCGTCTTTGGCACACCCGACCCAATTTACACCTCTAACCGTGGATCTCCAAACTTTAAAATTCCACCGTTAGATTTCACAAATAGAATTCCGTGTGAACTATTGTTATTGTTAGATCATTGTGACTGCATATTTCTTTTAGTTAGATTTTAAAGAAGTGGTATAAAGAATGTTTACAGGGATATAAAAGTAAATGCACTTTTATATATTTAAAAATCTCATATCTTTTAAACTACACGTCGGATTTTCAGTAAATTTTATATATTTAAAGCCCTTTAAATTAGTTACGCAATGAGCACAAATAATGATATCAAATTTTTGTTTTTCAATTTTTTTTATACGTCTTCGAATCTATATGTTTTCTCCTTAAAAGTTAGACATGGTATAAAATTAGACATAACTTAGAAAAAAATTGAAAAAATTTACAAGAAAACAAATGATTGATTCTTAAGTATAAACAACGATTAATTTTCAAATAAAAAAATATGTTGTCGAATTACTACCAAATTATTTGGAAAGTAGAAAAATAGCATCGTCGACGTGCAACGCATGTGCTCACTACTTGTATATTTAATTCCAAATAAAAGTACTTCCCTGGATTTTCTTCTCCCTAACCGCAATTGTTAATTAGTAGAGTGGAATCAAATCAATAAGTTAAGGTCATATGGTATTCCTTTGTATTAATTTACCAAGGCAAAATGACCCTCAAGCTTAACTAACAGATTTTGTAATGACGGAAAGAAAACGCGGGGTGCATGTGGTCTCCCACTGCATAGCTACGAAAAGAATTAACTTTCAGCATTTCCAATAGAGTTTGGGGTCTCTAAAAAAATTGCTGCCACATAGGATTTTGGATACTCTAACATAAAAAAATCTCTCCAATGGTGGTTGGATAGAAAAAAATTTAGCATGAGGTGGCAGTTTGAGTTTGGATGAGAGTATCTAAATTTAGATACTCCAATCCATACCCACGTCATATATTTTTCTGTTCAAAATTATTTAGGCCCACATTTTAAATTAAGTAACCTATAACTAAATGACACTTGTATTAAAATATATATAGATACATTTATCATTGGAGATGCATGTTAAAATATGATTCTATTTATATATAATGTTTATGAAAAGCTTAATATTTAGGTTTCCACGTAGGATATATACCGGACACCATTGGAGATGCTCTAAGAGAATGAAGCCTATTGGTAATTGGTTGGAAATGCTCAGCTTCGACCTTTTTTTTTTCCACAAAATTGGTGAAAAAGACCAAAATCAACAATTCCTAGGTGAAAAAGACATTTAAATTTGATACTGTTTAAATGGACACGAATGTAAAAATAACCAGGATGTAAACAGTTTCATCCTACCCATTTTCAAATACTTTTTCTTATTTTTAATTTACATGTAGGATGCATCAGTTTCATCCTCACTCTTTTTTTAAGTTTAAGTTAGGATGAATCCAGATTCATTCTTGCTATTTTTTTGGTGTCCATTTCATCTATGCTAATTTTTACTCGTCCATTAGAACCATGTTTTAAAAATATTTGGGCAATTGACCCAATTTCTCAATTAATAAAATATGATGATCCGCGAAAGCTATCCATAACTGATGTTCATCTCTTCTCTTATACCTAATAAAAAATAATTTGAGTACGCTTACCTTACACATCTAGTACTAGTTTATTTTTGCTCGTTTAAGTCGTTGATGTTCTTTTTTTTTTTTTTAACTATACATATTCTTTAATACAACACCCTTTAAAAGTGGTTGTACACATACATATAACATATTTAGCACAGATGCAATAAACTGAACCCCGGTTTCACTTATTTTGCCCGGCATTTTTAGGGGCCACTGAAAAGGATTTAGGGGCCAACAATTTATACCCAGCCAAGGCCACAAGTTAAGGGATACCATATAGCACATTAAAGTTACCTAAATGCCCTTGCAGTAAAAAAGAAATAAAAACCAAATCAAATTCTTTTCAACCCATTTGAACTCTTCTTCTGCTCTTCCCCTTCACTCCCGATTGTGGAGAAATTTTTTTTTCCCTCGTTTTTCAATTCATCTCATCATCGTCGTGAATCGTAAATCAAAACATCGTCGATTCTTTTTTTCAACGATGTCTACGAAAGATAAACCCATAGGACCTAGAACTAAAACGTTCCTCGCGGTATCGATCCAAAAATTGGAATTTTAGCAAGAAATAAAGAGATTGTTGGTGACGAAGAACGCGAAGAACGCCCAATGACGAAGGCTAAGGGAGTTGCAAGCAGTTGAGTAGTTGATGGCGGCGAATCCGAAAGTCAAACACTCCGGCAACTTCAGATGGCTCCAATTAGGTAAGCTTCTAACAATTTTTGGGTTTATGTCGCTTCAATTTGACGAATCGCTAAAAAAAAAATCTAGGATTTTCTGATTTTAACCATATTTGGGAGATATGCATGTTTTGTAGACTTCCGAATGTAGTCGTGTTCTTCAATTCTGAAGAACATCGAGATTATTCGGGAGATAGTTGTTTAGGTATACTCCCGAATGTCATGAACCATTTCTTCCTGTAACTTTTGTTTGGTTTATTCGGAAGTTAAGATTTATTTTTACTCCTGAATATCTTGATGTAGAGGCATAGTATTCGGAGATTATGTTACCACCGAATGTATCCTTTGATAAATAGTCAAAAATGGTGATTTTTGGCAAAATCCCATTTTGGGGTTTGTGTATATTCTAAGTTTATCGTATGTGATATACTTCCTAATGTAAACTCTTCAAACTGAAAACATTTTGGGGCCATAGTGTATTCGGTTGAAAATATAATTATTTACGTCCGATTATATAGGCTATAAACTTTAGAGTTTCCTGAACTTCAATTGATGCATATTCCGTAGATAATATTATGTTTTACCGTCCGAATGTTGTGTATTCGGGGACAATGATTTTGTTTTTGCTTCCGAATGTTTACGTTCGGGTATTGTATTTTTACTTTGTATTCCGATTGTGTAGTTTTTAAAACTATTGTTTTTTATTTTGTTGTTTAGGCAAAGTCGAGCTAAGCAACTTGACCTAGGGGCTCGTGTAAAAGGAACAAAGAAAGTTACGGCTAGTGCTAGGAGAGAAAGGAGTGCTAAGGAAACTTCAGTGCTCAAGATAAAGGTGTAGAACCAAGTGTTCAACAAGACACTCAACAAGTCGTGGATCCAAGTGCAACATAAGGCATTGAAGAAGTTCAAGAAACTGGAGCTCCACAGGTCACATCACAAGTTCAAAATACAAGTGCTCCAGAAGCAACTCAAGGCACTCAAGATGCAAGTGCTCCACAAGGCACTCAATGAGCAAGTGCTCCACAACCACAAGATGAAATTGTTCCAGTAGTACAAGAAGAAGGACAACCAAGTAGTACCTAAGAAGGAGGAGAACCTAGTGGTACCAAGAAAGGCAAAAAGGTGTACAAGGTGAAAAAAGGATATTGCTAAGAAAGCATCACATCTTGTCCCTGACCACTTGAAGGTGCAGGATATTCCTAAAGGCGTAATCCTTGGGATACCGGAGGATGTAGGAAGATTGTTATTTGGATACAAAGACTCATGGGCCAAAGATATATACGAAACCGAGGTAATAATAATTGTATCTTTTTTTTTATCGTATTGTCTATGTGTTCTATCGTAATATTTACTCTAAACATTGTCGTGTTTTTAATAGTTTCATCAAGATGTTGTTCGTATGCTCAAACCCACCGCCCCACAAAAGAAAATGTTGGAATGGCCTTTATCCGGTGAATGTGAAAGGTTCAAGACGATTATAGACAACTCGGGTTGTATCTCATTGCCGAGAACTCTTTGTTGGAACATGACCGTGTGGCTATATCTGCGTTTGTGGAGAGATTGTATCCTGAGACAAACACCTTCCACATGCCTTTTGGGGAAATGACGATTACCCCGGATGATGTTGTGCAGATTCTTAACCTACCTGTCCAAGGCAACACTGTCAAGTTAAACTACACAAAGCATTTAAGCTGGACACAACTTTATGTTCTAACTAAAAAGCGTTTAGGTTGGGATGAGGAGACAACAACAGCTGAGTTCATGAGGCATGCATCTTACAAAACAAGAAAGATTAACATTAACCAATTGATGAGTATGTACCAAGGCACTTTGGATAAAGAAAAGAAGGGAACGTTAACCGATGAGCAAGTGAACCAAGCGGCCACCGCATTTCTCCTTTGTGTATTGGGATGTGTCATTTTCCCCAATACTACTGGAAACCGTATTGACGCAAACCTTATACAACTTATTGATCCTCTCCATGAAGTCGGTGATTTCTCTTGGGGCACGGCATGCCTTGCATATTTGATGGAAGATTTGAGAAAGGCGTCGAGGCTAGCAACCAGCCAAGTTGGAGGGAACGTGTCTCTATTACAGGTTTTTATCATCTCTATTACTCCATTAATAATTATGCTTATTCGGTAGAAAATATGATTAACAACTTAGAGTTTTTTGTCTACCAAATAAGGAATATTCGGTAGAAAACATATCTTTAGGTCTCCCGAATGTGAGTATTCGTCAAATATATTTTCCATTTACTTCCGAATATGATGTATTCGGGAATTTATCGTTAAACTTATCTTCCGATTATTCAAGTTGAACACTTCAGTCCACACTGTGTCTAAATGTTGCATATTCCGAATGTTGATTCGTAAGTACATGTTTTGTGTTTGCTTCCGATTATATACGGTGAAAAACTCAAGACTCTTCTGTGTCCAAATGTTTCTCATTCGGTAGGTTAATGTTTTTTTATATATCCGAATATTTTATATTCTGGGAACAAGATTTGACATTTCTTCCGATTATATGTAGTTCAAACTAGAGTTTCCTGAGTTACATTTGATGTAGATTCTAAGAGAAAAGAAATACGATTATATTTAGAATATGTCGTATTCTGGTGGGAGAGTTAGTTACATTGCTTCGAATGTCTCGTATTGCGTAAAATGTAAATACCTAGGCTTCCAATTTTGAACAATATTGTTAGATTCACTTTCCTAATAGTTGTTTTTGTATGTATACGACATGGATCTATGAGCACTTCCCTATCCTAAAGTTGGCGACCGAGATAGTTGAGTGGCGCAAAGGTACTCCTAGAGGAACAAAGTGGATGTTTGAAGACAACCGTTCTAGGTCAAAAGAACCGCAGTTGGTTCGCATGAGGGAGGTTTGGGATCAAATGCAGGCCCCAGATGTATGCTTTGATCCATATAAGGAAGACCAAGCTAATGGACATATAAACGGTCGGTCGGACTTGTTCCTTTATTTTGGACCGTTGTGGCACCCCACAGGGTATGTGATGTACAACCCATCAAGGGTGATGCGGCAAAACGGTTATGTCCAACAAATACCAATGGAAGCTGTCAAGGATGATCAATGCCGTCTGGAGTTGGATGAATGCTCCTCTAGTGGTGACACTTTGACGATAGTTCACTCAGGTCCACCCTGGGATAAGAGGACTGATTACATTATCAACCCTGTTCAAAGAGTCGTCACTAGAGGTTATGAAAATTCCCCGGGATATATGTCTTGGTATCGTTGTTATCCCATATCTTTGTTATCCGTGAACTGAAATCAAAGTCTATTTCTGAGGCGGCAACTTATAATTGTATCATCAAATACAAGCCAAGTGGTTACGATAAGATCGGTGCGTATTCTTATTTTATTTTCGTTCAATAATTATGCTATAAATCATAGGTTGTAAATCTTAGGTAATAACCGTTATGTCATGTATAAAAACAAAAAGATCGGTTCAAGCGTGTTTCCAAGATGTTAATCGCATGCATCAGAGGACAGCCCGTGCAAAAGGTGGAAGGGTAAAAGAGGCCAGAGACCTAATTGATAATATTGATAATGAAGATTATGCAGCTCAGTTTGGGGAGAAAAAGATACAAAAGAGACCAACAGGAAAGGGTGTTAAAATAACTAGAGCGGCCATCGAGCGCCGGCGAAAGCCAAGGTGAAGGCGCTCAAGGTGAAGGTGGTCGTCAAACCCGAGCAAGTCGTCAGAAATCAAAGGGAAGAAAAAATAAATGACTTGGTTTAACTTAGATGTTTGTGTTGGATTATGTGATTTGGATCGGATTTTTAGTTCTTACATTACGTTCATGGTTTGTAAATGACTAGTTTTATATTCAACTCCAAATCGGAAGTTAAGTAGATAACATATTTCCTGAATGTTGCAAGTGCAAAACCAGCAAATTATAGATTTTTCGAAATTTTTGATTTTTGGGCCAACACACATTCGGAGGTATATGTATATTTTTAACCTCTGAATTTAGCTTGTTCAAAACCAACCATGCCATGGCTCTAGGTGGTTCCAAAGGCCTCTATAGAAGGCTAGCCAACGTACATTCGGAGATTAAGTAGATAACACATCTCCCGAATGTTGCAAGTGCAAAACCAACAAATTATAGATTTTTCGAAATTTCTGATTTTTGGGCCAACACACATTCGGAGGTATATGTATATTTTAACCTCCGAATTTAGCTTGTTCAAAACCAACCATGCCATGGCTCTAGGTGGTTCCAAAGGCCGCTATAAAAGGCTAGCCAACGCACATTCGGAGATTAAGTAGATAACACATCTCCCGAATGTTGCAAGTGCAAACCAGCAAATTATAGATTTTTCGAAATTTCGATTTTTGGGCCTAACACACATTGTGAGGTATATGTATATTTTTAACCTCCGAATTTAGCTTGTTCAAAACCAACCATGCCATGGCTCTAGTGGTTCCAAAGGCCTCATAGAAGGCTAGCCAACGCACTTTCTGGGAGATTAAGTAGATAACACATCTCCCGAATGTTGCAAGTGCAAAACCGTAATATATTCGAAATTAAATAAAACGAAATATAACCGATTATTATATTAGGAACAACATTATATAATTTTCAAACCATTCTCCGGGGAGTGTTCCAACCTATCATATCCTTGCAAACACAAATCGTATTCTCATCATCGTAAGTTTTATAAAACTTCAGTTGTTCCATCATGTGATTTATTGTCCATCTCAAAACTTTATGAACAATGCCCCATAGAAGCAATCTTTCTTTCTCATGTTTCGTAGGGAACTGGTGTACACTAAATTGCATACAACCCTTAATCTTTGTGAGATCATGCTTGGTGTATTCATGGATTGCTTCTTGGATCGACACAACTCCATTTTGACTACCAAGTAGTATTTTCTTTAATCGTCCATGAGACCCCTCCGGAATGCTTGTCGCCTCGTTCTTGAAGTTTCGATACTCATATGTCCATGCAAACACAAACCTCTCCTTATGCGGTGTCAGCCATTGTTTTTTTACAATACGCAACAGCCTTTTTGTATTTCGTGCCATATTCATCCTCAAATTTCTTCAAGTTATGTTCATAAATTTCCTCCGTCTTCGACCAAACGATCTTGTCCCATTCTTTCATGAACATTTTCCAAATCATTCCATCCTCCTTCCATTTTTCTTCAAATAACATTTTCTCTTCCTCTCGTTCATCCACGGTTAATTTACTAATGCGCTCATCCTCTTCCTTCGACCTATTGGTACCCTTCCTTGGATTCTTAGCTTGGAAATGACGATGGCAATTGAGTTTGAGGTTGCATTGAATGTGCCACGTACATTGCAAGTTTTGGGCTTCCGGAAACACTACCGCTATTGCATGCATTAGGGCTTGATCGTTATCCGTTACAATAACCCGTGGATAATTATCGCCATTGTAAATTGACCTCAACGTCTTCAACATCCAAATGAAACTCACATTGTTTTCATGATCCATTAAACCCCATGCAACCGTAAATGTGTTTTTGTCGGAAGAGTGGCAAGCGATGTTCAACAACGACATGTTATACTTGTTTATCTTATAAGTAGCATCTATCAACAAAATTTGATGAAAGCATTGAGCCAATTGGATCATTTCGGGATGTGCCAAGAAAATACGAACCACTTTACCATCCTTTTCTTCCCTTCTCAAGGTGTAGTCGTGTAACTCCGCTAACCACTCTGATTGTTGCATGACCGTTCTACCATCCCATTCCGTCCTTTTGATCGTAGCTAGGGCCGACTTAATTGTAGACAAAGAAGACAAGTTGTCGGGGTCGTCCGCCTTTATTTTACTTAAGATCGTACTATCTTTTTGAATCCGCATAGACCTCACCGTCTCCATTTGATGTGGTTTTAACTTGGCAACCATTACATGTCCAATTAGAGTGTCCGTATCATCATGGTTGTGACAACCATTATCAACTTTATACATTTTATACTCTTTACCTTCACTACCATCGGGCTTATAGAAGACAATCTTAAATGGGCATCCTATTTTCTTTGTATTACTTCGGTATTTCTATTCGTCTTCCGCACGTACTTACTATTCTTTCCCTCGCGAATCTTTCGCGTCCCGCCCCGCTCACAAATCATTTCAAATCTAGTGTCACTCACATGATTGTTTTGAACTACCACGCACATGTTATCTTTTGCCTTGTTGAAAAGCCATTCCTTTGCCTCCTTCTTACTTCCAAATGTATAAACGTGCATAAAATAAAACAATATCTAATAAGCATAAGGATTTAAAATACAAAAAAGGAAAAGAAAAAAAAAGTAGTAATGAGTATACCAAATCGTTTGCGTAGTATAGGGAAGTATCGGGCCTCAAATAGAAATCATCAGCAATCTCTACAACGGCCCGCAAATGAAAGCAACAACTTATTTTACAATAATCGGACGTTAATGACTAACCTTAATGCCCGAATGCACAACATTCGAATGATAGTTGTTTCCATTAAACAACCGATTTATGCGAATGAATTTACACAGTTTACTGAGTACAAAATATAACATAATCGGAAGCCAAATAATATAAATTTGTTCTGAATACAAGGATTCGGAATTAACATAAGGGATAATTTGAGTTTAGTACTCAGGTTTATACCAACACTAGGCTTTGGTCTAACATTTGTCCAACGTTAGGGCTTGGTACCTGGACCAGACGTTGACCCACGTTGACTGTTAATGACCACACTTTAATTAAATTTATGAAATAAAAATATTTTACATTACTGAGTTTACAAGTATACCCTTGAAGTATCCAAGGGTTATAAAGAAAATAAATAATCTTACCACTACACCAAATTCTGGGATTAGAAACAGAACCAGGCCGTTACAAAAACGGGTTGTAACGGCCCTCGCCTGTTGCAAAAGTGGGTGTTACATTTTTTGTAATCGGCCGTGAAAGCTTGAGCCGCTAATAATTGCCACGCGGGTAATGTACTGTGGCCGTTACGATTTTTTTTGCAAATGTGGATGTTGTAATAACTCACAGAGTCATGGACGAACTTTTTGTAATAAAGAAAATTCATCACGGCCAACCTTTACCTGGTCAATGTTTACCGCAGTTCATTTTCGCCTAAAACACACCTAATTCAAATTTTTTTTACCCGCATAAAAATATTTCATTCAATCTAATTATACAATATCACCCATTCAATAACAATACTTTCTTCTAATCTTTCCGCATTCATTCAAGCAGCTTCATAATGGAATACAATGTTATAGTGGAATACAAATTATGTTTTGAAACTCAAATAAAAATAAGAACACCGATGCAAAACCAAGTTCAGCTTGGTCCGAGCAATTATACAAGACAAAACAAAAGATATAGCAAATGAAATCTAAGACATACTTAAACAAACTCACATAACAATTTTTGCCTTCTCTTGCTACTGTTTTTGTATCAAATATGCAACACTTCGCCTCAACTGCTCTAACCATACTCAATGACCTAATCATAAAAAAAAAAGGCAACATTAAGTAAATATGGAGATACATGTGGAGAAGATTAACCAAGAACAGCAATCGAAGACGAAAAGATATGTTCAAAAATAAAATGGCACAATGTCAAATTCTGAGGGAAGACATAGAAACTACTAAGTTCATATCATTCTTACTTAAATCACTATAAGAAGATACTACAATAGGAACTTACTTAAAACTTACAGCTGCTAAGGGGACCTAATGGATGCCATTTTAATGGTAGAACCTCTTGCTGGAACATACAGGGTATTTGAATATGATTTCAGGGGTATAAGCCTTGAAATAATATATGTTTGTACTTCCACAAGCTCAATTTGCTGTGGAAACACCAAGGAAAACCCCTCCAAAGATCTGCCACTATATGAAAGCAACAATAAGACATCTGAGAAGGATATATTATGTGCCATCAAATTCATGTATGATTTCTAAGCCATGAGTATTTATAACAACTTTGTTGTTGCATCCGAGAAAATAACCAGAAAACTATATAATCATGCGAAGTACAACTATTGAGAATATACAACAAAACTATGTGACGGAAACTTGACAAATATCAATTAGTGGTCAAGAATGTAAGGAAGAAGGATCGAACAAGAGTACATTACATCTACCTAATAGCATTTTAAACTTTCAAGAGTGGCTTCTCATAATTTAAAACCAATAAAACTGATAAAATTAGCAGTCGTTCATTACCAAATTTAAGGATAGCCATTTCAGGTGCTCCAATCGCCTTCTTTAGTTGAATAAATCCTATTTAACCCCGATATGTATCGAGGACACAAATAGTCATGAGAATTGAGAACATATTCTAAACTCCAAAGCGGCATATGTAAGGAATAGCAGTACATATAAATACATAAGAAGATTTGCTCACATTCATAACTTTTTATAGTGGATCGAAATATTAAAGGTTCGGGCCACTCATTCCAAGTAAAGGTATTTAAAGAGTTGTCAATTGTAGCAAAATAAGCTGCATCCTCGCGTCATCCTGAATAAGAGGTTCGGACGCAGATTAGTCCAAAAAGCAAACAAATCAATGCATGTATGTCTTTAATTGATTGATACAACAAACAAAATCCTTGACCAGCCTCATACATACATATAAAATAGAGAACTCGTATGCTATACCTTATCGTAAATTTCAGATCTTTACGAAATTCTTCAAGTTCGTATCTTGAGCTCCCCTTCACTCCGAATGAGCCTTTGCAGCCTAATAACTTGGTTAGAATTGACATGCATAATTTTTCAACCTCATTCACACTAAGGATTTATGTGAAAGTAATTTGCTGCACTGATGCAACTTTACTTAACAACTTACACCTATAAGGAAACTCAGGAAAGTGTTTTGAGCAAAAACAAAGGAGACTTTTCAAGTCCTCAGAGAACATTGGTAACACGGTAATATCAATAAACAAAAGACTAAATCTATTTTTACAAAAAGAGAATCGAATTAGTTACCTATTTAGACTCGTATCTCAAAGAATGAATCGTATCCAAAGAACACATTGCTAACCATTGCACGACCTAAGCTTAAAGTCGCGCCATCATTCCTTCTCAGCTCAGTTTCAGCTGCATTACTTCATATACACCCACTGCACTTTCACCTACAACTCTTTCTTAGCTCAATCAATCCAAACACAACTTCCCTGCAACTTACACACTGCAATCATCCTCTTCCGAGCTATACACAGCCACTGTACCTGGAGTTCAGCCTACACAAATCATTCCATTTAGTCAGTACCCGCTCTAGTTACATTTCAACTACCACTTGAGCTCAACTCAAAACCAACAATCCCAGCTTCAGCTCACTCGCAACCCCAGCCCATTCTCTCAACTCCTCCTTTAGCTTTTGCAAGCTCTGCAATAGTCTTCGCCCACCCGAACATCGATGCAAGCTTCTCTCGCTATCAAATCAACATCTTCGCTTCATCACCAACAAAGCAATACCACCAAAACCACTGCTGCCACACCATTTCTTGCAATCTCAGTGCCACCAATTCAACAGCCACAATACCCATTGGTTTTCACTCTTTCATCACTACATAAGCACCGCAGCCTTCATCTCTCGCAATGCACTCCACCAATCCTCAAGACTTACACTTGCATCCGCTACTCAACCGTAATCTCGACCATAACACCACACCTCATTCTCCAGAACAATCACCACCAGCCTCATCTCTAACCTTATTCTTTGTAATTGCTCAGAATCACCAACATTTCATTACCAACTTCAAGCATCAAAATCTCCTTAATCAATCGACCCATTGCAAGAACCCTCAATACAACAACACCTCTAGTTTCTCCAGCAAAGAACTACTTAGCACCTCAGAACCATCTTCAACGCATCTCTCACAAAGCACCAACAAACCCATCTCCTAATTCTAATTAGAAATGAAACAAAACCCATCATTTGAGATCTTGAATTCAACACCACAGAAACCCTAGTTCAACAACTTCATTTCTCACAGCAGATTCAATTTCTTTGTTGTTTCTACAAATTAACACAAACACTAACTCTCCTTTATAATAGTCATGGAATTCATGGTTCGTAATATCTAAATTATAGCTATCACACATTCACAGTAATGCTTAAATGAGCAGATGATAAACAATTTCATAATTCACTTTAACATACAGAGACTTCTATTAGGTAAAGAAAGTTTACCTTAAATCAAATTCCTAGAATGAATTAGTTCATCTTGATTCCTTGTTTAGCTTCAATTGAGCTTCGATCAAGACTTTAAACCCTAGCCATCGACCTCATCTTAAATAATTTTCCAAACCCTAACTTCCTCTCTCTCGATTCACCCTATCCTTTATAACCCGAGTTAATACATCTCCACCATCTCCTTCTTCTGTTATTCAATCCACCAATACCTCCTTCGATTTTGCACCAACTCAATACAAACTTTAGAACCCTAATTTTATTTCTTACTGATTCGCCGTTCTTCAATCAATAAGAACCCTAACCAAAATCAAATTCACACCCTCAGTAACACCTTCCTGATCCATTTACTTCTCCATATTCTTCTTAATTGATATGAACGATTTCACGCTTCATGCTTTTGAGAATAAAAACCGAAGAACAAAGGAAAAGAAGAAGTTGGGAAGAGAAAAACGAAGAACAACAGAGAAGAAGAACAAGAAGACGAAGAAAATTAGTTTCTCTTCGACCAAGTTTCTTCTGAGAGATCGAGAGAGGGGAAGAGGAACAATGAAAGGAGAGGAAGAGGGACGATGAGGCAGAGAGAAAGAGATAAGAGATAGTAATGTGGAGTGGGTATAAAATCTAGGGTTTAGATGCATCTCGAGAATAGAATGAAGGATAGAGATATTAGTTTGGGCATACACGGTGTAGATGGAAGGGTGAAAAGCACGCATGTGAATGCCACACACACCAATTCCAAGTGTTATGACCCATGAGTGACCAAGCGTGTGATTGGCACGCCTTAAAAAAAAATTCGTAACTTGACTGGCCATCACATTTAATTAAAAAAATTAGTAACGGCTCCCGCTGTTATTTTTTTTTGTAACGGCCATTTGTAACGGGAAATTTGTAACGGCCCATAAGCCGTTACGAATTGCCGTTACTAATCCGAGAATTTGGTGTAGTGTACGGTCCTTATGTCTCCGTTTTTTCTCTCTTATCTCCGACAGAAGGCTCATTCACAGATATGAAATTCTTCTCCTCTCTTATCTAGCTCCATGCTACTGCCATCTCGATTCTTTAGAATATCGACTATATTTTTTCTATACTCAGATCAAATGGTGAAGAAAACTACTGGTGTTACCACCTCCATTTCGCCTTATATATCCACCTTCAATTCCTAATACCGGCAATGCCATAACCATTTCAGGTAATCCACAATACTCAACACAATACACCACAATCACTTATAGTATCTACTTATTCTTTGTAACATTCACTCTAATAGTTTCACCACTCCTCCACTTGCAATTCCAGTTTTCAATAACTTCCAACAAAAATTCGATGCTGCCAGTTCCGTCATCAACCCATACCTTTCACCTTGAGTACACATCCATTATATACATTCTAAACTCCACTGTTATCTTCATCAATTACACTTCAACCTGTAGTTTCACCATTAACACCACCATGCCACCGAAACAACCTAACATACACCTACAGCTTCAATTCACTCTAAACTCATCAATTACATCATTCATCATGATTCAATTGTACAAACTACTTAAGCTAAATTTCATTTTAGGCAACACCGCACATCACAGCTCCACTAACACCTTTTATAATTCACCACCAATTCAACCCCTTCAATCGTAAACTCAAGAACACCACCATTTGTAGCTAACCACCATTATATCACCTCGCAACTTCACAATCACCACAACCACAACTACATTCTAATAAACAGTTCAATCAACTCAATTCAAAATACGAAATTAAAACAAGTTAGGGACTTACCCAAACCTTAACATCCTCTGAATTGTTGAACCACCAACCACTTCTATAGAAACCCTAAAATTACTATTTCAAATTTTGGAATTAATCACCCCATCACCAAAGAATTCTGCCATAATCCATTCATTTACTCAATACCCAACTTTAATCACTCCCTTAGAACATCGGGTTTCATCTTCTAATTCTTCTATGAGTTTTGTAACCCTAACTTTTTCAATTCTTCATCAATTCAACTCAACAACATCAGTTTGACAATAACCCTTTTGTTCAATTTAACTGTTACCCAACAATCTTCATCACTAACACTAACTCTAAGACGAAACCCTAAATTAATTCCCCAAATTCTTTCTCATCTCCAATTCATCCCCTTTTTCAAATTTGAGTTCAGCAATATCGGTCCACTTTCACAAATAATCATCACAATCATCAATCTCCTCTTATCCATCATTAAATCGATTTCCAAAAGAAAACCCTAACTTCAATTTTCTAATTAACATGTTCTTGATTTCGCATCTATAAACCCTAATTTCATCGATTTGAATACTTCGCCTCTACGACTTAAATACCCAGTCTTTGAATACCTTCACATATTCTCACCCTCAACCACAAGAAAAATAAAGAAACAGAGAAGTGATTTTAATGACAGGGAGATGAATACAGAGAAGTGATTGCAGCAGTGAAGGAAAATAAGAAAAGATATCTTTTCGTTATCTTAAGGTCTTAAAATTTTGTAAATATTAATGAATGGGAGGGTATGATGGTAAACTCCTTTGATAATAGCAATTTATATAATTTTTTTACTAATTATTAACCGTAAGTCGACTTAACCTAGTCAATCGTGGTCAACGCCCTGGGGTCCGTACCAAGCCCTAACGTTGGACAGATGTTAGACCAAAGCCTAGTGTTGGTCTAAACCTGAGTACTAAACTCCAATTATCCCTTAACATAATTAACATACCTCCGATTGCCAAAGATGAGTAAATTATATTTTGGGGCCAAGGATATATTCGGTAGATATTTTAATATGCAATACTACCGAATGTGATAGAAGAAAATACCGAGTTTTGAAATTTTGAGGAATTCGCTTTTGGGCCATTCAAGTACATATACTCTACCTAACTACCGAATGGCCCCAAATTTTGGAAAATCAATTTGGGGGTTTTCTGACATTCGAAAGTAAATGTACTTTACAAAACCACCGAATGTACATACATTTTACAGAAGATATATTCTAGAGATATTTAGACATTATCTCCGAATCTGGGCAGTTCATGGCATTCAATGCATGCAAAAATCGTTCTTTTTTGTTTCGAAACACATACAAAGTGGGTATTTGGGTTTCTTAACATAGTACTGTGGAGTTAGATGCATCTTTGGCTTCAATATCGGTGATTCTCCATTATCTTCCATGAAAGCTGCCTAGGTTTTCTCTCCACAAAAGTTTGATGCTCAACATATACCCCAAATCGTCTACTCTAAACGGACGTGAACCTTCAAAATTACGTTCTTCCCCATGATTCTCACCTTCTTCTTCGTATCCATCCATCTTTGTAATGAAAAAAATGGCTTTTTTCCCTTTTTTCCCTCACCTTTTTCTCTATCACTCTTATAACTCAAAAATGAAAAAAAAGAGACAAAAAACATTCTAATACTGCACCGACAATACTCGGAGGTTTTAGACCTTTTATTTTCTACCGAATGCATTCGGGAAATAAAAATGTTACTTTATCGTCCGAATGTGTAAGAGTAATTCCGCCATTACGAATTACGCGAGATAAGGGCTAGCTATATTTTTCGTTTGGGTGACCTTTTTTGTTTTATTGTTGGCCCCTAAATTCTTTTCAGTGGCCCCTAAAAATGCCAGGTTATTTTGAAAGGAAGATATCAAAGAACATCGTAAGAATATACAAGAGTTCTTACTTTCTTCTCTATTACTAGTTCTTCAGAATTCTTCTATAGATGAATTGGAAGAGGATGTGATGATTTGGAAGAATCATAAGTCAGGGTTATTCACCGTGGCATCTGCTTATGAGCTTGAAGTTGGTGATACAGATGTGGTCTCCTTCCCAAAAGAGAAAATTTGATCTACTAAATGGCCTCATAAGGTGGGGTTCTTTTTATGGCACCGCTCTAGGTCGCTCTCCCTACTTAGATAACTTGCGTAAGAGGGGTAGTGTTCACTACTAGTTCCGCAACCCTCAACCAAATATTTGCAAGCTTTGTGATCTTTTTGCGGAAGATGCGAATCATTTGCTTTTGTCTTGTCCTTTGCAAAGTTGAGGTTTGGCATTACTTTCTTTTCCAAATGCTAATTTTACTTGGGGTCTGACAATGATCGTGTTAGAGGTTTTGAAAAATTGGAAGAGCTGTCATCTCTCTTCTCAAGCTAAGGAACTTTGGGATAGATTACCCGCTAGCATCACTTGGAGTTTATGGAAGGAGCGTAATGCTCGTACTTTTGAAGGGAATCAAAAACCAAGCGAAGCTATCATTACCGAGATAAAAATTCAGACTATTCACTGGGCTTCCGTTCATCCGTCTATGTAGGGTGTTGCAATTAATGATGGGAATGTTAACTGGAGTCATAAATTTTTTGATCCTCATTAATTTCCATGTTTTTTTCTCTTTTCTTTCGTGTTTTTGGGTGGAACACTAGTTTAGTTCCATTGTTTTGATCTCTTTCAGTAATGGAGATCTGGGTTGTATTTCTTGGTCTCTATCAATACAATTTAGTCATTATCGAGCAAAAAAAAAAAAAAGTTCTTACTTAATATACTAGAGGTAAAGATAAGGGGGATTGGTTACAAGCAAATGGAATCTCAATCTTAGACCGAAAAGGATTAGTCTATACTCTATACGCAAAGAATGGCCTGCCTTTGCCCAAGTTAGTAACATGGATCTTGCCTCAGAGCTCAAGTTACTATCAGTCTTAAAAGCATACTCTTGGTCGGAAGTACGTATGTTACCTTCTCTCAAAAGGACCCATGTAACAGCTACGAGAATGAGAGGTCAATTCATACGTCCCAAATTTGATAAACTTTAGACTTCCAGTAACACGTGAAATCAAGCATGGATTTCGAAAAAAACCCATGACAGACCCCCCCTAGGAGTTAAGGTCCGCCATACCCCTCCTGGCCACTATAGTACTTTACCATGCAATAAGATGTGATGAATGAACCCTTCCTCATCATCACAGTGTATGCAAGAATTGTACAAATAAATCTCTAGCTAGAAGCCTAGAGAGCCTATCAACTGTATTCAGCTTACCATGAACGGCAGTCCAAGTAAATGAAAAGGATCTCAATCTGGTGGAATTACCTTGGTGTGAATACAGTTTAACCCAAACGAAAGGGGATGCGGAAAAAAGTTGAAACGTCACCAGCAAAGTGGTGTGAATAGAATTTAACCCTTGTTTCACTTGTACTCTGAAGATTTGGGGACGGGTCTACAAAATGGTCACCTAAATCAACATGATAATTGCTACTAAGCTACTCTTTTTGAAAGCAGCACGATGATGCTACCTCTCACCTTTGGATTCTGTTCATCCGATGAGAGGCACCTCTTTTCTCCCGCGGGATGTGCTTTTGGGTCTTAGTCGTAGCTAATCATTTAGTCCTTTGTGGAGAACGCGTCACTAAATCTAGTTGCCGGTCCCCGTCTTCAAGGTTTGTTTGTGTGTGAGTGTGTGCCTCTCTTAAAGCAGACTGATGATTTGAAGGATCAAGAAGTTAGGACAGTAATTGACTACTCCCTATCTGTCATTCCAACTGATTCATTCTTTGCTTCAGATAAAGAACGATTCACCGTACTGATGATATCGAGCGCGATTATCGAGGTGCAACAAAAAGTACAGCGTGTTTAAGGACTTTATTGTTTTTTACTTGTGTTAGAAATGCACGAGATTAGCCAAATCTGTACTTAATATTGAACTAGTGAATATATATATATATGATTGTTAGTGTAAATATATGAGTGATCATGCACAATTACAAAGGAATCTTTTGCTCGGAAAAACTACTTTCACAAAGAAATTTTGCCCTTTTTGTTAAATATGATTCGACATAATTATGAAAGTCATCATCTTTAACATCAAGTGTTCAACGTTGGTTCACAAGTTCAAACAAGGTCCAAAAGGGCCAAGCGCAGTATTAACATGTGCGAATTTATCTTAGTTCCACCAGACTGTAATTTCTATTACTTTTATTAGAATAACAAAATAAAAGACGCAAGTGGGTTACCAACTGAGATCGCTAATGCTGATCAGTGTGTGGATTGTTTGATGGTGTTTAGCTTTTGTTTGAGCATCACTGGTTCTATTAAATGGGAGTTCAAGATCAGAACGTGGAGATTTTTTTTTATTTACAATCTAATAAAAATTGGACAGAACAGATATCAAGAACCCTTATAATTATGAAATTATATACTATCAAAGAGTGGAAGACATCATCATGACGTTAAGTACACAGTGAGTTCATAAGGAAACCCTCATAAGATGAAATGTTGTATATTATGTTTGTTCGGTAACTTGTAAATCATGCAGATTGCCGGCGGTGATGAGTGATTCCTTTTTTGAGCAATAATTGCAAGAGTTGCAATGTAAACAGATGATGCCTGATTGTTGTCATAACAATGATTGCGTTCAAACTAGTAGGAATTCAAAGACCTAGTGCTCTGAATTTTGTAGGTGTGATAATAGCTAGTACAGTAGTACTTGATTGTATAGGAAACTTTCAAACTAAGCCACTACAGTACTTCAATCAAGTGCTTGGAATTACTTTCTCCGGTCACCCCAGCAAAAACATAGTGGCTTGACTGGCTACTTTTTAACTTTACCTCTCATGCACCCATGAGGACTAAGTTGAAGACCCTTACGTTGGGCCTAGAGGTCATAGAGGTTGTATCTTAGGTTGGGCCTAAAAAGTCACAAGATATATTGAAAAAAAACTCAAATCTTGAAATTACACAGATAGGCACTTTCTTTCTCGATCTTCATTTCGATGTTTTATGTCCACCCTTGTTTTATTGCTCTCTAACCTATGATTGTTCTTCATTAATCTAGATCTGTTTGTTTATCTATGCTAACATTTCCAACTGTGTCTATCTTTATGATTTAATCTCAAACTTTCTTACTTTTTTATTCTAGTTATTATCAAATGTTTATTCATTACCTTATTTTCGGTAGTAACTATTTTGCTTACTTCTTCCTATAACGTTTTGCAATCTTAATCGTTTTCTTTCTTAATGGATAGCTAATCTTTTGTTGGAAAATTTGGGTAAAAACAGAGGATGAAATGAACACAAAAGAAATTGTTGTACCCAAACTTTCAAGGCTCATAAGATTTCTTTTAGACGATTATTTCTACCTCCCAATATCAATTGGCGATTACAACAGTATGCGCGAAATAATGCCTTCAGATACAATGAAAGCCTACAACATGTAAAATTGGATTCAAGGTTTGCACCCTTGACCCAATCAAGAACACACTAGAAAGTAATTCTGATGATGCTTTAGATAGAGAGAAAACAGTTGAATTGAATGTGAAGAATGGGAGATTACCTTCACTACTTATAGGGATATTCATGCCTATTGAGATGCTCTTCACTTCCAAAAGACACATAAGGTGTCTATTGGGAATGGTTGTCTTTTATGAACCATCACACCTATTAAAGGTGTCTCTTCATCTCCAACTAACATCCATTGTGTTTATCCAACACGTAACACTTCCCCGTCATAGCGGCAAAACCAAAACAGTAAAACCATTTTATTTTCTAAGATATTGAAAATATCCAACAATCTCCCCCTATTTTCAATAACCAAAAAACATGAAAATAAAAATAAAAAAACTTTTAAATCGAGTGGCCGCATCACACAAGTGATCGCCTAGTACCCGAGAGGGATCAAGCCAACGTAGTTCAAGCTAAATTGAGACTAAGCATCATCGTTGAAATCAACACATAAATGATAGGTATATTTTGGATTTGAACCTTCACTTAGTGTAAGAAACTCAAAGCCTTATCGAGATTCTATGGTGAAACCAGATCTTGAACCAAGTATCCCTTATGATAAAACTAGAGTCTCCACACATATTGATTTCATAAATCATGTGTTCCTGAGAGCTGCCACGTTAATGGCCATGTGCTTATATCCTTGATTCATGAGTCTTCTTTGAGAACGGTCTTCTTCTCTTAGGAAACTACCGATTTCCATACTCATATAGGTAAGTCTCGAAGGTGTTTCGCGAGACACCTTGTGATAAAGTTAGACTTATTAAGGATTTATATCCATCCCGCTTTTCTCGTAAAACCGGTAATTAGAAATGGGAAGTTTTATAATAGTGCTCCATAATCTCTATCCATAACTTGTTGGTACCACATTGAACCTTGTTTATCTTTTTCAAAACATAGGTTGGGTTTCGCTATGGGAGATCAACCTTCCTTCACAGACCTTAGTCCCATTTCTTTATACTTCATTGAAAACATTTCCTTTGGGAGACTTTCCATAAATATGTCTCGCCAAGTTTTTCTCCGTTTCAATGGCTAACCGCAATTACTCCTTTCTTGAGTAATTGACTTACTGCTCAATGTACAAGACTTGTATGTCTTGACCTTTCATTATAAGTCTTTGTTAGAGACGTTATAGATCGCCCGATTCACAATTAATCAAGACCGCTTGAGATGGCTTCTTCCAAAAATGGGATCTCTACAAGTTAGGTTCTGTTTTCATTCTTCCTCATTAATTGCATCCATTTATGCAATCAATTTTGACAACATTATTAAAAATGTTCCTATTTAATTTTAAAAATAATTGTAACTTCTCTAGTGATCCTAATTAACATTTACCGTTAATTCACAAGGAGCCATTATAGGCTTGCATACACTAGAGGCATATAAAATTTGTAGGCAACTTGCTTGCTATTTCATCAAGCACATTAGTTATCACGATGAGTAACTCCTCTACTCATGCCCCATCTTCTACAAATTTATACCCCAAAACATAGATTAATGTCTATTTAACATTTTACATTATGTAATGCAAATGTTCATAATTTGCGCATCGGTAATATCATAACATCGTTGGATATTTGGTCGCGCGCCCAATCTTCCAATACGTTACATATTCAATGAATTTTCCTTTTGATGTCATTTAAGACATCCCAATTTCCAGATTTGGAACCATATAATTCTTAATGCAAGAATTATGTTCACATCTAAATGTTTCTCAACATTTATTGATGATTTCGTGATTTCTAAATTTATAATTCCTACCGTAAGAATTATACCCGTACTCAAAAATTGTAGTCTCAACAATCATTGGTGATCTCTATTGGTTCTCTAATATTAGAGCATTCATGACAATACTCCCTCTAATGTCACACGACCAATTTATTAATCATTTAACACTTCTTTGATTTGTGCTAAGTACTAGATAAGCAAATTTATGCCAAAACACGCATCCGTTTAGCAACTTGTTATCCCTTCACATCGAATGGATCATACAGTTCTTATGTCTCATGACTTTATAAATCTATGAGACATGAATTTTCTAGTGCATACATAGGGACTAGTAGTCTCCATGTGATCTCGTCAATGTTTTTTGCAAGTTACGATACAAGAAACCATCATGACATTTAATCGACATACATTTTCATTTCAAAAATGTAAAATAGCAATACAAATAAAATTTACTCAAATCTCCTAGTTTGGGTTTCTTAAAGGTGCAACCAGATCACCAAGTGTGCATCATCATATGAATCTTAATGATACATGTTCACACTTAATTTCTAAAAGAAATCTTCAAATCCATGTGGTAATTTAGGATTTGCCTCTTGGAGTCCCATAAGTGTCCGCACCAACCAAAGGGTTGCATCAAAAATTGTATTCTCGAGATCCTTCAACGAACACGCATTTCTTTTACTAAGTTTCGCATCCAACAATGCGTAACGCCACTACTTCTACACGCACGTTACCATTTTTGTCCATGCAAATGGGTACGTAATGGTTATCGCTTTTCTATTTCCTTTGTTGAGATCATACATTATCATCATCAATACCGATAGAGAGTATCGATCCGATGAAATGACCCAATCCGCAACACTTCAAAAAATGAAAACCGCCTTTGGAAAAACATTGTTCTCAAATAAGCGAAAACACGCTGATGGAACTAGCACCGTCGTGAACCCTTGAGAAGAGTTACGACCATTATTATTCGACATCATTCTCTATTCTAATAGATCATGGCAATCCAATTTTCATGGTGATATTTGGATACAATCCAAGTTCACCGTATAATAACAATGTTTACATTTAAATGCCCATCATCCATGGCTGAACGATTAACATCCCTACTCACACCAAATAGTGAGTACTGCTTTACATATTTAATTGTAACGAATCAATATGCACGGATGAAACTTCAATTCATATATGGAATGACAAATGATTTAGTCCCTAAAGTTCTGATCAATGACCCTACGTCCGTTCAACTAAGAGGTGCTTTCTTTCATTTTGAGATCGTAATTAAAGAACTTAAATATGGCTTTGCTTATCTAGTCCATGCTTAATCAAACAATATTTAAATTCCCTTTTCTCATCATAAGGAATCAATAGATGTTTGCAGATAAAGAAGACACACTAAAACGCCATTATCATGAATCCAACATGAATATGCATATGGGGATGAATCATTTAGTTTCTATAAGAAACACTATCAGCAAAGAGTATAAGAGATTAATAAATTAAATCAAGTTAATCTCAGTCTTTCACTATGATTAAATAATAATGATACTAACCTTCCTCTCTTCAAAATCCAAGCAAGTGGATTTATATGAATCATAAATTATCATGGGTTTTCAATCGTCCAAGCCATACTTAATTAGACATTAAAAGTTATGATTCATGTATTCTCAGTATGGAATATAACAGAAAATCAAAGAGAGATGGGTACTTATTTGAGTTCATGGGAGTTTCCCGAAGCAACAACCATTAACAATCTATTCGCCGATGTTGGAAACAACTTCTCCATCAACTCCCTTTCTCTCTCTTTTTGTTTCTTCGTTCCCAAAACAATACCCAAACTGTAATTAGGTAATGTGGCTTAGAAAACTTAATTCAAAATTGAATCAATCAATTGTCACCTCCGTAGTTTAAAAGTAATCGTCTAAAACTCGTTGGAAAATTTGGGTAAAAACAGAGGATGAAATGAACACAAAAGAAATTGTTGTACTCCAAACTTTCAAGGCTCATAAGATTTCTTTTAGACGATTATTTCTACCTCCCAATATGAATTGGCGACACAACAGTATGCGAAATAATGCCTTCAAGATACAATGAAAGCCCTACAACGTAAAATTGGATTCAAGGTTTGCACCCTCGGACCCAATCAAGAACACACTAGAAAGTATTCGATGATGCTTTAGATAGAGAGAAAAAGGTTGAATTGAATGTGAATAATGGGAGATTACCTTCACTACTTATAGGGATATTCATGCCTATTGGAGATGCCTCTTCACTTCCAAAAGACACATAAGGTGTCTATTGGTAATGGTTGTCTTTTATGAACCATCACACCTATTAAAGGTGTCTCTTCATCTCCAACTAACATCCATTGTGTTTATCCAACACAAAACACTTCCCCGACATAGCGGCAAACCAAAACAGAAAACCATTTTATTTTCTAAGATATTGAAAATATCCAACATCTTTTTCCCTGTGTTTGCAGTTTGCTTGTCTCATATTTTGAGATTAACAGTCGTGCATTATTCACCAAAAAGAAATTGGAAGTTCTCAGTTTGAAATTCTCAGTGGTAGTTTCTTAGTCTGAGCTTTCATCATTCTTCCATACCCGTACTTTCACCTTTCTTCCATACCGATTCACCATTTCTGTACCATGAACCACTTCTGATATGGGACAGCCGAAGCAATTGAAAAGAGTAGTAACACAAAGATAATCCACTCCCTAAAGAGATAAAACGTGAAACTTAGGTTCACTTAAACAGAAGATAGAAGATGTAGAACGTAGACAGAGAAGAGACTTGAAACGTGTTTTTATTAATTGAATTGTACAAGCTTTACAGATGCTATAACAAAGGTTTTTATACACAACTTTCCTTGAATGATAAGTAAAGCCTATTTCCTAACTTAGCTTGAATACCTAAAATACAACTTCCTTGAGAAAAGAAGATACGTGTGTTATTTTACACACGTATCGATGTTGAGTTAACACCCTCCCGCAAGCGTAGCGGGTTATCCTCGAACTGTTAGCTTGAACCTTAAAAGAGAAAACCGATCTTTAGAGAGTGGTTTAGTAAAAATATCCGCAATTTGATCTTTAGAGGATATAAAACGGACATCAAGAAGCTTGGAAGCTACTTGATCACGAACAAAATGATAATCAATTTCTATATGTTTGTCCGAGCATGAAATATCTGATTAAGCGTAGGATAAGTTGCACCAAGATTATCACACCATAATATTGGAGGAGAGCGTGTAGAAATACGAAGCTCGGAAATAAGCGATCGAATCCACATAATTTCGGGCAAGTAGCAATAGCAAGTCCTCGATACTCGCCTTCAAGATTAGAACGAGAAACATTTCGTTTACGAGCACTCCATGAGATAATGTTACCACCTAAATAGACACAATATCCACTTGTAGAACGACGATCATCAAGAGAACCAGCCCAATCAGAATCAGTATATGCACTGAAAGATAATTGTAAAGAAGGAGATGGCCGAATAAGTATACCACGCGTACTTGTATGCTTAAGATAACGAAGAATACGCTTTGACCAATCCCTGAAACTCAGAGCATGCATAAATTGACAAACCTTATTGACAAGAAAGGCAAGGTCCGGACGAGTAAATGTCAAATATTGCAAGGCTCCAACAATGCTACGATATTGGTGAGCATTAGTTAATAAAGTGCTACGATGTAAGAAATATCACCAAGTACTAAGTGGAGTAGTAATCGGTTTTACTCCATCCATTTTGGCTCGAATGAGAAGATCATGAGCATAACGTTGTTGAGAAAGAAATAACCCCAAGAAGTGATTTAATTGCCTCATTTCCAAGGAAATAAGACGGATGACCAAGATCTTTAATTGCACATTCTTGTTGTAGACGGGTGAGAATAGAAGTAATACCGGCATAACTGGAGCCAGTGACGATGATATCATCAACATAGACCAACAAATAGATAACACCATCAGTCCCATTGTAAAGAAACAAGGACGAATCACACTTGGAAGTAACGAATCCAATTTGGAACAAGAAATTGCTAAGTCTGTGGTACCATGCACGAGGAGCCTGTTTAAGTCCATACAGAGAGCGATGTAACTTACAAACATGTGTAGGAAAACGAGGGTCAACATAACCTGGAGGTTGTTTCATGTACACCTCCTCTGAAGTTCTCCATGTAAGAAAGCATTCCCGCACATCAAGTTGATGAATGTGCCAATTGGAAGATAAGGCTAATGTAAGAATAATATCGTATAGTACACGGTTTGACAACCCAAGCAAACGTCTTTAATAATCAATCCCCTCTTGTTGTTTGTGACCTTGGCAACTAGGCGAGATTTACGACGTGCAATTGTACCATCAAGATTACGTTTAATCGGGAAAAACCCATTTACATCCAATAACATTCATAAGGATCATATGGAACATAAGACCATGTACAAGCCAAGCAATGCATTGATTTCGTCATCAGAGGATGCACGCCACTGTGGATCTTTAAGAGCTTGAGAAATACAAGTAGGTTCAAGATTCGAATCAAAGATGAGAGCATACCGTGAGTTTGGCTTAAAAATCCCATCTTTAGCCCTTGTGGATCGCTGGATGCGCTGTCGTATCAGAACTGGTGGATTTGCGACATCGAACCAAAATGGTGAACAGATGTGTACGGATTATGGATGAGCACAACATTCGACGGCTCATGATTGGGAACATATACTGTCGGCGGCTGGTGACCACGTGCTATTACTGTCGGTTCATTATGAATAACATATGATGGATGCAGAAACCGCACGAGAATCAAAACTCATCGATCGCTATTGTGGCGGATGCTAAGAGATATCGACAAAGGACGTGGGGCTGGGAGTCGTGATGATGGTCAGCCGTGGAAACCGACGAGATACGTGTGTTGCCGGCACTGCTGAGGCTACTGTTGTGGATGTTGATGAAATACAGAAGAAACAGAATTCCGAGAAGAAGAAACCATAGTTGAAGAAGTTGAAGACGTTACCTGTGAAGAAGTCGACGCCGGAGAAGGTAATGCGGATGCAAAGGGAAAGGTAGTCTCATCAAAAACAACATGACGACTGACGTAAATTCGACCCGTAGGTATATGAAGACACTTATAACCTTTATGGGATGGACTATAGCCAATAAAAACACAAGGAGAAGACAAAGGATCCATTTTATGAGATCGATATGGACGCAAGTGGGGATAGCATAGACAACCAAATACACGAAAAGAAGTGTAATCAGGTGGAAGACCAAAAAGAGCTTCATATGGGGAAGAATTATTAACAGAGGTCGAAGGCACACGATTCATTAAATAACAATCAGTGTAAAATGAATCATACCAATATGAAGACGGTACAGAAGCCATATTTAGAATTGTAAGACCGCCACGAATATGACGATGACGACGTTCAACCAAACCATTTTGCTCAGAAGTATGTGGACATGAAAAACGATGAAAAATCCCAAGTTTCTGGAGATGCGGAGTAAGTTTGCGATACTCAAGCGCATTGTCAGACTGAAAAATTTTAATCTTTCGATTAAAAAGATTTTCAACATGCTTTTGGAACAAAAAAAATATAGAAAAGACTTCAGATTTTTGAGACATAGGAAACATCCAAGTAAAACGACTATATGCATCAATAAAGATAACATAATATTTGTATCCTTCATTAGATATAATATGAGAGGGTCCCCATACATCAGAGTGAATTAAATCTAATGGATTTAAATAAGCAGTTGTACTGGATTTAAAAGGTAACTTGTGACTCCTATGCTCATGACAAAATAACAAAAACTAAAGGTTTGGTTTGAAATGAAGAGAAAATCGAGAAATAACTTTGCGAATCAGGACGCAACATTGGATGACCCATTCTAGCATGCCGGGCTTGTAAACTAGCACGTTCTCCTATGCAAGCTTGAGGAGATTGAGATGAAACATCAAGTTGAGGAGACCACCCTTCCTAATTCCGCGAAGAAGAACCTTCCCCGTGACATCGATCCTTCACAAGACAAAAATTGGGATGAAACTCAAATAAGACATTGTTAATGAGTGAAACGAGAGACAGGATAAGAGATTATGAGATATTTTTGGTGCAAATAGAACATTACGAAGCTTCAACTTACGATTAGGAGTTCCTAAAACCGAGGAACCAACATTAGAAATTGGTATAGAAGAACCATTACCCATTTGGATTTTATCAGACCAGTATACTCAAGAGTAAATCAAGACGAGAAAAGTCATTGGTGATATGATCTCGTAGCACCGCTATCGTGTGTCCATGAAGGTGATGGTAGAAGACCAGTCCATAAGCAAAGATAAGCCCTGGTAAAGATGATGGTGGTTGACGCCAGGTAGACGGAAACTCTTGTCATAACGGTTCCAAAGAATCTTGGGCTTCATGGTTCTGGACGCCTACACAAATGACAAACTACAAGGGAAGCTTCAGAGTTGGTAGGCCCACCCGGTGATTATCGCATTTGAGCATGCCCACGAGAATTATCAAAGTGAACAGCCCACGTGAGTTATCAAAACGACCGGACTGATTTTGTTACCAGTGCCCACGAGATGATGTAGACTGAAACCGCAGGACTCGTTATTGCCAGGACGCGGAAGAAGCACTGGTGAAGAAAACTTCGAAGATCGATTTTAGATGTAAAAGAAGATTAGCAACCTGCCGGGAATTCGATGCTTTTGTCTGCTGGTCGATACGTAACTCAAAAGTGAGGAGAAAAGTGAGAAAGTCTTCTACAGACAATGAGCTCATAGTGGTGGTTAACGAAGTAACAATAGCATCATAGAACTCGAGACAAACCAGCCTAAAAGACAATGGCGAAACTCCTTATCCGTAATCAGGTGGTGTTGGCAGCAAAGAAGATTGTCAACCAAGTCCCGAGCATGATCGATATATGATCGCATGGTTTGAGATCCTTTCTTAAGTGCACGCAACTCACAAAGGTGAAGGTGATGAATTTGAGCATCGACTTAGAAGCGTACAAAGACTCGAGAGAACTCCAAATTTCTTTTGCGGTGGTAAGACGATGAACATGACGGAAAACAAGGTGTAAGAGAAGAGAACAACCAACTTACTAGGATTATATCTTGTTTTATCCAAGAGAGAAACGCGGTGTAGGGACCGCACCATCAACAGGAGAAGGTGGACAAGGTGTTGTACCAAAGAATATGACCATCAAGATCATAACCTTGGAGATACGGCAGTAGAATTGAGCGCTCCACAAGTTAGTTTCATCTAGTTTGACCGTGATGATGTGATGAGGTTGCAAAACTGGATTGACGCATATACGTAAAAAATTGTAGAAAAGAGATACTAGAGTTGATAATAAATGAAAGTAGTTGATGACATTGTATAAGAGATAGTTGACGATTTTGTAGACATAATTGAAGAGGATCGGCTAACCTAATGATACCAAGATAAAACGTGAAACTTAGGTTCACTTAAACAGGTTAGAAGATGTAGAACGAGACAGAGAAGAGACTTGAAACGTGTTTTTATTAATTGAATTGTACAAGTTTTTACGTATGCTATAACAAAGGTTTTTATAAACAACTTTCCTTGAATGATAAGTAAAGCCTATTTCCTAACTTAGCTTGAATACCTAAAATACAACTTCCTTGAGAAAGAAGATACGTGTGTTATTTTACACACGTATCAGATGTTGAGTTAACATAAAGTAACTGATAACTCACTCCAATCTAGGAGCTCCAACAGCTCTAATCCAAAAGTTATATATATTATGGTTTATAACCAAACTGAATCAATATTATTATCAAGATAATGAACACCAAACTGTATTTACAAGACCATAACCTTTGATACTTATACTATGGCTTAACCCTAGTAAATGGATTCTATACTAAACTTAATAAATCTCACCAAATTTATAACTATCTAATAATTAACAAGAATATAAATATCTTCCCCTTATTGGACTCCTAATCATGAAAAGATATGCATATAAGCCACAACATAAAGAAACTAGAGTTAGCCACCATGCTGGATATGGATTGTACTATATCAGTTTCACACCCTCTTCTACTTCCCCACTTCTCAAAAACGGTTAGAGAAGTATCATTGATTTGGGCGTAATTCAGCCGATCAAAAAAAAAGATTTAGGCGTAATTCAAGGCATCTCTCTTATTAGATTTGAATATCAAAAGAACCAAAAATGGAAGGTCGGGCAATTCATCTTTAATACAAATGTGACTATCCTAAATATGGCATTGACGAGTGTAAAGAGGGAAAAATATCGTTTGGTCCTTTTTTAGGTGGTCCCATGTCTGTTTAGTCCTTTAGGAAAATACCTTTACTGTTTGGTCCATAATAATTTAAAATATAAAAATGTATAAAATTACCCTTTCGTGTTAATTTTTACGTATTTTCTTGTAGCAGTTCATTGGCCAAAATGAACTCCCGTTAATTTCTACTTATTTTTCTTAAAAACATATAGCGAAGTTCATTCCAAATGAACTCCATATAAAAACCTAAAAAAAAAGCAGTTCATTCGAAATGAACTCCATATAAAAAACCTAAAAAACAGAGTTCATTCCGTAAATGAACTCCATATAAAAACCTAAAAAAAAAAGTTCATTCCGTAAATGAACTCCATATAAAAACCTAAAAACACAGTTCATTCCGTAAATGAACTCCATATAAAAACCTAAAAAAACAAGAGTTCATTCCAAATGAACTCCAAAAAAAACCTAAACACACAAATCTTCATCTTCTTCATCATCTTCATCGATTTCATCTTAAGCAGCAGCAACAACAAAACACATAAATCTTCATCTTCAAACATCAGCAGCAGATTTCTAGGGTTTGACGAGTTCATTTTCAACATCAACATATTTCTAGGGTTCATCTTCAACAACAAACACCAGCAGAGAATCATATTTGACGAGTTCATCTTCAACAAGACACAAGTTCATCGTCGTTTCATCACAGATTTGAGTTCGTTATCTTCAAACGTCGCCTTCATCTTCAACAAAGAACAAACACGAGTTCAGATCTAAAAAAATCTTCAAACAAACGCCGCCTTCGGCTGCCTTCATCTTCAACAACGACGAAGTTCATCTTCAACCTCTTTAAAAGATGCAGCAGTAGATCAAATCATCAAAAAAATTGTTTACATCTTCAAACAGTAGCAGGAAAAAAATAAAAAGAAATAAAGAGAGAAATTCTAGATCTGAAAATATAGGAGAGAGAAAGTAAATCTGAGAATGATTTCCTCTCTCTTACTTTTTGACTATATATATGGTCGTAATCTAAAATGGTATTTCTGCCACTATAGGATGACAATTACATCATCCATGACGTCACCCTAGGACCAAACCATAATTTCTAGGACCAAACTATAATATATTTTCCCCAAAAGGACCAAACAGACAGTTGACTGGGTCAACAGGACTAGACTCTCTCTAATATATCATTCCTAGGACTATATGGTATTTTCTACGTGTAAAAAATCTTCAACTCCGAAGTATGTGCTATATCCCAAATTTTATCAAGTTTTAAGGAATTTTTTTTTTTTTTTAGCATATAAGTAGAGGATTATCCCCAGATGAGTCGAATATAAACACTTCTCTTAGCAATCAAAGTATCACTTTTGAAAATTTTACTCATTGTTATCATCCCACAACATTCCTACCTGTTAGAGCATTGCTCGGTCGAACTCGCATGCGTTGCTATCTCAAGCATGTTTGTCAATGTTAGTGATCAAAACTATAAGTCTTGATTTCTAGCCTATTATAGATAAAAGGTCTCGGACTAGGATAGAAAGTGTAGTTGAGCTCAAGACTCCATGGCAATCATCATACAAGATGAAGGACTACTCAAGGAACTGGTGGAACTTCATCGACTAAAAGGTATGTGGAGACTTGAACTTATCTGTCACTCAAAAGTCTATTTACTCTATCTCCTATTCTTGAGACAAAAGTCATTTTGATATATAGACTTTCATTATACACATTTCTTTATTTCGATTTGAGTTTAACTCGCCTATCTATTTCTCGAAATATGTGTTGGTAAGCTTTCGCTTTAGCCAAATTCATCTTTACCTAGTGATGAATGTCATGTTATGTTTCAATCACTTTGAAAATTGCTCGACGAAAAATGGTCTCGTGAATAACGGCTATATAACGTTCTCTCGAGAATGTTTCAATGATTCAAATGAGAGTTTATATTACATAACCATTGGTAGGATATAAGCATTGTTGTGGAAACACATATATGTATAAGTCCTTATTCCTTGAACCAAAGTTTGCGAACTTTGTTGATCAAGAGAAACTAATGTGGCGTGAGCCAAGTCCGCGAATCATGGAAGTTCTCGACCCGAGAATTTCGCCTCGGAGTTTGTGAACTCCTTCCGTGAGCTTAAGTCCGCGAACCAGATCCGCGAACTTGAGTAGGTTATATCTAAAATCAATTGTTCTTGAACTCATGTTTATATAAACTAAGGAATGCTTTTGCAAACCGTGGATATAAAGTTCATGAACCGATTCGAGTGAATCAAACTGTTTTTGCTTCGATTGTGTCTTGTGTAGTTAAGTAAGATTTAAGCAATTGAACAACTCTCTAACTAGTTCATTTGAGTCATTTGAACTAGTTATGGTGAAGAAGAATATGGTTGATATGAAATTTCTCATATGGCTAACCATTTGGTTAACTATTGTTGAACCAACAAATGTCAATGTTTGGGAACGGTTACAAAAACCCAAAATTGGACATTTCATTTTGTGTAACAAGCTAAGGTTTCGATCCAACGGTTGAGAAATATTAGCTTGAATCTAATCAGGTTTTCATCTAACGGTGAATATTGAATGCTTTGTTACTAAGCTAACATTGATTGCAAACCCTGATTTAAAAGACTATATAAGGGAGAACTCTAGCAACTGGGAAACCTAATCCCCACACCTTGCATAAGCTAGAGTCGATTCTCCTTTAACCTTGGGTTTTCTTCTCTAAACCAGGTTAACGACTTAAAGACTTTATCAGATTGTGAAGCGGACCGATACTACTTTTTCTTGTAGTTGTGTGATATGATCTTATCAAGCTTCTATCATACGAGTACAATTGGAATAATTGGCTTGAGATTTATATCTCCGATAGGCAAGATAGAAAAAGAAATCACAAACACTTTGCCTCATCGTTTTGTGATTCCACAATATCTTTTTTCGCTATGCCGATTAAGATTATTGTGAGGTGATTGATAATACTAGGTGTTTCGGGAATATAAGTCTAGGTTATCAATTGGTTCCTGTTCACCTTGATTTATCAAAAGACGGGAACAAAAACTCGTAGGTATATTCGTGGGAGAAGGATTTATCTATTACAGACTTTTCTCAGGTGATACGTATTTGTTTATTAAAGTCTTCGACTTTGGGTTATAGCAACTCTTAGTTGTGGGTGAGATCACTAAGGGAATCAAGTATGTAGCATTCTCGCTCGGGATCGAGACGTAGGAGCGTAGGCTGTACCTTGATCAGTATGAGATTGATTGGGGTTCAACCGGCAGTCCGCATCAAGTTAATTTGGAGTAGGCTAGTGTGTGTAGCAGCTTAATACAGTGTGTGTTCAACTGGACTAGGTCCCGGGTTTTTCTCGCATTTGGTTTCCTCGTTAACAAAATTCTCGTTGTATGTGTTATTTCTATTCCGCATTATATTTGTTTATATAATTGAAATATCACATGTTGTGCGTTGTTCAATCAATTAGAATATCCGACCTTTTGGTTGTTGATTTAAATTGATTGAAACTTGGATATTGGTCTTTGGTACCATCCAAGTTATCTCTCTTTGATAAAGACTCGCATATTTCTATTTGCTTGAGTAAAGATCAAATCGAGAGATTGAGATATAAACTCTTTGATATACTTTTCTCTAGATTGAGTCCGACTGCTCTAGTTGATTCTCCGGAAAGTATATTGGAGTTTGTCCATACTGATTGCTAAGCGAAATATTGGGTGTGGTTGTTGTACCCCCGCTTTTTCACTACCAGTCAAGCATCTAATGGCTTTATCTTATAATTAGAATGTTTATAGTCTTATGCCTAGAATGAGACCAGATGTCTCTTAGGGCGCTATGACAAGATCGATCACATCATCTCAAACTATCAATGATGCAGCTGAAGATTGGTCAGCAAGTTTACTTGGTAAACTTTTTACCAAAGATCCAAAAAATACCGTTGAATTTTCTGATGTCAAAAATGAAGTTCTTATAGTGTGGAAAAAAAGACATAAACCTATCCAAATCAATGTTATGGTCTTAACACTTTCGTCTTCAAACTGAATTCTGAAGAATCTTGTGCAAACATCATCACTAATAGCCCATGGATTGTGGGTAGTCATATGCTTGTTGTTCAAAAATATGACAACCAAAAAGAAGTCAAATATCATATTTTCTCAGGTCAGATTTGGCATATATACTGTTAAGCAATCTTCTTCTTGAGTACCTTAATGTTCAAGTCATTGATGATATTTGTAAGGATATATGGAAAAAGGTAGCAGTAGAACCAGAAAATTGTAGACCATGTGGTACTAAAATGATCACCATATGGGTTGAAGTGGATCTTAACAAACCACTAAAGAGAGGAGGATGGTTGTATACCGCTAGATTTAACAAACTGCAATGGTCTAGGTATCATTTCGAAAAATATCCACGTAAAATCTGTAAGGAATGCTTTGTGATAGAGAATAATGTCTCAACCTGCGAAGAATTTGCAAGCCAATTAAAAGTGGTGGCCTATACTCCAGAGGAATTTTATCAGTGGTGCCAAAATCATATGGATGGCCAGGCGCTCATGGCTTCCCTAGTAGAAGAAAATGGGTGCCTTAACAAGAATCGTGCCTTATCTTCATCATGTGAACCTAATAATTCACAAGAAGGTGAAGAGTCGAGTAACAGAAAGAGATTGAGAGATATGGATCCTGAAACTGATGACTCGAAGGTTATTGTTTCTCATCAACCAAATATTACTCATACCAACCCAAAATTCTAACATTCTGAAGCAATGCCTTTGATTCCCACTGAGATAAATCATACTACTTTTATGAATCTACTTCAAATCATATTGTTGAGGGGGATGTAGAGATGTGCAACAGAGCTTTTGATACATATGTTCTTGAAAATCTCAATAATGGAGCACAACATGGAACTTGCAAATATGGTGTTTTTCTACAATCTATTCTCAATTTTAATTTCTCGGGTTTTCAGAATTAGGGTTTTCCTTTCTTCGATTTCTAATTATCTTCTTAATTCGCTGTGTTTTTACTTTAATTTGAAATTCATTAACATCACCTTGATCATATTTCAACAATTATCTCTGTTAGGAAATAAGTGGATTTCCTGTTTTGGCCTTTTTCACATTGAGTGGGTTTCCTAATCTAGGTTTGATAGATTATAGGAAAGGGTTTAGTTTCCTAACCGGAGATTAATACTTGGTGTCCAAGTTTGTGTTCTCTATATATATGATTAGAATTGTAAGTTTGTAGACAATACAACCTAGAAGAGTGGTAAATCCTTGTGCGTAGGATTTTGGTCTGTTTGGTAGGGAGGATCATGTGCTACCGTGAAGGTCAATATCGATGTGAGGGAAAAACTTGTAGAGAGGGGATTTTCGTATTCTAGTGTTTAGGGTTTAGGGCTTTGCCCTAAACCTAGTTTCTAGTGTTTCCATGTTTCTCTTATGTTACTAGCAGCTGTGAAGACGGTGTAGAAGAGAAGACATGAGGCTGGTTCGAGGAATGGTTAGAGAATTGGTTCCTATGGTTTCTTCGATGGTGTTCTCGGGTATGTCTTGTTAACTCTTTGGTGTTTGTCTTGGGTTGCGGAAAGAGCATGTAATGGTCTTTGATTTAATGGAAGTTTTTTTGGTGGTGTTGGCCGCGGATGTAGCCTGTAAGGGTGAACCACGTATATCTTGTGTTGTGGTTGTGTGCTTGTTTATCTTCTGTCTCTCTTATTATTTCTCCCATGTTTGGTTCAAATGACCAATTTCCCTTTGTGATCCTGATTTCGCTGCAACTCGGGGTGCCAATTTTCCCAACAACCGGTATCGAGCAAGTGACTAAGGGATGTGATTGAACCTGGAGTTGAACGATGGTTTATTGTTCGGGTGGAGAAATATGTTATTTGAAGATAACGTTTCAACCGGTGTTTACACAAAGATGGATTTGTGACGTGATTTACAAATCGAAGGTTCAACTTGGTTGAAGTTTATGTTCTTCGTTCTGGTTTTATGATGTAGTATGGGATGCAGAATAAGGCCGAATGAGGTAGAATACATATATACTTATTGAAGAGTGTTAGTAATCATACACTATAAAGAATGGGTTACAAAGTTCGAAGAAAGGATGGGGTCGTGAGATCTCATGTAGAAGCAAGTCCAGCAACGCTTCGAAGTTATGCACGAGATGTTATAGATTTATGTTCTTAAGTCTATGTTAAAGTATTCTTGATGGCTTGCACGTAATATCAAGAATATGCCCGATCTTGAAAGCATGTACCACGGTAATATGGGCATTCACACTTATATATTCTGAGCGAGTATGTTGGGTGTGATGGTGGTAAAAAAGTATGTCAGATTGGTGATGGCTTTGAGAATCTCTTAAAGGATTAAGCATGTTAATCACAAAGGGGGAAATGTCTCGATGGTTTGTTTCGGTATACACTCCAGAATCATGACATGTGCTGGAGTATGATATTGAAGCTGATTCTCCCTTTTTGGATTAGAGATCAATATGTTATTATCAAACTGGTTAGGTGGAGCTAATGGTGATTCTTCTGGATGGTTCTCTTGGTGATCAATGGTGGAGTCTGTGCAAGGATTCGTTGATGATGATGATTGAAGATTTTCATGGTGTTTGTGAAGCATGACCAGTTTCATAAGTGTTCTTCATGAAGAAGATGTTTTGAAGACTTTTATCAACGTCATGGCGTTTTGGTCGAAGAGATGGTTCTATGAATATGGAAGTTCGGGTTTGAACTTCAAAAGATATTCCACGGGTATATATAGATGGTGAATAACTCTGGTGAAAGATGGAGGTGATTTCCTGTGATCGTCTCATGCTTGATAGTATGATCCGATGTGGAGATTGTTAGGAAATAAGTGGATTTCTGTTTTGGCCTTTTCCACATTGAGTGGGTTTCCTAATATAGGTTTGATAGATTATAGTGAAGGGTTTAGTTTCCTAACCGGAGATTAATACTTGGTGTCCAAGTTTGTGTTCTCTATATATATGATTAGAATTGTAGGTTTGTAGACAATCCAACCTAGAAGAGTGGTAAATCCTTGTGCGTACGATTTTGGTCTCTTTGGTAGGGAGGATCGTGTGCTACCATGAAGGTCAATATCGGTGTGATAGAAAAAATTATAGAGAGAGGATTTTCGTATTCTAGTGTTTCCATGTTTCTCTTATGTTACTAGCAGCTGTGAAGACGGTGTAGAAGAGAAGACATGAGGCTGGTTCGAGGAATGGTTAGAGAATTGGTTCCTATGGTTTCTTCGATGGTGTTCTCGGGTATGTCTTGTTAACTCTTTGGTATTTGTCTTGGGTTGCGGAAAAAGCATGTAATGGTCTTTGATTTAATGGAAGTTTTTCTGGTGGTGTTGGCCGTGGATGTAGCCTGTAAGGGTGAACCACGTATATCTTGTGTTTTGGTTGTGTGCTTGTTTATCTTCTGTATCTCTTATTATTTCTCCCATGTTTGGTTCAAATCACCAATTGCCCTTTGTGATCCCAATTTTCGCTGCGCTCGGGGTGCCAATTTTCCCAACAATCTCATCATTTGATTAAAACACCATGACTGAATAATATCCCCTTTATAAGTTGTTGTCTGGGTATTTGGTGTAATTACTCTAATGGTGATATCTTACTGTCTCTCTTGATATTGTCTCATAATTATAGGTTTATTACATTACTTTATATAATTTCTAATTCTATCTTGTTATCTTGTAATCTGCTACTTCTTGCTTCTTTGATAACTTTTTATACATTGTTGAGTTTAATAAGATAGATAATTAAAATTTCATTGAGTGCAGTCCTCACTGTCTCTAGTTTCATAATTTTCTACTTGCATTTAGTCGTGTCTTACCTTAGTGTCGGTTCTAGCTCGATCTAGTCTCTTAATTTTCTTCCAGTGTATTGGCTATATAGTTTTGTGTGGATAAATAAGCTTCTAGGAGCTTATTCTCATTATTATAAAATGAGAATTATGTCGTGGAATTTTTAGGGTTTCGACAACCCTTCCACCAGAACTGCTTTGCGGAATTTGATTAGGTCTCGGAACCCTGAGATGATATTCCTTGGTGAAACTAAAAACAATAACAACAAAATGCATCAATATTTGAAAAGATTTAACTTTATTAATTGTTGGGTTTATCCTTCTATAGGTCTTGCTAGCGGCATTTCCCTTCTTTGGGATCTGGTTTTCAATGTCAAATTGTCCAAAATACTAATAAAATGATCAATGTGATTATCCGAGATAACCCTTGCAAACCTGAATTCCTGGTTACTCTAACACCCTGTATTTTTAGAATGGCACATGCTAAAAGATGCGCCATGGCCTAGGATGAAGCTTCGTCCAAAGCTTTCGTTACGTAGTTGTAGTTACCTAAAATTGGTGAGAGACTAAAGTGGGATTCTAAGGTTTTTGAAAGTGAGTTACGGGAGGTTGACCACGAACAGTCTTCGCCTAAACCACGCACAGTGGTCGTTCAAAGGCTGTTTCAGTCACATGAGAGGTTAGGGTTGGTCTTAAAGAGGGAAGCAGATGAAGAGAGAAATCAGAGAATTCTAGGTTTTGAAGAAGAATGGATCCGAGAGTTTATGAGAAAATTGTGTCTAGCTTGGAGAAATAGAGGACCTATTTATTGCTGAATTCTCTAATCTTAGGTCGGGGAAGATAGGGATTGCTTGTCGTGCAGAGAACTTCTCCCGTCTCTTCAGGAATAGAGATAAACTAGATTGGGTTTATGTCGTTATTCCACCACCTTTACTCTCTTTCGCAGTGAGAAACAGGCCGGGTATTTATCACACGTGTCGTAGACCGCCAGACCAAAACCATAATTTATATCCCCCTATTTGTGTGAAGCTGAGTCAGCCTTTGTGATGATGTGTTGGGAGAGAGAAATATTCTCTTTAGCCGAGTTGGCCAAGATAGAGAGATATTCTCTGTTTGTGAGAATGACTAAGATGAGTCACGTGAAAAGGCATGGAATTGATGTAGTTTTTACAGTGGTAAATAGAAAGTTCGTTTCTCGGACTTGGAAAGATATTGATTTTAGACTTAATAAAAGAAAATATTAAAACTAGCAAAAATATGCAAAAGAAGGTAACAAGATTAAGAGTTACTAGGACTCAGGATTCCACCAAACTCATGTTCTTATGGTTCAATTATTAATTCTTTGACAATTATAGCTCCATAAATAATAACTATTGACTTTAAATCTTTGCCAAGGTAGATTTTATAAAACATTAATTGTAAATGGTAAGCATGGGTTATCAAAACACTAAAGCTAAGCATAACCTATCAAACTAAATGACAACTAATTAATTTAAAATCATTATTCAATTTATATTAATGCAAAAGTCATAAAAACAATTAAATAAAGTAACCACAGTGATGAGAATTGGCTTCCTCCGTCATCCCAGTGATGGGGTTTAGCTCCACATGGTGAAAACACGCTCAAAATATTTATTCATAGCTCAAAAGTGTGTTTACAATGGTGAAAAGAGAGATGAATAATAAACACAGAAAACTACAACTTTTATAAGAGTTGCGAATTAACTGTTACAATGAATAACCCTGAAGCAAGAATGACAGTTTTGTTTAGTAGCAGATTTCGCGACTGTCTTTTACATGCTTTTGTTCTTCAGCTTCTTCTTCACCAGCAGCAGCAGGGAAGTTTCCTGCAACTTTTTTTCTTCGATCTGTGGATCTCTAAACTTGACCCCAAACTCTCCGTACCCTTCTCTGAACTCCTCTAACCCTTTTTTTACTCTCAACAACAACTCATATCTCGGCATTAACTGCCAAAAAAAACTTCACAGTAAATCAATATTATTCGAGAATATTTTTCTTTATTTTCTCTTCAAGTCACGGGATTACTTTCTTTCTGCATGCGTTAACTGCCAGATAATATCATTCAAACACGTTCCATACACGCTGCCAACACATCAGATATTGAGTTACCTTCACTGCAGCCATGTGAAATCACAGACAAGCCCGTGTATTCTATTACCCTGTGCTGCAATTCCCATCGATGTAGCTCAATTCTTTTGAATCCGAAGGAATTATCAGTAATGTTTAGATCAAACGGGACCAAACCAATCAGTTTCAGTGATTAAGTCGCACCAAATCCATTCCAGAATCCATGCAAAACTTTCCGGAGAAAAGTAAACCCAAGACTGATATTTGTTCAATTGGTGATTATACATCCCATTCTAAACGAATCTGAGACCATTACCAGCCATGTCTCTCCATTAAGAACAAACCCATTTGATATCAGCCATTGAGTCTCATTAAAACCGATCCAAACTTCAAACCCTAATTTCTGTCGTGCAGAAACAGATTTCCCGCCAATTGTTGTTTTTCAAATTATGAAGAAGATGGTCGCCCCTTATTCGCCAGCGGTGTCCCTTTAGTAACTGGGGTGGAAATAGTAAATTTTGGGGTGCACATAGTAATGGGTGGGGTATAAAGAGTAATTTTGGGATGTGAATAGCAAAAATTCATCTGGGTGCCTTTATCAACTCCGGGTGCCTTTAACAATTCCTCCGGGTGTGCAAATAGCACTTTTGAGCCAATTTCTCCATAAAAGATTATTTGACCAAAAACACCTACAAATACATAAAATAGAAAAATAAGTACAAAATTGGGTACTAATATTACAGAGAATTGATAACAAAATAGACACATAAATGCGTCTATCAGGATTGCCTTAGGAATTGTGTGCAAAGTGTGAGAGGAGCTGAGGTTGAGCTCCCTCCCTCCATGGTCGGTCACATATGTCATGTGGAGATCGTATTATTTCTTGTGGGTCCCTTTGTTGAGCATGCGGAGCTCAAGAGAGCTTATCCACGTTTTTGGATAGACATGTATAGTTCGGGCTCAATTTACTAGCCGTGAGTGTATTTGAGGGGCTGAAAAGTAGGCTTGAGCCCTAGGTAAGGCATGTTCATGAGTTTCATGCGTGTATAAAAATCTTCAGACGAGATGACTCAGTTCGGATGATGCCACCTAAGATTTGGCTGACGCGACTAAGGCTGTCAGAGATTTGGCCGACGGGTTTGAGGCCGTCAAAGATTTGGCCGATGGGCTTGAGACTGTCTGATATTTAGTTGACGGGTTTGAGGCCGTCAGAAACTTGGATGACGGGTTCGAGACCGTCTGATATTTAGTTGACGGGTTTGAGGCCATCAAAAACTTTGTTGACGGGTTTTAGACCGTCTGATATTTAGCCAATGGGATGGAGTTTGTTTAAGACTGTGACAACACAATGGAATCTCTTCGAAGTCAGCTGAGACATTTTGGGAGAGAAAATAAGTCTTGCACGCCTAATGATGTCTTTGCGAGACTTCGGCTCACTTGTCTTTGACCAGCGTATCTTGTAGAGATGTGCTAGGAATCAATTGTGTCTGTATTTATGGAGCCGACATGACCTCGTGTATCTCGGAAGGATGTTATAGAGTCTCATTTAAAGGGCCCGAGAGGCGTAATAACTTGACATATCTCGCAGGATGTCACAGGAATTTTTGAAACCAGCAAGTAAGTTGAAGTGAGCCTAGAGTAGACATGACCAGTGTATCTCGCGATGATGTACTAGGAATCAGTCCTTGATATCAAATAGGATGATTTGTGCTTACAGGAGACATGTATGTCTTCGCTTTGGGTCATAAGTCCGCCGGGGACGTTTTTACGCATCTACAGAGCCTACATGACCAGCAGTATCTTGTCGAGGATGTATACTAGGAATCAAGGCATCACAATCAGTAAGCGTCTCACGAAGACATGCCGGAATTGTGGTTGTTTCGGTTCATAAGTCTCTGGGACGTTTTACGCCTGAGTAACCTACATGACCAGCAATATCTCGTCGAGGATGTGCGCTAGAAATCACGGCATCACGACAGCATTGTCTCGTGGGGACGTATACTAGAAATTGTGGCTATGGGATCCTTGGGGACCAAGGTCTTAATCTCTCACGTGAGAGTTGAGTTTCGTCTATGGTCTTGAACTGATATTTTTTCCCCTTATCTAAATTTCACTATCTACATTAAGTCCCCTACTCAAAGTAGAACCTTGATTGTTCTATGATGAGTATATAGATGGTGACAAATCTTTCAAATACAAAAATTACAATCCACTCGTTCTTTTAAACTTGCAGAGTCCACGAATTGATGTTTAGCTTTTGATTGTTCTAACTGGCATGATAATAGAGTCTTGATGAGACAAAATTCCCATCATGACCAAATGGAATTGTTAATTAGGGTTTACTTTGCCAAAACCCTAATTCTCTCTTTGTGCATTCTTGAGCTTCCGACTTTGTACATGCGAGTATGTGAGGAAGAGAGAGTTTTGAAGGAATTCCTAGCTGGCTGTGATGTTCGTGAAGATCCAAGAGATAAGATAGATACTTCTTTATGAATTATAGAGTCCTTGTCTCGTACGAATTCTGAGTTCAGGCTTGTATTACACTAAAACCCTAATTCCTCTTTTGTTTGTGTATGACTCCTTCAGATACTCTGGAGAGACTTGACGAGGCTTGGTATGCGTGTATATGTCTTTAGGGGTTAATGCATTGAGATGCTACAATTTTTGGATGTCATCTAACTTCATTCCCTATGAAATATCTTGTAATTCCTCTTGGTAGTAATTCAAATCCAGTGGGAGCGTGTGGGATGTAATTCCAGAAAAAGTTGCGTATTTGGCAAAGGAAACATTTATCCATAGGGAAACTCAAGTTGATATATAATATTCTCAAGTGTGTCCATATGATATCTATCTATTTTTCAGAATCCTGCATCTTTTGAGAAGTAAATGGAAAAGATAATGAGACAGCTTCATGGGGCACAATTAATCAAAATGCAAAGAAATTTTGGGTTGGATGGAAAAAAACATACTTGCCAAAAGAAGGTGGTAGGGTTGGAATCAATGAATTAAGATTTATTCATAAGTTTTTGCATGCTAAATGGATATGGAGATATGGTAATGAAGAAAATTCATTGTGGATATGGGTTATTAACCAAAAATTTGGTGGAAAAACAAAAGCTTTTCTACTTAATATTTCTAACTAACCTGTTGGGAAAAAAAAATTGGGCTGGCATTTTAAAGAGCATGATTGGGGACATGTGCCATTTTTATGAAGATTTTTAGCTAAATGGCCAATTTGTAATGTCTTTATTTATCTTTATAAGATTAGCATATTGCATGAGGCAACTAAAAGGAAATGCTTGATAACAACCGAGGAAATAGCTGAAATTTAATTTCATGCAAGGATTTAATTAGAAGATATTGATCATCTTCTCAATTTGATTTCTTTTTTTAGCACTAAAAGTAGTGAGTATCAAAGAATTTGGCAGAATGGTGGTTTTTCAGTATCAGAATGTTATCCAGAAGGTAATTCTTTTCGTATGGTCTTTATGTTCTAAATGATGTCGGACCTTGGATACATATAATAATTCTCGTATGGTTAATGGGTGCTTACTTTGTAAAAATGCAGCTGGATCAAATTAGTATAATTTCGTACAATCATGGTGAAACAACAACATAAGTACGGAATCTCTTCCTGGATACTTACAAGATTCAATTGCTTTTCAAGAGTATGTAAGAAGAAAAATCTGGGAATCGAGAAGAAGAAAAGGAGCCATAACAAACATCAGAAGAAAGATATGGGATATCATCCCATTTTCCATTTCGTGGGCTATCAAGATTGAGAGAAATAAAAGAATTTTTAATAGAAAATATCAAAGTTTGGAGAAACTGGTTTATAATGTCAAGATGTTCGTGTACAATTAGGATGTAGCTACTGACATCTTTGAGGGAATCGATTTAAAGACCGTTTTCTATAATTGGGATACAGTGATGCATTAATGGCACCTCTGTCTTTTTTAAAAAAAAAAAAAAAAAAAAAAAACTATAGTTGAGCATTTTTTATTCCTTTTTGCAAGGTTTCATACAATGTTATGATAGAGAATCATCAAGTGGTTTGATGGATCTCATGCACCTTTTCACTGCGGAGGTAGGGGCTCGAATCCCGCAATTTTCCAAACCAACTCCAATTCGAAGGAGCTTGGATGTAATCTAGGGACCACTGTACTGCCCTATTGAAAAAAACTTAAATGAATTGATTATTTTAATAAATTTTGTCCTTTATGAGTTAAAAACAAATAAATCATTCATCGCATCTGAGCGTCCCAATAAGGTTTAACAAGGAAAGTTTCTTCCTCATGTTTTTCGTGGACTTGCAGTCAGAATGAAGATGAAATCCACCTTTGTTACTGTTGTGTGGTTTGCACTTGGCTTAACTCCTTTACTTACAAGCTCTAACTATACTATCATGCATGGATGGATTGATTGATTGATTATTTTTTTTCACAATTATAGTGAAAGTGTGATCGAAAAAGCTGTTATTTGGTCTTTTTGGAAAATAGATGTGATATTATATTTAAGAAACTTAAACCGAATCCAATTATTCTTGTTAAGGATATTTATTTCTAGCTTTATTACATTGAAAAAAGAAGCTTATCAATTTACAAGATGCATGTAGTGTGTTAGAGCACTACTCGGTTGAACTCGCAAGCGTTGTTATCTCAAGCTTGTTTGTCAAGTTTAGTTGATCAAAACTATATACTTGATTTCTAGTCTACTTATAGCTATGTCTCGGATTAGGATATAATGTGTAGTTGAGCTTTAGACTTCACCGGGTTCACCAATTGAAGATGAAGATCTACTGAGAAGCTTGGAGGAACTATATCAACAAATGGTGTGTGGAGACTAAAATTTATCTATCACTTAGAAGTTTATTTTATTGTATCTTCTAATGAGACTAAGTCGTATAGCTATATAGACTTTTAAATTATATACATTTGATATTTCGAGCCGAGTTTATATCGCTTATCTATTTCTCGAAATATGTGTTGGAAGCTTTTTGCTTCAGCTATGCTCATCATATTCTTGACGAGTTTAGTTGGAAACAATTTATTTGTTGGAAACTAAAAGATGATCATCATGTGAGAATTACCTTGAACATCTTATATGATTTGTGTGAGACAGTCATTTGATGTTAGCTGGGAAAGTTTCATATAAATCATTCGATCACGTGAAAATCACTTGAGGCTAATGGTATGTTTGTTATCTTCTAAGGATGTTTCAGTGATTGAAATGAGAGATTAGAACAATTACCCATGTCTAGATACAAAATGGTATGCATACCTAGTATGCGACTTTATTGTGATAATTCAGGTCCAGAACCCTTGTTTGCGTACGTAGTATGCGAACGGGTTTACCTGAGTTGGGTCCGGAACAGTTGTTCGCGAACTGGGTTTGCGAACGGCATGACTAGGCCAAGGTCCAGAGCTGCTGTTCGCGTACCTTGTTTGCGAACATAGTGGTTAAGTTATAAAATCGGTTATGTATGATTATCATTTACGATTTAAGGAATGCAAATTAACTTTGCAAACCGTGGCTTAATGTTCATGAATTGATTCTTGTATAATTACTTTGTACGATTACGAATCAATCCGATTTTGTTTCAGTTTGTTCATATATATTTTTATGAGATAGTGAACAATTGAACAACTCTATTTGAAACACAATTAGATTCATTTGATTATCTATCATGATTTATTGATCATAATATTTAACCTATAAGTGTTAGATGAATATGGCTAAGACAAAAGTTTTCATATGGCTAACATCGGTTAACTGTTATTGTGCCAACTCAATATACATAGTTAGGTACGGTTACCCATATCTAAGTATAGGTATATTTCATTTGTGTGTAATAATCTAAGACCATCTAACGGTGGAGATTGATTGCTTAATTCCTAAGCAGACTTAGCTTGAATCTTAAATCAGGAGTTCATCTAACGGTAAGGATTGAATGCTTTGTTACTAAGCTATCTTAGCTTTGATTGTAAGCAACCCTGATTTGAAAGGCTATATAGAGGAGAACTCTAGCAACTAGAAAACCTAATCCCGACACTTTCCTTTTTCCTAGTTGCAAACTAGAGTCGATTCTCCTTTAACCTAGGTTTTTCCAAAACCATATTAGGTTATCGACTTGAAGACTTCATTTGGGATTTGTGAAGCCAGATCCAACTATTTTTCTCTCGTAGTTTCGTATTCTCCGATCTTACTTGTTCTATCATATTGAGTTTTATCTTCTCTAAGATTTACTGAGATTTATCTCCGATAGGTAAATATATAAAGTAATCACAAGTCAGTTTCTTCATCTCGACTCTTTTGTGATTCGCGCAATAACTTGTTATGTTAATTGATTAGGTTGGCTGTGAGGTGACCGATATTTCTAGGTCGCTATTCGGAGTATAAGTCCAGGGTATTAGTTGGTTCATGTTCACCTTGATCTTTGTATCAAGAGACGGAACAAAAAGAATAAAATATAGACATATCTGTGGGAGACAGATTTGTTTATAAGTCTTCGACTTTGGGTCGTAGAAACTCTTAGTTGTGGGTGAGATCAGCTAAGGAATCAGTGCTGTAATCCGGCATGGTTCTAGAGGCGTAAGGAACGCGATTCGGGTACCTTAATCGGTGTTAGACTTGGTTAGGGATCAACTACATTTCCAAATAAGTTAACTTGTAATAGGCTAGTGTCTATAGTGTTTAATCTGATATGGTATTCAAAGCTGGACTAGGTCCCGGGGTCTTTCTGTATTTACGGTTTCCTCGTTAACAAAATTTTTGGTGTCTGTGTTATTTCTTTTCCGCATTATATTTGTTTATATAATTGAAATATCACAGGTTGTGCGTAGTTCAATCAGTTGATAAATCTGACCTTGTTTGTTGGATATAACTTGATTGAAACTTGGGCATTGGTCTTTGGTACCTTCCAAGTTATTTCTCATATCAATCAGGCTCACGAATTTCTATATGTTCGATTGGCTGATTGTATTGAGAAATAAAGATAAAGCTCTTTGATATATTTCTTGATTGAGTCTCACTTTCAAGTTGGTTCTCTCAGAATTATATTGGAGTTCAGTCCATACAGATTGCCGAACGAATTATTGGGTGTGGTTGTTATACCCCCGCTTTTTCATAGTGGATAATTGTACTGATTTGCAGAGTTTATTTAGAAAGAATAATTAAATTATACTTTTGATCATTTGACAGGTATGTATTGAACTACCATAATCTTCATGGAAGATTATGGAAAATGTTAGCATGCAAGAGCATCGTTTGGTTTAACTACTGGACCGAGGAGGCAGAGTGCATTGCTCCCAAAGATGCAATTGGATAGGCTTTGGTGTTAAAAGCTACTTTTGATATCATATTAGTTGGCCATCGCATTTTTGTGATTCAATCACTTAAAAATCTCGATAGCAACTTAGGATGGACAGGAAAATATACAATGAGAGTTTATCAAGGCTTGTATCGTTGTTTTAAGATAATATAGGGATAGTATACTCTTGCTAAAGGTATTAAGAGCTCTACGGTTTTAAACTTCACTACTTTAAATATGTCACGGTGTGATAAAGATAGTTTTTTTGAAGCTTTGTGTAAGAGCAAGTCTGTTGGGGAGGGAAAATGGGCAGCTTTGCCCATTTTCACCCCACGTTGGGACTGCCAATTACATGTAAAATGGTTGGAAAAACCCTCAAATGAAAGGGTTTTTCCATCGCATCTCAGGAATCACATAAGGCTGGTCGGCCTTGACTGGGCCGAGGCTCGGCTTACATGGAGACGAGGTTTGGCTCACCCTAAGACAAGAGGCCTTGTTAGAGCCGACAACGGCCGGTCCCATCCAAACTAGCTCTAATTCCACTCCCTATAAATTGAACCAATTTCAACACCAAAATCACACCTTCTTCACCTTCTATACACCCACAACTTCTAATAATTTCACGTCAATCTTCATGGTTCATCTTAAACTCCTAATCTCATTATTTGTAGAAAACTAAAAACTCTCAAAAGAATGGCAAGCCCATCAGAAACAGAAAATACTTCATTACAAAAAGTTTGCGGTCCAAAGTATAGTCTGGATGAAGATAAAGTTATTTGCATAGGTTACGTAGCATTTGCGCTTGATCCAATCAATGATATTCAACAACCACATCATATGCTTTGGCGAAATTTGTTTATACAATTTAGTCTGGAAACCGAGAATTCAAAAAACTGTGATGCTTCCGGGTTGTCAAGTTGTCTTGGTACAACGTATCATTTGTTGTTATATTTCTTCTCGATATATCCACATATATCTTCTTTTCAATACAGTTCTTGGTCTGGATCTTGCAGAATTTTTCCTGTATGTTGTTGGTGATCGTTCTCTCTTCGTCTGAATCTACATCGATTTGATCCAACTACTGCATAAACCCTATTTGTTGTTGGATAAATATTTACGCTAATAATTTTGCTTTATCATTTTCCAAATTATGATCCATAATGAATGAAACGACTGAAAACAAGAAATATAATTAAGAAATTGGAAGTTGTTTTTGTGAAAATAGAGAATAAATAATAGTTGAGTGTGTTCAAAATATGGGAATTGGGTGTGTTTATATAGGTAGAAGAAAATCTAGTCGTTGGGGTACTTCTGAGAATTAGCCGTTGTTGTAACCTGAGATGAGTCTCGGCAAGCTGCCACAGACAGCTTCATACGGGTCGTTAAAGCCTTTTACCACCGCACGAAAGTGAGTTTGCCCATCCACGTGGCATATCAAATGCGTTAAAATGCTGAATAGTCTAGTTTGATTTTTGATTTAATTATATAAAATTCTCTTTACTATCGGAAAAAAAGTTTCAACAAATACACATACTAGTCGCTGGGATACGTCTGAGAATAGCCGTTGTCGTAACCTGAGGCGAGTCTCGGCAAGCTGCCACAGACAACTCCGTATAGGTCGTTAAAGCCTTTTACCACCGTACGAAAGTGAGTTTGCCCACCCACGTGGCATAGCAATTGTGTTAAAATATTGAATAGTCCGCATTGCCCTTGTTTATTTTTTTTGATTTAATTCTATAAAATTCTTTTTTGCTATCGGAAAAAAAAAGTTTCAACAAATACACATTACTAGTGTTTCGATACTAGAAGCAAAAGTCATAAATAAAAATATTTTTCTTCACAAAATGCTGATTTTTATGCTTCTAGAAATCTTTTTGGAAAATAACTGCCAAATTAACTTTTGATTTTCGACTTCCAGAAATTCAAAAACAACTTCTGGTCTCTGGATGTCCATAATATTCTACTAGCAAGTGCTACTATACAAGGTCCGAATATTTTTTTTGAAGTCTCGGTATAAGTTGACCTGTTGACTGAACCAAAAACATACTGTCCTTTTATTTTCAACTTTGCCATGCGAGATCCATCCATTAAACCCTTAACTTCAGTTCATTTTAGGAGGCGGATAGAAATTCTTCGTTTTCTCCGAATCATCATTCTGCTACTACGAAAAAACACAGGATGAAATCGAATAATCGATAAGGTTAGGGAGGATGGATGCATCAACACCGACATCAATTACGATGATTCTAGATTCACCTCTTCTGATTCAGATGGTCCTTACAGATGCAGCTTCTTCAAATGGGGATTCTGATGGGGTTAATTTCAACTACGAAGAAGATTTAATGGAGATTAATGATTCTATGCTTTCTGATCACAACAAGCATCAGAATCTAATTCCGATCGTATCTCGTCCAGCGCTCAAAATTTTGAATCGAGTTTCAGTCCTTAATGTGGACTCTATTGAAGACTCAAAACTTTCGATCAACACAAAGAAAATGAAATCGAGATGCAGTTTCCGTCAAATCAAATCTGAGAGGCGGAATTATCAAGGTTGTTCGCTGCAGTGAGGGATGACTCGGTGGATCGTTAAACTAACCTGGCTGACTCAGTCCAGGTAAGATTCCAGCTTGGCTAGTTGTCCACGTGACACCCTTTTACGTAAGCATTATGATACACTTCTTTTTTTTTTGGTTATGGGCAGCCCTTATAAACTTAAAATTTTCCCTCCTGCTGTGTTGTGTTGTGTTCTTCCTTCCTCCTCCTCTGTCTTTGATCAAGAATCTTGATCAATACTACTCTCACATTCTTTCTCTCTTCATTAAAGAATGACTTCTGAAATGGGTTTAATTGTTTCATCAGAAATGCATGTACCTCCACCCCCATTGCCAGTACCTCCATTAGAAGTCCCTTTGCAACCTGGAAGTGTCCTAAATTGCATCAAATATGGAGCTCCTAGACAAGTTAAGATCATCTGCAGTGTTCTTGAAGATGGGTTATTGTATTACTTTGTAATATACATCAATCCTAATGGTAAGACTCTTTCTCCACTTCTTGAGAAATTTAATGGGTACTGATAATTGTGATGGGGTTCTTGAATGGATTTCCTGAAATTTAGAATTTTGATGGGTATTGGTAATTGGGATGGGGCTCTTAAAAGACTGTTGTTAGGTATGATTGGGATTCTTTGATTTGATTTGATTTGATTTGGTTGTAAAGTCAAATAGTGCATGCTCGAATGACACTTTTATAAGCCTACAAGAACCTTTAGATACCAGTTTTCAACTTTTCATGCTTTCTGGTTTAATACTCTTTTATGTGTTTATAGTAAGATTTTGTATGAGCTTATGATTGGGAGGGTTGTAAAGTAGGGTTTCAATAAAACGGATTTTGATATTGGGAATTAGGGGGTTCTTGGGAGTTTTACTGTTTGAGTTTGGTTGTAAAATTAAAATGGCGTATATCTTGAAGCAACTCTTTTTAGTTGGTATGACTGTGAGTTTGTTTCCTTTATCAGCTTTCTTCTGCTCTATTGTTATTGTTATATAATGCCTACAAGAAACAAAATGTGGAGAGATATGATTATAGGCATACCAGTTAGCAGTTTTGTGTAAGCCTATGTTAGTAATGCTTGGATTTTAATGGGTATTGATAATTGGGATGGGGGTCTTGAAAGATTCTTTTATGTGTTTATAATCAAATTTATGTATAAGCTTATTGATTGGGAGGGTTGTAAATCTGGGTTTTAGTGAAATGGATTTTGATATTGGGAATCGGGGGGGTTCTTGAAAGGCTGTTAGTTGGTATGATTGGGAGTTTTTTTGTTCGAGTTCGGTTGTAAAATTAAAATGGTGTATATCTTGAAGCAACTCTTTTTAGTTGGTATGATTGTGAGTTTGTTTCCTTTATAAGCTTTCTTCTGCTCTATTGTTACTGTTATATAATGCCTACAAGAAACAAAATGTGGAGAGATATGATTATAGGCATACCAGTTAGCAGTTTTGTGTAAGCCTGTGTTAGTAATGAATATTCTTTGTTAGAAACCTTGCTTAAACTAGCTACTTTCTTTAACTTTTTGGTTACAGCACATAGGAGGCGTGATGAGTGGGTTTGGTCTGAACTACTAGATGTGGAATCTGTAATCCCTGATCGTACATGTGTATCGCCAGAAGAGCTGGCAAGAGTAAAACCTGAAGATGTGCAGATGGGCAGAATTCACATGCGACCATGGTATCCTCCGTCAGCCATGTATTCGTTCGAAAGATGTAGAAGGCTTCATGTTTGCGAGTGTTGCCTCACGTATAGGAGCTCCAGAACCCAGCTCAGAAGACATAGGGAGGAATGTCAAGTTAGAGACCCACCTGGCCACGAGATTTATATAGACGGAAACTTATCCATTTTTCAGGCAAGTGTTGATGAGTATGCTTTAGTAGTAGGAGTTATATGTTACTTAAAATTACATTTGAGAGTTAATTTTATCGAAACATTTTGCAGATTGATGGTGCTAAGAATAAAGATTACTGTGATAATCTTTGCCATCTGGGTAGCATGTTCCTTGATATTGGGATTAGTTCTGAAACAATTGAAAGCTCCATGTTCTATGTCCTAGTTGTCCAAGATGATTTAAGCTACGATCCCGATCTGATAGCATATTTTTCTGAGGTGAATCTTCCAAACCTCCTGTATATAGCGTATGATAATTACCGTGATAGCTTATGATAATTACCGTGATGTAGATATGAACTCCACCATTTATTATCAATGCAGGTAAAACAAATGATGGAACCTTACGGTAGTTCTAGGTTTTTATGTCTTCCACCTTATCAAAGACGTGGTTATGCAACTTTACTTGTTAGACTCGGTAATGTTTTGTTCTTTGAGTAATTTGTCTGGTTCCTTATTGTTCCTCTCTTGGTTCCTTCTGGTCGTAATTATATATATATATATATTTTATTTTTTTGTTGTTGTTATTCTAGCATGTGAGCTCAAAAGGGGGAAAGATGCGGGTGCATTTTCATATTATAGCAAGTACTGGAACTGGATCATTGTTTCGAGGGCACTGAAACCCCTCTCTGCACAAACTTATGAGGTATTGATCCCTTTTTTTTAGTCCTTTGCACTCAGCACTGTCTGCTTCTGTAGGTAGATGCATTTTGATCCTTTTTAAGTCCCTGCAAAATTACGTAGGATTAGACCTATGCCACCAGATTTAAATATATCATGATACGAACCATCAGAATTTATAGTAAAAGCAGCCCTAGGTAGGTGTCTAGCTACTAGCCTAGGAATAGAAACAGTCAGTCTCCTGGTCAGCTATGTACTTCTTGAAAGGTAGTATCACATCTTTTAATTAGAGTCTCTCCAGTAAGCTGATTCAACTTCAGTAAGCATGATGGCTGCCAACCAATAGTTGCACTCCAATTTACTGTTGAAAAATTACACTGTAAGATGACATGTGAAGCTGTTTCTGGATGTTGAGAGCAGAAAGGATAGGAGTATCCAGATTAGGAATAAAGCCTGCTAGTTTATCTCTTGTTGGTAAAATGTTCTTGATACACTGCCTGATTCTTGGCAGGATTGGTAGCTTCGTAGTCTCTTGAAAATTTGTTTCATTCTTTGACCAACTTGGTTATACTGATGTTTTCCCTCATATCGATTTATGTGGTGTTTTACGTAGTGGGTTTGATTTTGCAAATCGTTTTTGAGCAGGACCTCAGTAGACAGACGGGATTACCGATTGAAGATGTTCGAACCACACTATTCGATCTGAGGGGACTTGAGAGAGAACAACGGAAGTTCAAGTCTCATTTCAGTCTATACACAGGGATCCGTAATGAATTCGAGACAGGCATTGAACTTCACAATATTGAGACCCTGGAAACTGGGATCCGTGATGTATTCCACTTCCAGACACGCATTGCACTTCACAATACCGAGGACCTGGATACTGAAGTTGATGGATGTCCTGAGTTTGAAGTGAGAAGGGTGATGTGGCCTAATCATCAAAGAAAGAAAGCTCTTTCTTACTGTTTCTGTCTTTCTTGTTCTGTTTATCAACATTTATTGCTCCGTTTTTGTAAAAACTTTATCACGACTCATGAGAGCTAGAACAGAGCTGTAGAGCAATGCCTCAGTTTTCTGTTTGACTGAAAGCATTCTGTGAATTTTCTGTATGCTTTGTCAGACTATAATAAAAAAATTACCTTTTGGTTCTGGTTTTTCAATAAACATGGATGTAACTGTTTGCCTTCTCTAGTTATTTGGTGTTACATGTGATTTGTAGTTTAAAGTTTGATTCTTAAGTTATTACATTTTCCTGTGAATTAGGATCCTTTCCAGTGACATTTCATTACTAAAACCAGTAATAACGTTCCTGGCTAGTTCTGATACTCATTACATACAACAGAATATGTATTGAATAGTTAAAATAAAACTTATGTGATTGAGCATAAGCCAAATTCCTTGTGTGAGAATTCATTACATGAACTCAAAAAATGCAAACAAAAAAGCCTCCCAAAAGCAATGTCCGGTTGATAAGAGGGTATTAAAAAGCTCAGTTATATCTCTGACTTTAGTTAGTCAATAAGTTCTTGAGCAACTTCAATATGCAAGTGCTTCTTATAAGATTGCAACGGATAAGGATAACAGACTACACTAATTGATGATGGTGCAGCAGTGCAAGTACCAGCTACCCAAGATTCCTGTGAATGAGAATGGTATTTCAGCAGAGATTGACACTCTGAGTACGTTATCCTAGTATTCAATGTTGAGGTGCGCCATCGACGTAGTCTTCTATAACTCCTGAGGTACAGGCACCATTTCATCTTCAATATATGTATCTCTCGGTAGTTCAAAACCATGTACATCATGCTTTAAAAGTTTAAAACATAGATCATAATTCTAATCCAACTGATTCAGAGACACCAAACCAGGCTATGGCGAGTACTAGGCAGTCGGACCTAGTTAATAAAGGTGGCCTTCGTGGAGCACAAAGAGTGCACAACTCATCAGCTCTACTAAACAGCCTTTTGGACGATGTGCGCATTCATATACCCTCTTTTCTTTTATTTCCCATGTCGTTTTTCTCTACTGCAATAAAAAAAAAATTGTGTTGTGCAGGAAGCTTATGACAGGCTAATGGGGATTCTGCTGAATAGGCTAATCGGGTTTTATGTGCTTGTTAATTTACCGATTATGACTGTCTCTTCAGATTCCTTTTCATAATCGGGTTTTATATATGTATCACATAAACCGATTGTGAATGTTTGACATTTCTGTATGTTTTGTAGTCAGAATCGATTACATATGTTTCATTATGTACCGATTATTAACTAGTTTTTTTTTTTTTTTTTTTTTGGTTTTATGTAGATATGGACTTCTCACACATACCGTTTACTCTCGAGAGCTCACATTGTGGATATCCTTAGGAAGCCACAACGAAAGTGTCGAAAGAAGCCTCTACAAGTTTGCTTATGGGCGTGAGACCCATCTTGAACAAGCCCTAGCGTTGATTGACAAGCTTGCGCCTGGAGGAGCTGAGGTCGAGGTTCGCTAGGATGAGGAGGAAACATTATATCAACTGAGAGGGATCGCCACCAAGAATTGGGAGGTATGTTTTGAAGAAATGGTCGAATTTATAGCCATGGATGATGCGTGACTGCTATTCTTCGCTCGGGTGGTCAAACTCTTCGCTCCCGATGCTAGTGCCGGTGGTGGTCTTTCTTTCCCGACATGTTGTTCCGATGCAAAATGCTCCCGGTGCTCCTTAAGTTTTTAAGTTTAACTTTTAAATATTAAAACTTTAAGTTTATAAGACTTGTGGTTGTTTTAAGTCTTTTGGGATGGTTTATGTTTGTATTTTGGAAGATCTTTGTGTGGTTGATGTTTGTATTTTGGATGATCTTTGATTCTAGCCTAACATGCCAACAATCCGGTCTACCCACATATGTCAACATAAACCTATTGTGCAAGCTATTTTTCCTGGATGTTTTCGGCGAATCGGATCACACATTAAAATGTATAAACCGATTTGTGCTCGGTGAAAATTAAAATTTAACACGTCTTCATTCGGGGTTTATGTTGGTCACAAAAAGACCGATTCTCGGTAGCATTAAAACATAATCGGGTTATACATACCTTCTAGAAGACCGTTATGCCAAATTATTTCACGTTTTCAAAAAAAAAAATAGCGTTAGTGGACTTTCTCTATAAATAGAGACCTCACTCTCTGGACCCCATTTGCCCCAAAATTGATCATTTTCTCCCCCTCACTCCCATATACTCCACAACTACTCATTTCATACATATACATACAAGAAATGACATCGTTTGACTCATGGAAGATTTGGCAATCACCAAAGCATGGTATGCGGAAAATCGATTAGACGTCAATCCTCCGAAAGGGGAGGATTCCACAACCTTGGGTTAGGTACACAACAAATTTTGCCAAGAGTTTGGGAATCTAATGAAAGAAGTGTTCAACAAGTCCATGTCACTAGTCATCGAAAATGCGATACTTGCTTTTTAGCTCTCCAACCTCGGATTTTTAACACTCGCCCCTTTGACCTTGTCCATTGCACAATTTGTAAGTAATTTTGTGGGTTTTTGCGTAACTTATGTTGTTTTATCTTCCAATGAAACACCACTAACAAATGTAAGTTTGTTTTTGTGTTTTTGTAGAACGAAGTCGTGAAAGCAATGACTACTTGGAGAAAAGGGGGAAGCATTCGCATTCGATGCAAAACTATCACTTCTGCGTAAAGAATACCGGAGGAAAACCCGGACTACTTGGATGATGTATCGTCTTCGGAGGAGGAAGATTGATGGCTTTAGAATTTTTTGTATAGGTTTTGTGGGTAGACCTCTATGTAAACCCTCACGAGACTATAACTCGTCCACTAGGGTCGCCTAGGGGTTTAAAGGCTTGATGATGTGCTAAATGCATCCTACAATAATAATGCAATGAATGAAAATTGGTAATGAAAAGAAACAATGAAACATACATGTATATAAAATCCGATTGCAAATCGGATTATAAACATGTCAACGTTAATCGATTATAGATGTCCTGTTAATTCGTAAACACCAATCCAGAATCGGTTTACAAGTGAATGAACGTAAACCGATTCTGGGTACTGTTTACGGGGGAAAAAAAATGTTTGATGTTTTGATGAACTCTCTAACATTAGTTAATCTCACATCCAAAACAAAATTAACCCCTAATACGATTAATTAGTGCTAATTATTCAGGGGTAAAATAGGTAGTTAGGTAATTATTTTGATAAGGGGTGGTGTGTGATGATTTCTAATGATCTTTTCATCTAGCTATCGGCCCCAATTAAGTCCTATAGGCCCCAATTTAGCCAGGTTGTTTAAATACATGATATAATTGGGGGGCCCCAAAAAACAATTAGGGGCCTCCCACTAGAGGACAAAAAGAACAAAAAGACCAGATTACCCTAACCCTTAAGATAGTGACACGTGTCAACCTTATTAAATTTTTTTTTTAAATTTAATTTTTTTTTTAATAATTTTTTTTATATATAATTTTTAATAATTTTTTTTTATATATATTTTTTAAAATAACGACTCTTCAAAGACATGGTACAGTCGTTATTGTTTTAGTGACGACTCTAAAGAGTCGTTATTGTTTCAATGACGACCATTTAGTGTTATTGTGGAGTCGTTAGTGTTTTAGTGACGATTTTAAAGAGTCGTTAATGTTTTAGTGACGACTCTAAAGAGTCGTTAAAACAATAATAACTCTACAATACCATGACGACTTTTCATAAAAAAAAAGAAAAAGAAAATTGATTTTAAAAAAAAAATGATTAAACTCTAATTAAGTAAGATTATCGCTAATTAAATAAGGGTAGATTAGTCATTACTTAAAATATTTGGATAAGTACCTAAAATTAGGTTTCACACTAATTCCTCTCTAGAGTTTAAATTGTTTTTTGGAGGCCCCAATTAAACTAGGTTTAAATACCTCTCAAAATCCACCTTTTGAAATATATTCTTATTCACTTTTATTTTACTAATAATTTATTTTATCTTTAATATGAAATTTTTTCATATGATCAAATTTGAATTACAAATCAGAAAGACTATCAACTGGTAAGAAATTGGATGGAAGCCTAGCAACAAGCTGAGCTCCAACACCTTTTTGAATAACAACACCTTTTATTCACTTTAAAAAATACCCCTCTGCACAAGTTGTTTCCAAAAGTGAAAACAATTTTTTTAAGTTGGTTCCAAAAATAGAAGCAATTTTCACAAGTTACTCCAAAAAAATTATTTTTTTTACCCCCGAGGGTATCTGTGTAAGGTCGACCAAAGTATTTATAACATTCCCAATCATAAATTGACTCACGTAAAACTAAGCTCATGAGAAGGCCAAGTATCCTTTAAACTTGAAGGTCATCCTTCCAAGTATTTTTCCTCTGCTGGCCTTGTCTCCTTCTATTTCTATTGAACCATTAGTTTTGTTTCAATATCGACTACAATTATGATTGTAGGAATTTTTAGAAGTACAGGAAAGAGCCAGAAAAGCCTGGATGAAAGATAAAACGGTACGAGATATTGAATTAACATTTACGAACAGGGAAACTGAGATGTGCACTATTTGCCAGGTAATATGTTGATCTTTACAATTTATTCTAAAGCACCAACGTTCAAAATTGAACACCTAACCTTTTTTCCCTAGCATTTTTAGGGGCCACTCAAAAGGAATCTAGGGCCAAAATTTTATACCCAGCCAAGGGCACTAGTTAACCCTATAGGACATGGAAGTTATCTAAATGCCCTTCCAGTAATAAAACCTAAAAACTTAAACCTTTCATTTTCATTTCAAAATCAGTTTCACTTCTTCTTCTTCTCCTCCTCTTCACTCCCGAATGTGGATGAATTTTTTCCCCTTGTTCTTCAATTCAACTCATAAATCGCCGTGAATCATTAAAAATCAAAACATCGTCGATTATTTTTTTCAACGATGTCTACAAAAGATAATGTGAGAGAGCTCGAACAAAACGCATTCAGCGATGTGGATCCACATATTGGAATTCTAGCAAGAAATAAAGAAATTGTTCTGCTGAAAATGAAGAAGAAAGCGAAAACACTCTGTGCATGATTTAGTTCGTGGTGGAGAATCGATAGTCAAACACTCCCAACTTCAAATGGCCCCAATTAGGTAAGATTTAGTCATTTCGGTTTATATCGCTTAAAATCGACAGATCGCAAAAAAAATTGTAGGGTTTTGAATATTGCAGTTCGGGAGATATGTATGTCTCTTAAACTTGAATATATAGCCGTGTTCTTCATTTCGAAGAACATCGACGATATTTAGGAGATAGTTGTATAGGTTTACTCCCGAATACGTTAGGTCATTTCTTCGTAACTTTAGATGGACATGTTCCTGAGGTTAAGATTCATTTTTACTTCCGAATATATTGATGTTGGGACATACTATTCGGATATTCATCTACTATATATATATATATATATATATATATGATGATGATGAAAAATTCTCAAAATTTGTGATTTAGGCAAAATCCCATTTTGGGGCTAAATTATTAGGGAAGACAATATAATGTTTTATACGTCCGATTATATAGGATGAAAAATTTAGAGTTTCGAACTCCGATTGATGAATATTCTACAAAGACATATATTTGATTATCTTCCGATTGTTTTGTATTCTAGAACAAAATGTGTCCTCTTAGTTAGAATGTATACATTCGTGTATTATTTATGTACTTTATCTTCTGATTGTATAGTTTGTAAACATTGTTCCTTTTTTTGTTGTTTAGACAAAGTCGAGCTAAGCAAGCCCCCAAAACAGGCGACTTAGGGCCTCATCGAGAAGGGAGTAAGAAAGTGACAGCTAGTGCTAGGAGAGAAAGGAGTTCTAAGGCTAATTCAAGTGCTCAACAAAGTGTAGAACCACAAGGCAGTGGACAAGGTGTGCAACCAAGTGCTCAACAAGCCACTCAACAAGGTGTAGAACCAACTGGTCCACAAGGTAGTGAACAAGGTGTGCAACCAAGTGCTCAACAAGCCACTCAACAAGGTGTAGAAGCAACTGATCCACAAGTTACATCCCACCATGAAATTGAACCAATTGATCAGTGCCAATAAAGATACAAGAAGAAGGTCAACCAAGTGGTACCCAAAAATAAAAACCAACAAAGGAGAAGTAGGTGAAAAAAAAGGATATTGCTAAGAAAGCCAAACTTCTTGTCCCTGAGCAGTTGAAGGTGAAGAATATTCCAGCAGGCAAAATCCTTGGGCTACCGGCGGATGGAGGATGATTGTTATTTGGATACAAAGACTCCTGGGCCAAAGACATATACGAAACCGAGTTAATAATAATTGTATCCTATGTGTTCTATCGTAATAGTTGTCTTAAGGGTTTTTGTATTTACTTTAAACATTTTTCGTGTGTTTAATAGTATCATGAAGATGCGGTTCGTCTACTCAAACCCACCGCCGCACCAACGAAAATGCTTGATTGGCCTTTATCCGGTGAATGTGGAAGGTTCAAGACTATTATAGCCAACTCGGGGTTAGTTGTTGCTGCCGAGAATTCATTTTTGGAACATGATCGTGTGGCTATATCGGCGTTCGTAGAGAGAATGTATCCTGAGACCGACACCTTTCATATGCGGTTTGGGAGACATGGCGATTACCCGAGATGATGTTCCCGTGTGATTCTTAACTCCTACGACCAAGGCACGGCTGTGAAGTTGAACTACACAAAGTGCTTATCTTGGGAACAACCGTATGCTCTAACTTCAAAAAGTGCTTAGGTTGGGATGAAGAAACATCAAGACAAGAGTTCATGAGGCATACAGGATTCGTAACTAGACGAGATCAACATTAGCGTTTTGATGGATATGTACCGAGGCACCTTGGATAAAGAAAAGAAAGGAACGTTAACTGATGAGCAAGTGAACAACGCGGCCACCGCATATCTCCTTTGTGTATTGGGATGTGTCATTTTCCCCAATACTTCTGGCAACCGGATCGACGCCAACCTTATACAACTTTTGGATCCCTCTCCATGAATTCGTGACTATTCTTGGGAGCGACATGTCTAGCATTTTTTGATGAAAGAGTTGAGAAAGGCGTCGGGCGAGGAACGCGCCAAGTTGTCAGGAACGTGGCTCTATTTCAGTTTTTTTAACTCTATTAGTCCATTATAGTTATTCTAAGAGCCGCGTACATATGATGCATATTCAGACTCTAAATGATGCATATTCGTAGGAATAACATATTTTAGTTTCACAGAATATAGTTTATTCAGGAAAAATTACTTAGTTTTATTTCCGATTATTTATAATATTATTAATGTTGAGAAATTATTCACAGGAATATATAGGCAAAAAAAATAAAGTTTACCGGAGCTCCAAATGATGCATATTCGGTAAGATCTACACATTTTTACCTTTCTAATGTGGTTTATTCGGAAATACATCATTAATTTGCTTCCGATTATGTAGAATCGGTTCTTTATATTGGGAAATTAATAACGAATTTATAGGCCAAAAAACTAGAGTTTCTTTTGAACTCCAAACATGCATATTCTGTGAGGATCTACATATAGTTGCTTCTTGAATATGTTGTATTCGGTGATCACTTACTTCCGAATATGTCTATTCAGTTTCAATTTATGTACTTTTACTTCCGATTGTTTAGAATCCATTTCCTAATACTTGTTTTTCTTATATATATAGGCATGGATCTGTGATTCACTTCCCATCCCGAACAGGCGGAGAGAACCAGGAGTGGCGCAAAGGTAATCTAGAGGAACAAAATATATCTTCGAAGACAACCGTTCTAGGTCAAAAGAGCGTGATTGATTCGCATGAGGGAGATTTTGGACCAAATGAAGGCCTCTCGACGTATGCTTTGATCCATACAAGGAAGATCGAGCTAGTGGGCACATAAATGTTCGGTTGGACTTGTCCCTTTATTTTGGATCGTTGTGGCACCCCACAGGATATGTGATGTACAACCCCTCTAGGGTGATGCGACAACATGGGTATATACAACATCAACCAATGGATCACATGGGGATTACTACAAATTGGAGTTGGAAATGCTTTCTTCTAGTGGTGACAGTCTCTCCCGATAGTTCACTCAGGCCCACCTACTTTTCTTGATAAATGGGATAAGAGGGACTCATTGCTCATTATCCCCGGGTAGACCCACACCCGAGGTGATGAAAAATTCTACAAGCTATATGAGTTGGTATAGGAACGTATCCCATCCTTTGGTCATACGTGAAGTTAAATCAAAGACTACTTCGGTGGGGTCCAGTTATAATTGTATCATCAAAGACAAACCAAATGGTTATGATAGACTGATGCGTATTCTTATAAAAATTTTCATTTATATTATGGCTATAAAATGTAGGTAATAACAGATTTGATGTTATGTCATTATGTATAAAAACGAGGTGAATAGGTTCAAGTTTGTTTCCAAAAATGTTAACCGCATGCATGAGGAGCGGAGATCTGTGCCGATTGAGAAGATAAAAGAGGCTAGAGACCTAGTGGATAATATGGATAATAAGATTATGGTTCGGTTTGGGAGAAAAAAGGCATCGAAGAAGAATCAGCCAAGAAGGCGGTATCAAGACGGTAAAAGAAGTCGAGCTTCGAGTAGCCAAGGTGCTCCAAATGAAGGTGCTCAATAGAAAGTGCTTTAACTCGTGGTCGTGCGGGACTTGGAGGTAGTCACGATGTAAAGTCAAGAAGTCTAGATAAATGACAATGAATTGTGTTGGATTACTATGTCGTTTCATAATATTTATAGTTTGTGTTGGATTATGTAGTTTTTAAGGTTTGATCGGATTTTAAGTTCTTAAATCACGTTATGGTTTGTGA